>QJNS01000050.1:0-367482 GCA_004154925.1 Monosporascus cannonballus
CCCCCCCCCCCCCCCCCCCCCCCCCCCCCCCCCCCCCCCCCCCCCCCCCCCCCCCCCCCCCCCCCCCCCCCCCGCCCAGTTTGGCTAAGACATGCAGGTATAAATCAAATCGGGTATACGTCAGGAAGTCATACCGGCGACTTAAGAACGGCAGGTGATTTAGACTCCTAATTTAGGTATGCATTAGCGCGATGGGCACCCCACGTCATCCTGGAGTCGAAATGAAACCAGGTGCGAACGTCCCGTTTATCTCGTGTTACCCTTCCTTACCTTGCACAATTAATGCCTATGGCTGCCCGCTCTCTATACAACTCACCCTATAATCAATTACAAGCTTCAAGTTTACTTTGTGGTACACAGGCAAACCGGAAATAATCTGCTACTTTAGGCATCGCAAGCTTCTCCCGACGGTGTCGCCTCGTGTCCAGGGGTGAGAGTTCAAAGCGACAGGGGGATTCGGGTGTTTCCGAGCTCGCCAGACGCGCATCCTAACCTGATAATCAGTACCGAACCATCGCCTGCCTACCTCCTTCTAAGCAATGTCACCCCCGAACGCGCTGCTCCGATAGTACTATGAAGGCGGTCCTTCCCGGCAGGCCCGAAGCTCGCCTCCAAGCTCTGGCGACGGGCTACTGGGACGGCCGGCGCATCATCGTCTATATCACCGGCAACGCCCTCGCCATCCTCTCCGACCCAGACACCATAGTACAGACCATATACGATGACGACGACCGGAAGCTGGAGGCCGTCGCCTTCGACGAGTCCTCGGGCAAGATAGCCGCGTGTACCGGTGCGACTGTCAGGGTGTATCGACCCATCGAGGCCGGGGATGATGCGCTTAAGGTTGGGCTGCCTGGAATACAGCGAGGCGTGACTAGATGGGATGTTATAACATGGACGGTTCGTGGCTGATCGTATACGTATATGCAGTGGGCTCTACAGGCAGCTTTCGAGATCGACGATGACGCCCCGACACCCGCGACGCTCTCCTGGGGTAGCTCCGAAGAGCTCCTCGTCGGCCGCAACGCCCTCCGGCTCTACAACACGGCGTCGACTCCCCCCACGTGCCACTGGACCAAACCGCTCGCGAGCCCCGCCAAGTCCGCGCTGCTCTCGCACGACTCGTCGTACATCGCCTCAGTCGGCTACCACGACCGCCTGGTCAAGGTGTGGCGCAGGTTGAACTTCGGCTTCGAGGAGGTCCATTTCGAGTTCGGGTACCTCCCGCACCCCCGCGCCGTCGTCAGCATACAGTGGCGCAAGCCCTTCCATGTCGACCAGACCATCGAGAACATTCTCTACTCGTTCTGCGCCGACAACGTCGTGCGCGTCTGGACGGGCGCCGCCGACGGCCACGGGTGCCAGAACCTGAGGCTCTGGGGCAAGGTTGATCTCGTTCGGGCCATCAGGAGCGTGTCCGGGTCCCAGGAGGAAAAGAACAACTTGAGGTGGGCGTTCATCGTTAGCCAGCGTGACCTCGCGAACGCGACGGAGAAGGCGGTCCAGGAACGAGGGGACGCGCAGCAGAAGGAGGATGTCGCCCTGCAGTATCTACTGTCCATCGCGAACCGGGATACGGAACTATGCGTCGTCCTTGACGGGCGGGGAAGCATGTCCGCCTGGGCGCTCGAGAACGTCAGCGCCAAGTCGAAGGCGACGAACAACATCGATAATGTGGCGTACGTGAAGTCGAAGGACTTCGAGTTTCTGGGGCCCTCGGCGGCGATGCCGACTCCGCACGTCGAGATCCTGAGTTATTGCAATAAGGCCGCGGGAAACCTGCACCTGCTGATGCACCACTTCAATGGGAAGGTCGAGATATTCGAGAGCAGCATTGCCGACCTGCTCGATCCGACTTCCAAGGCGGGGCGTCTGACGCCGCGCGCGACCTGGTCAGGACACTCGGCGTCGATTAAAAAGATCGTGCGGAATTTCAGCGGCCACGCCATAGTCTCGAGGACGCAGCAGGGAGAGTGCATGGTCTGGAAACACGCTCCAAACGCGCGGCGTACGGCATTGTTACGACCTAAACTCATTCCCGAGAAGCGACATATCCATCGCATATGTCTTATACGAGGTGGCAGTTTCGTCGTGTTTTTGCATCACGACAGCGTTGCTGTATGGGATTGCAGATCGCCAATGCCTACACTGATGGGCGAGTGCAAGTACGATATAGCCGGAAAGCCTCTGTGCATTCTAGTGCTTCCGCGTCAGAATAAGGATGACGTCTCCGTCGCACATATCGCCACCGTTACTTCGGAGCGCCGTGGAGTAGTATGGGAGATTCATCTTCCGATTAGTTCGGGCCGCGAAGCCAGTCATCAGACCAACGGCCACGAAGGAGCCGCGCCTCCTATTCAGGAGTTTTGTGCCTTTTCACTTGAAGACTCGGGCAATCTTGCGTACGTCCTACCAGTGGATCCCGCAGGTGCACCACATGTTATATCCGGATTCTTGGATGTATTTGCTCGCGACGTCGCCGTCTCCTATACCTACTCAGGCCGCGTCGAGTTCTGGACAGCCAGGGTCGACCCGGAGCACCGGCGAGTGGAGTGGCTGTCGACGTCCTCCATGGAGACGGGGGTCGCGGAGCCGTCGCTGGTCAGCGGCAGCACGAGGAAGAAGGCGGCGCTTGTGAACCGGGACCGGTCCGAGGTGTCCATCTGGGACATCCGGGGCGCGCGCCTCGAATGGGCGCGGGACTTCGAGAGCCACAACGTCGTGCGGGACCTCGACTGGACGTCGACGCCGGACTCGCAGTCGATCCTCGCCGTCGGCTTCCCCTACCGCGTCGTCCTGCTCTCGCAGCTGCGCTTCGACTACCTCAACAGGGGGCCCGCCTGGGCGCCCCTGCGCGAGCTCAACATCCGCGCCCTCCCCCCCCACCCCATCGGCGACTCCACCTGGCTCAGCGACGGCCACCTCGTCGTCGGCGCCGGCAACCAGCTCTTCATCTACGACAGGCACTTCCCGGCGGCGGCGGCGGTCCCCCCGGGAGGAGGAGCAGGCCGGCAGATCGCCCGCGTCCCGCACCATTACCGCGGCCGCAGCGGCCGGGACGGCACGCGCGACCTCTTCGAAGTCGTGCAGAGGCTCAACGGCCCGCTGCCCGTGTTCCACCCCCAGTTCCTGAGTCAGTGCATCTTGGCCGGCAAGAGCCACGTTGTCAAGCGCATCCTGCTCGCCCTGAACTACACGCTGAGGTACCATGTCGAGGGCGATGTGATCGATGATTACCTGGGTCTCGACCTGGCCGAGTTTTACGGCTGTAACAAGGTACGTCTACTTACTATATCAACCTACCGTCCTAGCCAAGTCGTAGCGCCCTCAGATCTAACCAGCCCACCAAAGAGCTCGAGGGCAACGAACGGCAACGGAAGGCCTTCATACCTCACGCGGAGGCCGTCGTTCAACCGCGACGGCGACGACGAGGAAGCGGACGAGATGACCTTCTCCGAGGACACGGCGAGCCGCATCTGCGAGAAACTGCAGGAGGTCGCCATCCCGCAGCTCTCGGGCCACGAGCAGATCCAGCTGCTCGACATCGTCGAGTGCGCGGGCGTCGTCGAGAAGCAGCGCCGCTCCATGGACGAGAACGGCGCCCGCTTCATGCTGTTCTTCCGGCAGCACGCGCTGCTGGCGAGGCGGCGCCGGACCGGCCATCAGCACCACGCCAGCGACAACATCACAAAAATGGGCTACAACAACAATAACAACAACAACAACGCCTCCTCCTCAGTTGACGGCAGCAACGGCGTCGACGACGACGACCGCCAGCACGTCCACATGTCCTGGCGCGAGATCAACTGGGCATTCCACTCCACCAGCCAGGACATCCTGACGGACTTCGTTACCCGCCAGTACCACGGCACCATGCTCTGGGAGAATGCCAGGGAGAGCGGCATCTTTATGTGGCTTGGGGATCTTGCGGCCGTGGTTCGTCTTTCCTTTCCCCCTCCCCGCCGGTAAACCAAAACTAACGTGTTCACATCCGCGTCGCATATAGAAAGCGCAGTTCGAGATCATAGCCCGCAACGAGTACACCAGGAGCGAGCTCAAGAACCCCGTCGACTGCAGCCTCTTCTACCTGGCGCTCCGCAAGAAGGCTGTCCTGCAGGGGCTCTGGCGCATGGCCCACTGGAATCGGGAGCAGGCGGCCACGCAGAGGCTGTTGGCGAACAACTTCGAGGACCCCAAGTGGAGGACGTCGGCGCTCAAGAACGCTTACGCGCTGTTGAGCAAGCGGCGTTTTGGTATGTTTCCTTGGGTCTCCATTCTATTCATTGTTTCTCGGGAATACTATCTTGCTGGGGCACGTAGGTGAACGGTTGAAAGGGAAATATGTTAAAGCTTAAGTGGTGAATGAGCCGATGTTAACTATCACTTTCTGTAGAATACGCCGCCGCGTTCTTCCTCCTCGCGGACCACCTTCAGGACGCTGTCAATATCTGCCTGAACCAGATTGGCGATCTGCAGCTCGCCATCGCCATATCGCGCGTATACGAGGGCGATAACGGACCAGTCCTCAACAAGCTCCTTGAAGAGGAGGTTCTAACCCGAGCGGCGCAGGAGGGAAACCGATGGCTTGCGTCGTGGGCGTTTTGGATGTTGAGGCGAAGGGACATGGCTGTGCGGGCCTTGATTGTGAGTCTTATACCCTTTTACCACTCCCCATCCGGTGTGTATTCTCAAGCATCTATTGGCTCAGTCCACAGTCGAGTGAATACTCGAATATCGCACCACGGAGGGCTGACAATCTCCTCATAGGCCCCCGTTTACACGCTCCTGGAGACACCGCCTTCTCCGGGCCTCAGGTCAAAGCTCTTCCTCACGGACGACCCGGCCCTCGTGGTCCTGTACGCGCAGCTGCGCGACAAGACGCTGCAGACGCTGCGCGGCGCTTCCAAGGTCACGCCGCGCACCGAATACGAGTTCGTCGTGCACAACGCTAGCCTGTACGATCGCATGGGGTGCGATCTTCTGGGTCTCGATCTCGGTACGTTTTGCCCCTTTGCCTTCCGCTACTTCCTATCCTCCATGTACGCACGGAATGTCTAACGAACGACCCCGTCCCCGACAGTCCGCAACTGGGAGTTCCTCCGCCAGCCGCCGCCGCGCGCGGCCGGCGGCGACGTCGACGCCCCCATAGACCCCCGCAGGATGCTGCGCCGCGGCAGCACCCTCGTCGTGGCTGACCTGCCGCACGTCCTGGCCCCGTCCGGCGGCGGCCCCCCTGCCAATAAGCCCCAGCCCACGTTCTTCGAGGAGCCGGACGCCAGCGCGCTGCTCGATAGTTTCGGGTTCTGAGAGTTGTTTTTGCGGGGTTTATCGCCTAGGGGGTTGGTGGGAGCGAGGAAAGGGGGGAGAGGGAGAGGGAGAGGGAGAGGCAGGGGCAGAGGGTAGGGGAAGAGAAAGGGGACGAATAAGTATGAATAATGGGTGGCTGATCGGAACATAGGTACCTAGGTAGGCACTCTGACGCGGACGCAGACACGGGACTCGGAGTACCGTGAGGTGGAGGTCCATGAGGTGCAGCGCAGCATAGAATACCATGGCCAGATCGCATGGTATGAGCTGTGGTAGTGTTACTAGCCGGTTGTCCATGTACCTCCATACATACTTACATACATAGGTATCTGTACTACTTATCTGTAATAAGAGACTAGTGGAACGTTTGTTTGTCCCTATTGGAGAATTCTTGTCGTATCTACCCTGCGAAAGGGTGTAATCCGATGGGGGGATCAACAAGCAGGCTCTTGGGCTGTTTAACTAACTAATAAGGCGGAGTGCTTCGTATGGTAATGAGAAACCATCTGGCTTTGAGGATGGCCTCGAGAAGTTTAGAGGTTATGTCCAGCACAGCGGCCAGGCGGGTCGCAGATAAATTGCAGCTTTCAGCGCGGACGGTCACGCGTCCCACCTTTATATACCCGTATTGTTCACTTAACCATATATCTGGATATAGGGACTTCTATTAAATTCAAAGCGGCTACGATAATTAATATCCTGTAAAACTCTTAATAATAAAAAGTTCAGGTCGAAATATCAAGACGTTATGGTATGAAGCCTTGCATTTGTAACTGGGAGTGCGATTTCGCTTAGTTGCCAATTCGATGCCCACCCGCCTGAGCGGCCTACTGCGCCGACCTTACCTACAAAACCGCTTGTAACCAAATGCGCTAGCTACGGTTAATGCAAGCCAATCAAGGCGACCATGGCATTCTCAACGAGGAGGTAATGGACGTTATACTATCCAATAGGACTTGCGATCTCCAGTTGATGCACAACGTCGACATATCGACAACAGAGTCGAGACGAGCTCCTACTATATCATGTAACAGGGGTAAGTATACGGTAGGCAGGTGGCTAATGTGGGGATGGCAAGATAAGAAATGCCGTGTTTTGTAATCTCCGATGGTGGTGTAATTAGCCCTATCACGTAATAGACATGCCAACCACCTGCCCATCGGGATATGATCGGCACTGATATTATGTCTTTCACCGTCGTGAAAACAGTGTCTCCTTGCTTGTTTCAAACCCAGGGTAGGTTTCTCCCTCTTACATACACGTACATATACAGCGTCTTCGGCTGATTCGTCGCGATGCCGCCCAACAGAGGTCTAGCGGAGAGCTCGGATCACCCTGTCCCGCGTCCCGCCGATGAGCCGGAACGCGTCAGGGTCCTCCCGGAGGGCCGCCATTTCACCGTCCGTGGCGTGGCGGTCGGGCTGCTGATCGGGCTGGTCATCTGCTTCTCGAACATGTACTTCGGCCTGCAGACGGGGTGGATCAGCATGATGACGATGCCGGCCAGCCTCATGGGCTTCGGCATCTTCAAGCTCCTGTCCCGGCATCTCGCCTTCCCCTTCTCGCCCGTGGAGAATGTCCTCGTCCAGTCCGTCGCGGGGGGGATGGCCATTGTGCCGTTGGGCTGCGGTTTCGTTGGTGTGGTGAGTGTCCGTTGGGAGCGGTGCGGTGGAGACTGAAGAGCTGATCCGCTTGGAATCCAGATACCCGCCATGGAGGACCTGCTCAAGCCGTCGGAACAGGGTCCTCTCCGCCTAAGCATGTGGAAGTTGATTATATGGTCTTTGGGCCTCTGCTACTTCGGCGTCATCTTTGCCGTTCCTCTGTGAGTTAGACATTTTACATATTGTGCATGCTCAGGCGCTGAACTTGGTAGGCGACGTCAAGTCATCATTAGAGAGCAACTGAAGTTTCCTAGCGGGTTCAGTACTGCTGTTCTTATCGGCGTTCTCCATGGTAAAGGACAGAGTGAGGCCAGTGGCACGTTGGACCTATCGAAAGCCGCGACTTTTGGAAGTCTTGCGCTCGAAAACCGACCGCTTGCAGAAGCCCAAGACGCGGACGATGAAGATGCGCGAGTCCCAGTAGGAGGCCCTCGCCGTATCGAGGAGGAACAGAAGTATAACTGGAAAAGGAATATCCGGTTGCTTCTGATCACCTTTGGGATCTCTGGGGTTTACACTATCTGCACTTACTTCTTACCGATACTGCGGAACCTGCCGATCTTCGGTACCGTAGCTGCAGACACTTGGCTCTGGACCCTAAACCCGAGTTTAGCATATGTTGGCCAGGGCATTATAATGGGTCCTGAGACTACCATACACATGCTCTTGGGGGCTATTCTGGGCTGGGCTATCCTTTCACCCCTTGCGAAGAACCGTGGTTGGGCACCGGGACCCATCAACGACTGGGAAACCGGCAGCAAGGGATGGATTGTCTGGACTTCCCTAGCTATTATGCTTGCTGATGCCGTGATAAGTCTAAGTTTCATTGCGTTCGGAGCTGCTGTCCAATACACCCCGGCGTTAGTCACTGTTGCCAAACAACAATACGACCGTAGTGGCCTCAAAGATCTGTTTGGCCGTCGCCCGAGCGGATATACGGCTATTGAAACCGAGGATGTCGACTCGAGACCAACAACTGGGAACAGGGGCTCAACACCAACCGCTGATGGCGTTGGCCTCTTACCAAGTCCCACCTTTGAGCAGCGACACGATCGCGCCCTGAAGGCTTGGGACCACGATGACGCTCCACCTGAGCAGTTAGTCGGCGGCAAGATTGTCAGTGTTGGTCTCGTCGGGTCAATTCTGTTCTGCGTCGCAAGTATCTACATCACATTCGGAGACTTAGTCCCCCTTTACGCGACGTTCATAGCGGTCTTGATGGCGCTGATCTTGAGTATCATGGGTGTGCGAGCCCTCGGGGAGACGGATCTGAACCCGGTGTCCGGGATCAGCAAGCTAGCACAGCTCTTCTTCGCCCTCATCATTCCGCAGTCTCACAAGTCGAGCGTCCTCATCAACCTCGTCGCCGGCGCCGTGTCCGAGGCCGGCGCGATGCAGGCGGGCGACCTGATGCAGGACCTCAAGACGGGCCACCTGCTCGGAGCGGCGCCCAACGCCCAGTTCTGGGGCCAGGTCATCGGGGCGACGGTCGGCGCCGTCGTCAGCGCCTTCATCTACAGGCTCTACACGTCCGTGTACGAGGTCCCCGGGGACCTGTTCCAGGTGCCCACGGCGTTCGTCTGGATATTCACGGCGCGCCTCGTCACGGGCGAGGGCCTGCCGCGCATGGCGCGCGAGTTCGCCATCGGCGCCGCCGTCCTCTTCGCCGTCCTCACCGTGCTCCGGACGCGGGGCGCCGGCAGGGCCGCCTGGCACCCCTACGTGCCCGGCGGCATCGCCGTCGCGGTCGGCATGTACAACGTGCCCTCCTTCACCCTGGCGCGGACGATCGGCGGGCTGGCCAACTGGTACTGGAGGGTCCGCCTCGGCAGGGAGGATACGCCGCTCATCGTGCTGGCGTCGGTAAGTTTGTCCGATCACCTCGCACGCTCTTTAGCAGAGTAGGGATTGATCACGGCTAATCATGTGCGGTGCAGGGCTTCATCCTCGGGGAGGGGTTTTTGAGTATTGTGAATCTGATCTTGCAGAGTTTACGGGTGCCGCATCTGTAAGAAATGCTTACCGAAGATTAGTTACCTAGACCAGGGCTATTTGCATAGTTAATGAACCAGCAACACCCAACATTGAGGGGTTTTATGCCGACGTCGCTGAGCATGTAGCTGTCATGGCAGGTGCCACTCACCCGTAACTTGTACATTTTGGGGAGTCACTCACCTAACAAATCCTTCCCATCATAAATAACACCAACAACACTGAAATTTTGCTGCGATGGTTCCTTTGATCACCTTCAACGAAGGCCTGCAGTGACTGGTGTCACTAGAGCCTCCTCTCATTTCTTGTAAAGATGAGCCGGCTTCCAACCACCCTGATATTTAAATGGGTTTCCGCAGGGCCGATTCGTATTACTCTGAAACATACCGTCATTCCCTTGAGTGCCAGATGGAACAGATGGATACAGGTTTCCGATGACAGCGAAGCTAAGAGCCAAAAGCATCCGGCGTACCCCAGCTACGAAGCGTTGTCGTATGCCTGGGGTTCGACCGACAACCCTAAGCCGATTATCGTGGATGGTGCCGCCAACGATGCAAATACGATTTTTGTTACACAGAGCTTAGATGTCGCCTTGAGGCATCTCCGGCTTACCAGAGAAAGCCGGGCCCTTTGGATAGATGCCGTCTGCATCGACCAGAACAATGTCGCCGAACGAGGCCACCACGTCTCAATCATGACAAATGTATATGCGAGAGCGTCGCGAGTCCTAATATGGCTCGGGCCCGAGGGGGACGACAGTGACCACGCAATGGGACTACTCGATTATCTAGGAAGAAGAGTCGTGATAGACGTAGCCGAAATGAAGTTGCGACCGACCGACCTTGGACGAAGCGAGCCGGAATTAGCGGATTCTCATGTGCCCCTTCAATGTAACAAAAGGGATATTCAGGCTATAGGGCTCCTCTTTAAGCGTCCATGGTTCGAGCGCCTCTGGATTCGTCAGGAGGTTTTTGCGTCTACCCGTGCCAACCTGTGGTGCGGCTCGATGGTCATAGATTGGAGGCATTTTCAATCCGCAGTCTCCGCTATGAACATAAAGTCCATTCGCTTTCTGGGAGTCGCGCGCCCATCTACTTCTCGCATGTGCTGAAACTAACATCTAATCTTGTTCTTCGTAATATCACCGGCTATAGCTTCGCGAACCTCAGGCAGGATTGCCAAGGACTGAAGTGTACCGATCCCCGGGACTTTATCTACGCGATTCAGAGTCTACTTGAACTACACGATCCGGTCCTGGGGATAACACCAGACTACTCTATCGAACCTACTGAGCTCTTCATCGATGCTTGTTTGCGTATCGTCACCCACTCCTGCGATACATCTTTTCTCGACTCCTGTGAACTTATGTCTAGGTTGATTGCAGGCCTGCCTACCTGGGTGCCCGACTGGTCATGCCCGCTACAGGTCCGGGAATCCCTATTTTCGTCCTGGAGTGCCTCCGGCTGGATATCTGCGCAAGCCAAGTATTTAGGTCATGGTGTGCTTCGCGTCGCTGGGGTCCGAGTTGCTGAAGTGCAACATGTACATCATGTCGATCCTAACGAAGGGCGTGAACTCAAAGCCGTCATCGAAACACTTTGTAAATCCCCTAAAAACAGTCTAGATAGACCGTATATTGGGGGCGGAATACTGCTAGATGGCTGTTTGCGAGTCCTCTGTGAGGATTTTGATCATGAGGCCCTTTTCCCACGAGATGTGGTGTGGTTTGACCTTGCCGAAGTCAAGAATGGACTCCTTTTAAGCCGAAGACCTGATGGCTCGTGGGATTGGGATCAGGTTTATCGACGCCCATGGTCCGATATGGCAAATTATTTAACCCAGATGAGCCGTTGTCTTGTTGGCAGAGACTTCTTCTCTTCCACAGAGGGCTATATTGGGCTTGCACCTTTGGAAACCCACCCTGGCGATATTATTTGTGTAATATTCGGGTGCAGGTTTCCAACCGTACTCCGGCGAGCCCCAGCCGGTAGTTCGAAGTGGAACGTCGTGGGCCCTTGCCATGTCCAAGGACTTATGCACGGCGAAGGCATCTACGACGCTTTGCCGAGTCATTATCGAGCGGTCCATCATATTGGTCAGGGGCCATTCATCAATGGTCGGTCGGTTGGAATCCTAGACAGGCGTACGCAGACGCTCAAGACGGACCCCGCCGAGTTGCTGACCGAGATGGGCATCCGTCCTACGCATTACCAGACAGACCCACACAGACTTGAAGTTGCCCCAGAGGTGCTGCGGGAAGCTGGAGTTCGCCTTCAGGACTTCGATCTCATATAAAACCAACCGCCGCTTGGGTTGCTCTCCTTCCACCTTATGAATCGGCGGCTATAGCACGGCGGGAAAAAGGAGAACTTGGGAAGGCGTGAAGAATGTGAGGCCATGTAGGATAACGGGCAGATATGTCGTCTAGGAAGGGAGTGAGGAAATAGTCATGGTGACATATCCCTGCCCAACTCGGAGTCGATTAAAAAGAGACCTTACTAACGCCGGAATTTCAATAACAACTGATATTACAGATACGTTCAATAAGAGCCTTCACCATACGTATGCGACCATAAGCAATCTCATGACCTGTTCCTACTCCAACAGCATTCGGTGTCACTAAATCCTAAATATCTACAATCTTAAAGAATTCGCTAGTTAACATGAAATTGGGAACGCCATATTAGTAGGGCACATTGAGTCGATGTCGTTATGGTGAAATATCGTTATAACGGTGAATGCCCAGACCGCGGTTCCAGATCTAGATGAGATAAGACTCAGCCTCACGAGGCCCACCGACGTACACTAATCGGTCAATTGGAACCGTGCGCCCACCTATTTCTTACCAAAACATAGGCTTTTTACACCGGATATAATAATACAAATAAATTAAATAAAATTAAGCAAAAACAATAATTTCATAGAACTTTAATTAATTTAACTATATTTTATATAATACGTTAAGTATTATAATACATGCTGAAATTATCGTTACGAAAATATTACTTTACGTATTATTACATAGAATTTGAAATTTTTATTATGTAAAAGATTATTACTACGTAAAATTTTACTTTCTATTCGTAGATAATAAAATTAAAATAATAATTAACTATAAAAACAAAACATTTATATATTAATTTACGCATAGATATTCGCCTGATATTTTTACTATTTTTTTGTAATTTATTATAATAAAGTGACCATGGTATATTTAGGTGAGAAATCGGCCAGTGCACGGTTCCATTTGGTCTCCAAGTGTACCCATGCAAACATGCCTTACTTGGCCCACCCTTCCGCCTTATAGTAAAATACCCCGCCTTCAGAGCAAGGGCGGGGTTCGCAATCGCATTTTACCCTGTGTCCTATGTAGTTGCGGCCGATAGCAAGCTGCGTAGTCCCATCACGTTTCAAGTGGATTATACGAACTGAAGTTTAATCAGTATGTTGGTCAAAGAGACTCATGTCGATGCCCAAATCAATGTGGACGGGAAGGAGACTTCCATGAGTGAGAGCACCTCGAGTTCTCAGCAGTAACCTCCCGGACCCGGGGCTAATTGTGGCGGCTAGGGATCTTCGTCTTCCATCCGACCATTCCACAATATCCGAATGCGTAAGGCTGCACAACTAGCACCACCTTAGAGGACACGCGTTCAAGGGCTGACTTGGACCTAGGCGGTTTCCTGGCGTTGCTCTATTCAGTGAGATATATCAAGGTATATAGATTGCACTAACTGAGTGCCTCGAGGGCCGAACACGACTAATCGATGGATAGTGACCGGCCCTGTGGCTCGGTTTGCTCGTCAGATAGCCGGCCAGGGATACATTGTTGCCGCGCCCTCTTCCTATCACGATTTTACTGGGCCGGATGCGCTCGCCTATGATGTACCGGGAACTGACCAAGGCAACGAATGGAAAGTGAAGAAGGTATGCAAAGCTTCCACAATTAAACACAAGTCCCTGGAATGCCCAAGTAACTGTCGGCTGGTGAAACAGACATTGCAATCGTACGATGCCGACTCCTACAAGACCGTAGACTACCTCCTCAGCCTCCCGACATGTACCGGGCTGATCGGGACGACTGGCATGTGCCTTGGTGGTCATCTTGCTCTTCGTGCCAGCGTAAGTCTACTTCTGACCCCTGTCCGAACCACCATAAGTCCCAAGAAGCTCGCTGAAACGAAAACTCATAGTTGGATCCCCGAATCTCGGCCTGCGTGGCCTACTTCGCAACCGATGTCCATTCCCGAACGCTCGGTCCGTACTCCAGGGCCAACACATCAGCGGAAGCGCCAGCAGAGAGCAACCACACAATCGACAAGCTCAACGAGATCAAGGGAGAGGTCGCCATGATATTTGGCATCAAGGACACACACGTTCCAGATGCCGGCCGGGACCTCATCCGGCAGAAGTTGAGGGAGGCCGGGGTCGTCTTCAGCTTCTACGAGTTCGCATGGGCGCAACATGCCTTCATCCGCGACGAACTAAGTAAGGGGCGATACGACCCAGCCATCACGAAGATCTGCTTCGAGGTACTGCTGGAGCTGTTTGGGAGGACGCTGAAGACGGATCTTGGACCGAGAGATGGCAAGCCTGAGAAGATTGAGCATGTTTGTTAGGAGTATGTAATATGTGATGCGATGTGGTTATCGTCCTGCCGCAAGACATAGGAGCCCGGGTAGCCATTCAATATCCTTTGCAACAATCCAGATCGTATGCTACATGTAGAAGGGAAATATTTGAAAAGTAACTTGTTTCTACGAGAATGTCCTCATCGGGATAAAACGCATGGTGATGATTCGCTATCAAGCCTTCAAATGCGGAAGATCTTAAGTGTTATTCATTTATTATTCATTTAGCCTTGCAAATGCGGATGGAAAGCGAAAGACCCCTCGAGAAGGTATAGTTAGGGAATATGAGGTCCTTGGCTGATGTCGTGTAGTTGGTACAACTAACGAAGGAGGCCCCACATACCTCAGGAAGCGCCTCAAAAATGAGATCAGGTATTCTTGAGTTATTCCATATTGGGAATAGTTGCTATTCGGCTAGGGTGGGCTTGGTACCAAGGTAGGCAACCAGCTCTTTCCATGGCTGACTCTCAAATTCTCATGATGCAATGTTGCCCCTCGCGGAAGGAATGCGCTCCGGGGAGAAAGAAACCCCATGGCAACCCGTGGGATTAAGGCTGGATAGAACCCTGCAGAAGAAATTTAACACTAATAATAATAAAAATTTTATCACTGGCGCTAGCTGGACAATAACAGTAAAATCGAGAGGGTTCTGTGCCCTGATTGGATCATTCTGGAAAGTCCTCGTTTGAGACGGAAACTACATTCTAAAGGGTTCCTTCCACTTCTACGTTTCTTATAGTGGGGTATCAGATTTTAGACCTTGAACTTAAAAGGTACCCAAACCTTCTTCTCAAATCACTCACTCCATCTTCCCAAACGCAAGAAAAAGCACAAACACACATCTCTCCTACGAAGAAAAGGTGCAGGTTTATTTTTCTTCTTCACACGATATCCCTTAGATACCCGTCATACTATACTCATTCCCACTTGCATCGTCTGCTTTCCCGTCACATAATCGTCCATCATGGCTCCCGCCGTTGGTATCGATCTGGGTACCACGTACTCTTGCGTGGGTGTCTTCAGAGATGACCGCATTGAGATCATTGCCAATGACCAAGGAAACCGAACAACTCCTTCCTTCGTTGCCTTCACCGATACGGAACGTCTGATCGGTGATGCTGCGAAGAACCAGGTCGCCATGAACCCCTCCAACACGGTCTTCGACGCCAAGCGTCTGATTGGCCGCAAGTTCCAAGACGCGGAGGTTCAGGCCGATATGAAGCACTTCCCCTTCAAGGTCATTGAGAAGAACGGCAAGCCTATCATTGAGGTCGAGTTCAAGGGCGAGACCAAGCAGTTCACACCCGAGGAGATCTCCTCCATGGTCCTCACCAAGATGCGTGAGACCGCCGAGGCTTACCTTGGTGGCACCGTCAACAACGCGGTCGTCACTGTCCCGGCTTACTTCAACGACTCTCAGCGTCAAGCTACCAAGGACGCCGGTCTGATTGCTGGCCTCAACGTCCTCCGAATCATCAACGAGCCTACTGCTGCTGCCATCGCCTATGGTCTCGACAAGAAGGTCGAAGGCGAGCGCAACGTCCTCATCTTCGACTTGGGTGGTGGCACCTTCGATGTCTCCCTTCTGACCATCGAGGAGGGTATCTTCGAGGTCAAGTCCACTGCTGGTGACACCCACTTGGGTGGTGAGGACTTCGACAACCGCCTTGTCAACCACTTTGTCAACGAGTTCAAGCGCAAGCACAAGAAGGATCTTGCCGGCAACCCTCGTGCTATGCGTCGTCTCCGCACCGCTTGCGAACGTGCCAAGCGAACCCTTTCCTCTTCGGCTCAGACCTCGGTCGAGATCGACTCCCTCTTCGAGGGTATTGACTTCTACACCTCCATCACCCGTGCTCGTTTCGAGGAGCTGTGCCAGGATCTCTTCCGATCCACCCTCCAGCCTGTCGACCGTGTCTTGGCCGACGCTAAGATCGACAAGTCTCAGGTCCACGAGGTTGTCCTCGTCGGTGGCTCCACCCGTATCCCCCGTATTCAGAAGCTCATCACCGACTACTTCAACGGCAAGGAGCCCAACAAGTCCATCAACCCCGACGAGGCTGTTGCCTACGGTGCTGCTGTCCAGGCCGCTATCCTGTCTGGTGACACCAGCTCCAAGTCCACCAACGAGATCCTGCTTCTCGACGTCGCCCCGCTCTCCCTCGGTATCGAGACCGCTGGCGGTATGATGACCAAGCTCATCCCCCGCAACACGACCATCCCCACCAAGAAGTCCGAGGTCTTCTCCACCTTCTCCGACAACCAGCCCGGTGTGCTTATCCAGGTCTACGAGGGTGAGCGTCAGCGCACCAAAGACAACAACCTGCTCGGCAAGTTCGAGCTCACCGGTATCCCGCCGGCGCCCCGTGGTGTCCCTCAGATCGAGGTTACCTTCGATGTTGATGCCAACGGTATCATGAACGTCTCGGCTGTCGAGAAGGGTACCGGCAAGTCAAATAAGATTGTCATCACCAACGACAAGGGCCGCCTGTCCAAGGAGGAGATCGAGCGCATGCTCTCCGAGGCCGAGAAGTACAAGGAGGAGGATGAGAAGGAGGGTCAGCGTGTCGCTGCCAAGAACGGCCTTGAGTCGTACGCCTACTCCCTGCGCAACACCCTGTCCGACTCCAAGGTCGATGAGAAGCTCGATGCCGCCGACAAGGAGAAGCTCAAGTCGGAGATCGACAAGATCGTTGCCTGGCTGGACGAGAACCAGCAGGCTACTCGCGAGGAGTACGAGGAGCACCAGAAGGAGCTCGAGGGTATTGCCAACCCGATCATGATGAAGTTCTACGGCAGTGCTGGCGGTCCTGGTGGCATGCCCGGCGGCCCCGGCGGCTTCCCCGGTGCTGGTGGCCCTGGCGGCGCTGCCGGTGGTCAGGATGATGGCCCCACTGTTGAGGAGGTTGACTAAATCGCCAAACCCCTTACCTGCTCGTCGTCTTTACGGTCATGATCACGGTCTTGATTTCTTCTGGCGTTTTCCTCGGTGTCTTTTGAAGGGCGACTGAGTGGCGGTTCGGATTTGGAATTGAACTAGACTTTTTTCCCAGTAATGACGGTCCAGGTCCAAAAGTTGTTTTTCACGATTGCATGGATGTATTTTAGGGAGGACTTATCCCACGAAGTAATGAGAAATAAGTTCTATAAATCTCTTAGCAGCCTATGCTCTGCGATGTCTTCGCAAATTCGTATCTAAGGTATGACTTCTATAATTAATGCTGTCTTGCTAATGTCGAACTGAGTGATTCACTATGACTGTGGACGGGTCTATCGACCACGAGTCTTGAAAAAGAGATTCTGTATTTAAGTGCTTCTAGGGATAGTTCTCTTTCGTCTTTCGTTTAGTATCCTACAGTAATTACTATTATCTTGATGCACATAAGAATAAATTGAAGAATATTGAATTCTTTCTTGTCAAATGGATCTATCATACAATCCCACAAGCAGTCGCCCGCCCCACCTCATATACCTTCACGTACCCCGCAGCGCCTCCTGGACCCTCCGCCGGCGCTCGATCTCCATGGCGTACCACTCCTCGTCGCTGAGGTCGTGCGGCATCGGGCCGAGGGGCTCGCGGAAGGCGGTCCCGGGGGGCAGACGCTCGGTGCGCGGCTCCCAGACGTCGGCGCTGCTCGGCTTGCCCGGGCCGTGGTACCGCGCCAGCTCGCGCCGCCGGTAGTGGTCCCGGATGGCCTCCTCCTTGAGGGCGCCCGGGTGCGCCCGCGTCCGCATGCAGAACCAGAAGTCGTCCCAGTGGTCGCTGCAATTCCGCACCCCGCCCGAACGGTACACGCTCGTCCACTGGCCCCCCAGGGAGTTGCAGTGGAAGGCTGCGTCGAACGCCGCGCGGCACGACATCGTTGTCGGCAGTAGGGATTCGGAGAGCGGGTCTAGGCGCTGCGGGGTGGTGGCGGAGGATTGGTCTGGGGTTGTGGTCGTCGGGGCGAGAGAGGAGCTGGGTTCTGAGGGCGGTTGTTGTTGCGAGGAGTCGGAAGGGGAAGAGGTGCGCCAGAACGACCACGACGAGGACTTGTTCGCCGGAGCGGGCTCGGGTGGCGTCGAAGCAGTTGTCGGTGACTTCGCTGGCTCCGCGGCGGAAGGTCTGCTGCCGAGTTCCTCGCTCAGCTGGGTCATGAACTTGGCGATCTCCGGGTCGCCGTATTCCGTCGTCGCCGTCGTTGTCGACGCTGTTTGCGCGCCCCTCGCCGCCGGCGCTGCTGGTGCGCGTGTCTGTGGTTGCGTTTGTGCTTCGCCCTTCGACGGCGGTGCCGCCGTCGATGGTGATGACGACCACATCCAACCCATCCTGCCCGCTAGTGTTCTTCCGAGTAGGGGACTATGTAAGAATTGCGGCAGTTGACGTTCTTGCGCCGGGTAGGAGAGGGAGTCAATGAAGAGTCTAACAGTGTCAACTCCTCAACCGAACGGGGACGTCGATCTACGGACGTTGTTGTGTTATCTCCTTCAAGTATGTCTCGCAGCTCGATGTGCCTACAACGCAGACTCGGGCCAATTGGATGCTACGCCGCGCTGCGAGGGACCTGCAGTTATCTTGGAGGCGAGTGGGTTCCCTCTTCTTGGGAAGGTTATCGAGGAAGGGAAGTCGAAAGGGAGGAGGATCCTGGGTTGATAATTATTATCACGGGAGCTTAGGTGTCATTCAGAACCTTTTCATAATATACTCAAACTCCTCACAAATGCCCCTCCATAGATTTCCGCGTTTTCTACATGAAGCTTTCGTCGAGTTAACAGCTCGTGGCTTGAGATCATGTGGCGCTGCCCCTCCATGTGGCTTGGTCAATATGCCAATACACTTCGACCCTTGATTTATTGAAGGGGGGGCATCTTCCTGAGCAGCCTGGAGACTTGCTCATATTTTTTGATCGTATAATTCAGATATATACGCAAACTTTGTTATGGCAATAATTTATTTAAATAACAGCCCTTCGAAAGCGCGTTTATGGTCTGATTAACTATAGCTATCAATGCTGTCGTTTTAGGACATATATCGGAGCAATTATCACATCGAAGTTCTAGTGTCCCCTTTGCCTCATCGTGATCAGGACCCCATTTTGGAGGTTGTGGCTGCGCCTGCGGCGCAGCAGCCGTAGCCACAGCTAGAGCTTTTGATCGAAATAATCTGTCAGGGATTTAATGTATTAATTAAACCATTTTAAGAATTATCTCCACAAAAATAACAAAACCTCCAAAATAGGGCCTGATAGCAAGTTATAATTTTTTCGCTCCGTTTTCCGCATTCTTATACAAATTTTTAAAAATTATTAAAATAAATCCTTTAAATATAGTTTTAAATTAATACTACCTTTTTTGTAGTTACAAAAAAATAATGTAAAATTAAAATCTTTATTTTTTCGTATAACTTTAATTTTAACTAGGATTAAGATATTATTATAAATTTAAATAAATAATTAAAAATTCCGTTTTCTATACATTATAATTATATACCCCTTTTTGGCCAGCATAATAATAATATATAGGACTTAAAATTGCTTATAATAAATTTCGAAATATATTTTTTTAATTAACAAAATACGGATAATATATTCGAAAATTTAAAATAAATATTTTAAACTTTTAGATATTTAATTTTCTAAAACAAAATATTTATTTTTATTCGATATTTTTACCGGTTTTTTGCCGATATAAACATAATTAACTTATATACCAACATTATATGTATAACCGATAACCTTACGAAAACCTTACGCCATTAATTTTTTCGCCTTATATTAGGTGTTATACTTAATAAATAAGGCTGTATTTTATTAAAAAATTAAGTCGATATTATATATAATTTGATTTTCGAAAAATTTAATATTTGTTTTGTTATTAAAATAAGTTTCGGAAAAATTTTAATTATTTAACCCTTTTTTAATAACCGATTTAATTATTATTTAAGTTATATTATTAATTAAGTTAATAGAAATATAATACATTTTTATATTAATAGTGTTATATTTTATTTTTAATTTAATATTTACGGATACGAAAAAACTTAATCTAAAGATATTTAATAGTATAATTGTCGAATAATATAACCATATTATTTTTAATTTTAAATAAATATCGAACGATTAATTCCCAATTATTATATTAAATTCTATTTTTAAATAACTATATAATTTAATTATTATTAACGAAATATATTTATTATTAAAATAAAAAGATTTTCGATATAAATATATTAATATTCGTAATTTACGTTTTATTTTACTTATTTATATATATTAATTTACGTATATAATAACTATTAATAATATTATAAAAAAAGAATTGCAAAATATAGCGGTTTTTATCAAATCGGCGGCTTAATTAAATATGGTTATAAGGTGAAAATTCAGCGTTTTAATATTAATCGTTCTAAAATTAATAATAATATTTTTTTATTTAAAGATTAATACTCGATTTAAAAGTACTTAAATTTTCTAATAATTAATATATTCGGATTACTAAATAATATCTCCTGAATTTAATTTAATAACTTGCGTTTTATTATTAAAATTATTATTTATATTAATAATAAGGTGAAAATTATAAATATCCGTAATTATTTGATTAAAATTATAGTAAACCGAAGATATTTATCGAAAATTATAAAAATATTATTAAGTTTTATAATTTCGAAATACTTTACAAAAATCATATTTATATATATAATAAATGAAAAATAATTAAATAATTTTATCCGTATTATTATATTTATTATCGAATTTAAATTAAATATAAATATTTCGAACATTAATTAAGTAATATAATAAGATATATCGTAAAGTTTTTTAATTAAAGATTTATAATAACAATTTAGTTAAACGGTTCGTAATTATAAATAATTAAACATAATTAATTACAAATAAACTATATTATTTGTATCTTATTAAGCATTCGATAAATATGAAATCGAATCGTTGATTTTAAAAAAGAATAAAATAACGAAAAAATTTAAGCTCGGTAAATTAAAAACCGTATTACTTATAAAAATATAAAAGTCGTAATAAAAAACGGTATAGCAGATTTAAATCACAAAAACAATAATACGTAATTTATCGCAAATAATTCTAATTAAAACGAAATAATTATCGAATTTTAATTTTAATTTTTAGCCGATTAAAATACTATCCTTAAATTTTCGAAATACAGTAATCTTGATTTACAATATCGGATAAAGATAAGGCCTTAATAATATACGTTATTTAATAGTAAATATGTACGTAAAACGATTTTAATACATTTAAAAAAACGAAATTATTATAATAAAAAAGATTATAATAATTTAATTTCGGCTAACCTTTATTATAATATATATACGCTTAATTTCCTTTATATACCTAAGTTTTTAAATTCGAAAATATTTGCGTAAAAATAATTAAAAGCCGGTTCAGTAAAGGCGGTTATTTAGGAAATAATAAAGTTTTGATATAAAAGATAGGCAAATAAGTCATTTTTTGCATAATCGTTTCCGTTTGGCGGTAAAAAGGCAAAATAAATATTTATTTTATTAAATTTAAACGGTTTTTATTTAATAAATTTCCGAATAAGTTAAACGAAATTAAAAGTTTACATTTAATTCAAAATATAATCGAAATAATTAAAGCGGTTCCCGGCTTCGATAAATGGCAATATTAAGATATCTTTAAAAACCGCCTATTTTTTATGCTATATATAATATATAAAAAAGCTGTACTTTCGATTTTATACAAAATATAAGTAACTTTCTATAAATGGCAAAATTCGATTAATTAAAAATAACGGCGTTATATCCTTATATCGTAAACCGATCCATATAAATTATAGATTATTATTGTGTTATAAGCTTAATAAATATCAGAAAAAATTGCAAAGTCGCCGTAAATCGTATCCGGTTTTAATCGACGTATATTATATACGGTTATTCGGTTTAAACTAATAGTTAACGATTTAACGATAATCTTAATAATTTAAATATTAAACTAATATATAATTTATATGTTTTTACGATTTAGAATTATAATTTCGGTTATAATAATAGTTATACTTATATACGTAATTCGCAATATATTAAATAATCTTAATTAAAAACTTACTTTGTTCTTTTTATTTATAACATTAAAATAAAATCTAATATTCTCTAATATTTTTAATTTCTTAATCCCGTTTTAGTTGCTATACTTGTATTTATATAATTCGTTTATTTTTATATCGTTATTAAAATCGCTAGCGTTACAAAAACGTAATAATTTATAGTTCGACATTATAAATAATATATTAAAAAAAGTTAAGATAATAATCGTTATCGAAATTAAGGAGTTATATATTAAGAATAAACGGTATCTGATAAATAATAATATTAATAATATATTAAAAGATAATTACGATATTAAGTTAAACAATAAAAAACGAAATTTTGTTGGTTTTAATTAAAACCAATAATAAAAAACGTATTTGGTTTTAATATAACGTTATAATTTCAAAACACGATAATTATAAATATTTATATAATATTAATTAAAGTTATTAATATATTATTTACTTATTAAATTCGTTATTTTTATTAATTTTTAATTTGTTAAATTTTATATCAGATATTAATTCGTCTTAATCCGAATCAATTAAATACCGTAATAAATATATAATAAAACTTTTTAATTAGAAAAAATAACAGAATTTTGTATTATACGGTTCGAATTATAATCTTATTATAATTATTAGCAAATTATTTTTTTAATTTACAGCCCTTAACGTACGATACCGAATTAAAATTTTTTAAATTTTATTTTTCAGTTTTTTTTCGAACTTATTATATTAACTTTTAAAATATTTCTAATTTTTCTAATTTTTAAGAGATTTTAGCTTAGGTGAAATAATTAGAATAAAGGATTAATTATGCGGGTAAATAAATAATATAGATAATTTTTCACCAATATTAAAAAAAAATTTATTACTAATATAATTATTTCGGCGTTTATTTTTTTCAAATATTAATTTAAAATATTTAAAATTTCGAGTTTGTAATAAATTCTTATTAATTACGCTTTATAACCTTTTTTTTTTATAATTAGGATTAGTATTTATCGACGTACGGTCCTAATCACTATTTTTTAAGGCCGCTCGTATATTTTATTGTTATTTTATTAGAGATTTTATTAAGTATTTCTTTTTTAAATAATTTTTTTTAAATTTTCTTAATAAAAATTAAAGACCGGATTTAATTTTTTTTTCCCTTTATTACGTTTTTCTTTTATCAGCATAATTAAGTTTCCAGCTAGTTTTAAGGATTTTTTTAATTTTTTTCTCAGCTAGTTTTAAAAATTCTTTTATATTAAAATTTTACATAAATATAATAATAGTCGAATATTCTGAGTAACTACCGAAATCCTTAATATTAGCACTGAATATACCGTAATATTTAAAAAATCCAGTTTTTATATAAAGTTATTTATTCGACAGTTAATTCTATATAATTACGGATTTTTTTCCGTTTAATATTATAAAAATACCGTCCATATAATATATACTATAAAATATATGGCGGTTTTGTGTTTTTTCTAATTGGGATTATAAAATTACTATATTTCTAATATTATTTGTATTATGTAAATTATTACAAATTATTAATTTCTAAAAACGGCTAACGGCTCGAATTATACGGTTTTTTTAAAAAAATATATGCCGGTTAAATCTATAATATAAAAAACGGTTCTTTCGCGGTTTTAAAAACTTATTATTTAATAATCCATATTATCCGTATCGACAATTTTATTATTATATTTTAATATAAGAAAAAAAACCGAATAATAATATATATTATTTATTAATTTTTGAAAAGTTAATAAAATTAAAATTTAAAAATTATTAAAATATATAAATACATTTTTATAAACTTTTTATTAATTATATATACATAATTAAAATGTCGGAATATTTATATAAATATTTTTTCGAAATTAGTATATAAAAAACATATATTAATATATATATAACGATAAATAACTTACATTTTTTAGCATATAATAATAAAATCCACCTTATAAAGATTTTATAGTATTAGAACTTTGTCGAATAATTGTTTGGTTTAAAAAAGGCTTATTATATAAGTTAAATCAAAATTTGAAAAAATAATATATATAGTAAAAAGTAAGATACGAAAAATAATGCCGCAATTAATATAATTTGTATCGAAAGCTAACTTAATACCATTATAATTTTTATATACGTTTTAATTTTTTGTTAAATTGTTATATATTTCCCGAATATAATTATTATATTTTGTGTTGTTAAACGGTAATAATATTATTATAATAATTATATAAGATCAAGTATATATAAATAAATAATTATAATTAGGAAATTTAATAATATTATAAGTTTCTCGATTTAAATTCTGCTTAATTAAAATTAGAAATATAAATGTAAAATATAAAACATAATAAAAAGGATAAAATTCGTCTATTAAATAATTACCGAACATATTATTAATATTAATAAAGAATATATAAGGATTTATAATATATCAATAAAATTTACAAATAATTAATAAGTTATAAAAATATTCTAAAGTAATATAAATAAAAAATTAATATTATTTTTTCTTATAATAAAATAATAACATATAAAAAAGAACTTAATAATTATATACAAATTATACGAAATTTATATTTTATTTTAAATTGTTTAATATAATTTATAAAATTATTTTCATTAAATATATATTAAATATAATTATTATAATTATTTAATATATAATTAATATTATTTATTTAATTATAAATTTTTATAATCCCAAATATTTATTATATTTTAATATATAGAATTATATTATTTATGATACGATAATAATTATTTAATTTTTTTTAATATTCGAAATCTATATTATAATATATATTTTTATATATTTGATAATATTATAAAAGATAAATATATTTCTTACCGATATAATAAAGGCAATTTTGGTTATAATTCTCGATAATATATTTCGAACAAACATAAAAAACTTTGTTCGCTCGGCTAAAGCAATTAAATTTGCTAATAATATTTCTAAAAAATAACTTGTTTTTAAAAAATATCTTATTCCCAAAAAATAATCTGCTTTTAAAAAATAACTTTAAAAACGGGTAATAAAATTTCGGATTAAAAAATAACCGAAATAAATACTAAAACAAAAATAATTTGCCTCCGAAAATTAACCTTAAAAATAAATAATAAAATCTTTAACTAAAAAATAGTCGAAACCGGTACCAAAATAACTTACAATAAGGCGAACTTGATAACGTAATTCCGATTAAGGTATTTTTATATTAATTAAATAATATTCGATTATTTAAAATATAAGATATTTTTAATTAAAAATAAATATTATATACAACCGATTCTAAATATTAAATATATATTACAAAGTTATGTTAATATAACGAAAAATTAAAAAAGTACTTTACGTTTTAATATTAATATAAATATATATTAATTTAAAAAATCTAATAATTATTAAAAATTTATAAATTCAGTAATATTATAAACGGTTTATATTACGAATAAAGTTATTTATTATGAAAAAATTCGGCATTTATATAAGTATTAAATATTGTTAATATAATTCGAAATATTTTCCGTAATAATAACCAGCAAAATAAAATCTTTATTATAACGGATTATACCGGCCCTATAATTTATTAAATTATTAAGTTAATTACGCATTTTCGATTAATTGCAATTTTTATAATTTAATCAAAAAATTATATAAACCGAGTATTATATAAATAATACGAAAAGAGATTTATAACTTTATAAACTGGGCCCTTTAATTAGAAAATATATATTATATAATTATTTTATATAATTTATAATTTACGAAATTATATAAGTAATTAATATATAAATTACGTATAAAAATATAACGAAAAATATTTATATATAATTTCCAAATATTTTACATTATTATATAGTCCGAATTAAAATTTTAAAAAGGGTTTAAATACAAATATTACGCTTAAAATAAATCAAATTTTAAAATTCGGAAGCATAAAAAATTATTAATATATAAATTACAATAACATACGAAAAGAGAAAAAATAAAAAATCTTAAAAGATATTTAAAAACGTTAATTAGTAAATTAGTTATAAACGAAATATATAAATTAAATCGAAATTATACGCTATATTTAATTATAGATAATATAATATTTTTATATAATTTTACGAAAAACAAAACGTTTAAACGAGATATAATTAATTAAATTTACGTAAATTATAACATTAATTATGTATATTAATTTCGTTAATAATTATGCCGCGTATTACATTATAAAATATTGTCTTTTTATTTATAATTTTATTATTAAAAACGATTAAATTACGTTAATATAATAATTAAATAATTACGATAAGATATAAAACGATTCCAAAATTAATTATTCAAAATTACGTAAATAATAAAGTTATATTAATATTAAAATTATAATATAAATATTATATTACTTTAAAAAATACGAAATAACTAAAAAATGAAGAACTATATTAACGGTTTATTTTCGTTCGATAAATTCTTATTTTGCTTATCCGATAACGACGAAAATAATAATAAGCTACCTTAATTAAAACTATTAATTAAATTATTAATAATTTGCATTATAAGATTGTAACTTTTTTTCGTATATAAAATATTACGGTCGTTTATAGTCAAATTATTCTTAATAAATTTAATATTAAAAACTTTTCGAGTAATTATATTAAGATTATGTATAAGTTAATTTTCGTCTTTTATCGTATTCAGTTAATTAAATTTACTTACGTTATTCATAATAAGTATAGTATTATTAAAATTAATAAGCTTAATTTTTATAACTTTATAAGTTACGGCTAAAATATTTTCGAATTTCTAGCTATTCTTTTTAATTCGAAACGGATATCTTATTATAAGCTATAAATTTCGAAATAAAAAATAAACGCGTTCGAAAATTTCGTTATAAAAATTCTAAATAACATAACGCTTATTTTGCAAAAAAGTATAACGGACATAAAATTCGCGTTATAAGAATATACGGTACCTAATTAAAAACGAGTTTTAAAAAAATAATATTAACGTTATATATATTATTTCTCGACCAGCGAAATTTGCCAATGAGCTATAGATGATAATATTCGCCCTTTTAATTAAATATTTTCTACGTTTTTTCTTTAGATTTTATCGAAACCAAATTTAATATTAAAATCGAATTAATAAACACTTAATTCGATATTATAAAACGTATTATTTAATCGAAATAAAATATCTTTTTGCTATAATTAAATTAATTAGCCTTATAAAAAAGAAATAATAATATTAATATTAGCCGCCTAATATAACTAACGTTGCCATATTATATAATATACGAAAAATATAAATAAACCTGGATTTTTTAAAAAAAAACCATAATAATTTCGAAATTTTTTACCGATAAAAACGACATCGATTAACGGTTAGTTATTATCTTTAATAAAGTTTAAAAAATTATTACCTTATAAAATATCGGCCATATTAAAAATATTTCCGGCTTTGCAATTATTCGATAAAAAGGTCTTATTTAAAACGTTTTAATTAAAATTATACCGCTTAAAAATAATATAAATAAATTATATTCCAAAATTAAAAAATACAAATATTTACAAATTATTCGCTAAATTATTTATGTTATAAAGTAATATATTATTAACAAATAATAATAAAATATTTTCGTTAGAAAATTCTTTATTTATTAATATATCTTTATTTAAATCCTGCGATATTTCTCTTATTTATTCGATGTAATCAAAATATTTAAATATTACTTTATACGTAATAAGTTTCTACTTAATAACAGTTAACCGAGAATATATATATTTTATAAATTCGGTAAATTCGGTTTTTGAAAAAAAGTTTTCAATCGAGGCATTCCGGAAAACTCTATATATATTAAACGTTTTTATTATAAGTAATTTATATCGGCCACGTAATTTCTGTAAAAATAACGTAAATATATAAGTATTATATATATAAAAAAAGGATTAAAAAGGTAAAATTTCGACAATTTTTAATATACTTGTATTATTTTATTTAAAAATTAATAATTCATTTTCCAAATTGCTTATATTTTATGCGTTTTAGCTAATTATCGAATTAATAAATATACATAAATATAAATAAGAAATTTATTTATATATAAAATAAAATAAAAACAAAAAAAGCATTCGTTTTTTATTATATAAATCGGTTATGTTAGCTTAATTAATCTGTATTTTTCAAATATAACTAATTATTTTTTAATTTTTATAAATAAGATGAAAATGTTCCGAAAACCGATAAATTTTTTTTAAATATATATATTTTTTAAAAAAAATTCGATAAACGTTATAAATATCGTTAATAATGCCTTTATTTTTGCTAATTATACTTAACGAAATAAAATGACGTTTATTAAATGATATATGTTTTAATTTACGAAAATCGAAGAACTTTTATTTGTTATATTTATAAAACATATTAACAAAAACAGAAAATAAAATACAGATAATATTAATTACGAATTAATAAAAAATATATAGTAATATTAAATAATATTATAATATTTTTAAAACTATTTTATTTTATATTATTAATTAGACCGAAATATAAATTGCTTTAACTTTTTTGAAAAATACGGCTATAATAATAGATAAAGATAATAATAATATTTTCTATAACGATATTATATTAAAACATTATATTAGGAATATGGTTTTAAATATTAAAATTATTATACTAAAATACGATATCGCTTCGTAATACCTAGTTATAAAACGTAATTTATTTTAATTAAAATTATATTATTAAAAAATTAATATAGTTATTTTAATTTATTTTGTTAATCGAATTATATCTTTATTTAACGTATAATAAGTTTTATAAATATTTAATTTTCTTAATATATCGATATTATTCTATAAAAAATTCGAAAATAATAAAAACTTATTTAATAACTAAGGCAAATAAGTATTATTAATTTTAAAAATTATATTAATTATAGTAAAGAGTATTATAAAAAAAGATATATAAAAATATTTGGATTGGTATTATTATAAAACCGTTTTGTTTTCCGTTTCGTTTTATATAATTATTTACTTTAAAAATTTAAATTAATTAAAAATAAACGTTTTTATATAATGTTAACTTTTATTTAAAGTAATATATTTTATTTTAATTTCGAAAAATATTTTTTCAAATAAATAACGAAATTTAAGCTCTTTTGTAAAAGTTATAAGCTTTTCGTATAATATATTATAGTATTTGCGAACAATGAGGTTTTAATTAATAGGAGTTATAAAGTTTTGCTAATTTTCGCTTGTTATTATCTTATTATATAATTATTTTTTTTAAATACGTTAATTAAACGTTTTATTTTAGCGGTTAAATTAGTCGTTCGATTATTATTATATAGAATTTAATTACGAATAAAACTTTCGAATTCTATATTTATCCGTTATTTTTGCCAAAATATTAAAATGCGTATACGTATATTTTATTTTCCTAGGTTCGCGCAGTAAAATTTAAAAATTCGAATTTATCGTATTTTAAAAAAAGGGATAATAACGTAATAAGATTAGGTTGTAATTGTTAAATACGTTAAGGTTTAAAAATAATAAACGGGTTTTAATTAAAATTATCGTAATATTAATAATAAGCCATAGTTAAGATAATCGTATATATATATATAATTATAAAAACGTATTATTATTAAATTATTACGATTTTTGTATTTTTAAAAAGCAAATTTATAAAACGGAACTCTTTTTTGCATAATTACAACTTAGGCCTCGCTGGCTCGTTACGGAGATTTGGGATTTGATTGGTTAATATTTAGCGTTGTAGAGCGGTATTTGAGTGACTTTGAAGAAAGTGGGAAAACGAGCTAGGGAGGTCTGAGCTAGCTAAGGTAATGTCCCCCACCCACATCCGGAATTTACCCACTTCCTGAATTGGAACTTCTAATAGAACAAAATATTAGGAATTTAATAACAAAACAAAATTAACATATAAAAACAGGATTTTAAAATACGTTATAAAATAATTTGTAAAAATTATAATAAAATTAAATAGTATTAACAATACTTTATATAAAAAGCAAAAATTAAAAATTTATAAAAAATTAAAGGTTTAAATAAAGATAAAATATATATTTAACCAAAAAATATAATAAAAAAATATATATAATATAATTAAAATAAAAACTAAATATTGATACAAAATTATTTAATATATATAATTTTAAATTACTTACGTAATTATAAACTTTTTTCATTCGTATATATATAAAATATTTTTTAAATTAATATATTTAAATTTTTATAAAGTTTTAATTATTATGCTTTATTAAAAATTAAATTTAAAAGGTAATAAAAATATATTATATATAATAAATATATATTTTATATAAAAAATTATATTTAAATTTTAATAATTATATAAAAATAAGCATAGAAAAAAATATTTAACGTTTTAATATAATATTTATAATAATTTAAAAATGTTTTATTATTATAATAAATTTTAAAGTTTTTTATATTTAATATATAAAAAAATAAAATTTTGCAAAATAAAATCGGTTTTATAGAAAAATATTATTTTTAAAGATATAAAATCAAAAATGTAAAATTATTAAGAAAATAAAATTTAAAACATAAATAAAAAATTTTTAAAAACGAAAAAAATATATGGAAATAAATATTATAATAAATTAAAAATACAAGGTGTATTTTTTATATTATAATATATTTTTATTTAATTTCAATAATAAAATTAATATTTTTAATCGAAAAATATATAATTATATAATATTTTAAAAAAAATTACGTAATAAATTTATTAATTTTATATAAATTAATAACTTTTTTTAAAAAAATATTTAAAAAATATTTTATTTATTTATTAATTCAATTTTATTTTTATAATTGAAATTAATATTAATTATAATAAATATATATAATATTTTAGATTTAATTTCAGTTTTATTATAAATAACCCATTTTAAATAATTTATTAGCAAAATATAACGTTTATATTTTATTTATTTATTTAGTTATAAAATTATGAATATACGGGGGTTTTGCTGGGAAATCGATTCAGGAAATGGGTATATTCAGGATGTGGGTAAGGGACACTACCCCATTAGGGGAGCGGGGCGCCTCCTACAATAAAACAAGGGCGGAATGTAGGACCTTTCCGTCCTTATATGAACTATGCATTAAGCGGCGTAAGTGCGCATATGAAGTGTACTTTTATGCGAGTATTGCATTGTAATGAATGGCGTATTATACGATAGCTATCTCAGCAATTGTCTGATTCTAGCCCTATCCACCCACATCGTCCGACTTAGCGGGGTTTGAATGACCTCATTGGCGTTGGGCCGCATTGAGGCTCTTGGGAACCCGTTTAAACCATAATACATATTGTGATTTGTTTCATTTCTTTACCGCTTTCCACGTTGGGGACGGCTATGAGGCTGTCGCTTCGGTGGAAAATGCTACCGTAATAACTGTCCAAAATACACATCTTTCTTAGCGCTCCACGTCACCGTTATGAGCATAGCGAAGACAGGAAACCGCGGGTGATTGTTCGGCAGTCCTCGGTTCATGATTTCAAGACGACTCCTTGGCCCGCAAGGGCTGAGGAATCCTGCATATCCCTCTAGGATATTAAAATCCTTATATAAATCGAATAGGACCTTGCCTGTAGGTCGTGGTCCGGCATCATACTTTGGCCACCTGAGCTAATATACCGGCAGAGTGTACATGCTCCGGCAGCAGCATGTGTAGCACGAGCTTGGTTGAGTACTACTTGGACCACAAGCATTGACAAAGATGGTCATATTGAGACGGCTCCTAATGAGTCCATATTATGGATCGACAACTTGTTCCCTCTAAAACTGTCTGGCTTGTTGCGGGCACCATGGCAAAGCCCGGAACAAGATATAGCCGGGCTAATGAAACGGTTCGAGAATTCGAGTCTAGGGATATTGGATTCTGTCAACATGGTAAAACGCGCCTTGCCAGGCGACAAGATACCGATCAAGGTTACCGAGATCCTACCTAGGCTGAAGGATGGCGGCGCTTTCGTCAAGTTCTCACATCCACCTGATGTGTCGGCTCGGGAAATCGAAGAAAAGGTCTCGAAGCTCCTAAAAGAGAAACCTGTCAAGCCTTTCTTTAGTCCTTTCCGCTCAGTACGAGTGGGCCTTGTGAAAGGTGTGCCCTGGCTCGAGGACCTGCACAGATTTCCTTGCAGTCGCTTACGAGTGGAATTCGTCCCGAAAAATCCGGGAGAGGAAGCCGTTGAGCTATCCCAGGAGACGCTCTACAGTCTATTCCGCAGATTCGGGAAGATTTCTGAGATTAAGTCTCAGCCCTGGGACTCCAAGGTCCTTCCAAAGTACGCCTACGTCGACTTTGCCTTGGTCAGGGATGCCATCATGGCCCGTAACTGTCTGCACGGATTTGTCGTCGCTGAGGAGCTCGGCGGCGGCAAGTTAGGCACTAGGCTTCGGATGTCGTATGAGCAGCGAACAAAACCCCATCACATTTGGGACTGGATCGCGAATCACCCGCGAATAGTAATACCCGTCCTAGTAGCGTTGCTCACTGGCCTGACGGTTGTTGTTTTCGACCCAATTCGGTCTTTCTTTGTCAAAGCTCACGTCTCGCGCACTTTTCATCTGAATAACACCAGAGTAGTCAGATGGCTTCGTAAACAGACGTCTGATATCTTCGCTTTCCAGCGGGAGAAGGCCGAGCAAGCTGGCCTAGAAACCATTTGGACCCATCGCAAGGATCTCATCGACCAGGTCCAGAAGTGGCTCTTGGAGACGGCTGAGACTTTTATAGTTGTTCAGGGGCCCAGAGGTTCCGGAAAGAAAGAACTTGTCCTGGAACAGGCACTCAAAGACAGGCCCAACGTCCTCGTGATAGACTGCAAGCCAATAGTCGAAGCCAGAGGCGAGTCGTCCACCATCAAAAAGATGGCGTCTGCCGTCGGCTACCGACCTATATTCTCTTGGGCCAACAGTATCAGCAGCATGGCCGATCTCGCCGTGCAGAGCACCACAGGCGTAAAAGCGGGCTTCTCTGAAACCCTAGACTCGCAGCTACAGAAGATCCTACAGACAGCAGCGGGCGCTCTGACGGATTTAGGGTTGGAGGGGCGACGTAAATCGGACCCGGATTTCTCGCTGCCTCCAGATGCTTATCTTGAAGCACATCCGGAAAAGCGCCCGGTGGTTGTCATCGACAACTTCTTACATAAGAATGATGGCAAAACCATTGTCTACGACAAGATAGCAGAGTGGGCTGCCGCTCTAGTCCAGTCCAACGTTGCCCACGTCATATTCTTGACAACCGACTCGTCGTATTCCAAATCACTCTCTAGGTCCCTTCCCGACCGCGTGTTCCGACAAGCTGCACTCGGCGACCTCTCCCCGGATGTCGCAAAACGCTTCGTCCTAAGCCACATCCGTAATGACGATGCGTCCCGGTCCACCAAGGGCTCTGAAATCCCTTCCCAGGAGAAGAAGCCTGAGCAAGGAGTCGTGCAGCTTTCAGAGCTTGACGAATGCATCGGAACCCTTGGTGGCCGTCTGACTGATCTCGAATTCCTGGCGCGGCGATTGCAGGTCGGTCAGACTCCGAGACAGGCCGTAGCAGAGATCACGGAACAGTCTGCTTCAGAGATCCTCAAGATGTTCCTGCTACCGGGCAAGACGACAAGCGATAGCGAGCATAAATGGTCTGCCGAACAGGCATGGTACCTCATCAAGGCGCTCGCCTCGAAGGGCAGCCTCCGCTACCACGAGGTCCTCCTCTCGGACACCTTCCGCTCGTCGCTCAGTGCGCCTGACGGCGAGTCGGCGCTCGAGGGCCTGGCCAACGTCGAGCTCATCGGCGTCACGACAGCCAACGGCCGGCCCCGGAGCATCGTCGTCGGCAAGCCCGTCTACCTCGCCGCCTTCCGCCTGCTGAGTCGTGACCCCGTGCTCAGCGCCAAGATGGACATGGCGATCCTCTCGGAGCTGGCCAAGGTCGAGGGCCGCACCATCGAGAAGGCCGAGGCCGAGCTCGCCACGCTGGGCGCGCTGCCTACGCTGCCGCCCCAAACCACTGGCCGCGTCACGTACCTCCTGGCGAAGATCGAGACTAGCCACCGGAAGGTCGAGGCGTACGAGGCCGAGATGGCGAAGTTGAAGAAGACGCTTTCTAAGGAGGATTAATTAGATCTCGATGGGAAGCAGCGGATCTTCGGCAATGCTTACCATGCTCACGGCGTAGCGCGTATGTCTACCTGTTTAGCCGGAGCTGCATGTTTATTGTCTGCGTAAGCGATGTACTTTCAGCGGGACGAACGGTGTGTCTCGACTGAGAAGTGTATATATACGTGGCGGATTAAATAGCTACGGGCACAAATACCCTTCGCAAAATTCACTTCTTGACCACTCTGGATTTATCCTTCGGCTCTAGTTTTCTTATCGCAAGGATAAATCAGGGGACCTCTTGATCAGGAACTCTATTCTTGGTGCCAGTACTCACAGGAGCTAGGGTCCCCCCATCGGACATAGAGCGTTTGCACGGGACTGACTAAACGTATCCTGGGGTGTGTACAGAACGAGACATGGTGGGAACAAGCATAATCGGAGAACCCAACATCTGACCTGTCTTTATGTTCGGCCCCGAAGGATTTCATCCCGCAATCAGAGCGGACCTGCCTAGAAGTTCTGCCCCAATAATTACCCGGCGTCTGCATTCTAGGCATAGCCACAAATCCGCCGCGACATGTCGCTTTTGTCTAATACATAGAGTTCATGTCGTTAGGATAATCTTGGTTGTATCGATCGCTTCGACAAGCCCACTACTTCAGCCGCAGGGATTTTCTCCCCGGCGACGCCTAATTCGCGGTGAGCGTCAAAATGCCAGGAGCCAATCCGGAGGCCTACACAATTCTCCAAAAGCCAATTTAGCCAGAAGTTACAGTGTAACCATTCCCCAAATATGCTGGGAGTCGGAAGCCGATTAAGAGGTCTGGACCCGGAAATATGCTTGCTGACGGTATAATGGAGATGGGATTATGATGGCGTTTGCGGAGTCGGGCATGCGGGGGACATGGGAAGCTTGGGATAAAAGGAGCATTAAACTTGCTCATCGCAATGTCCGCCACGCACGATCAGAGCGTTTGTCGGTCTACTCTGGATCAGGTCGTGTCCGCCCACCATGATGCGCCAACTCCTCGCAGCCGGAGCCGCAGGGCTCGTCGCGCTTCATGCGGCCGTCGCCACTACCGCTAACCGCGAATACGACTACATCATCGTGGGCTCCGGGCCCGGCGGCGCGCCACTAGCAGCCAACCTGGCGATGGCGGGGCAGTCGGTGCTGCTCCTCGAGGCGGGCGACGACCAGGGCTCGAACCCGACGTACGCGGACATCGCGAACTTCAACGCGGCGGGCAACGACCCGCTGTCGCGGTGGGACTTCTTCGTCCGGCACTTCGCGGACGAGGCCGACAACGCCCGCTACGAGAAGACGACGTGGCGGAGGCCCGACGGCTCCTTCTACGTCGGCCTCGACCCGCCGGCGGGCTCCGAGCGGCTCGGCGTCTTCTACCCGCGCGCGGCCACGCTCGGCGGCTGCGCCATGCACAACGGCGGCATCTGCGCGCTGCCGGCCGACGACGACTGGAATCTCATCGCCAACCTCACGGGCGATGATACCTGGGCCGCTGATAACATGCGCAGGTACTTCGTCAAGATGGAGCAGAATGAGTACCTGCCCGCCGGCGTGCCGGGCCACAGCTACGACGGCTACGTGCACACCACCATCAGCGACCCGTCGTTCATCGAGGTGGACTCGGACGTGCAGAAGCTCGCGAGCGCGCTCGTCGACCTGACGGGAGGCGACGTTGCGGGTGATGTCAACGCGCTGGATCCGGACCGGGACCAGGGGACTGGGGTCTTCGGGCTCGCCATCCACGCGGACCGCAAGGGCAAACGCACCGGGAGCAACACGCTTATCAGGGCGACTCTGGATAACCCGGCTGGATATCCCTTGACGGTTCAGCTGGAATCCTTGGTGACGAAAGTCCTATTTGCGAAGCACACGAGGGTTCCCACCGCTATCGGCGTCGAGTACCTGAAGGGCAAATCATTGTACAAAGCGGACCCACGTTATAACGCTTCGTCGAAAGGAGACGTCGGACGGGCATACGCGAAGAAAGAGGTCATCCTCTCGGGCGGCGCATTCAACTCTCCCCAGATCCTGAAGCTCAGCGGCATCGGGCCCAGGAAGGAGCTGAGGAAATTCGGAATCCCGGTAATCAAGGACCTGCCCGGCGTCGGCGAGCGGATGGCGGACAACTACGAGGCCGGCATGCTGGGCCTGGCGAGCAAGGACCTGAACGGCACGGCGGGGCCCGTCGCGGTGCTCCTGAGGACGCCCACGGCGCGCAGCGAGAACCGCAACATCCACGCGTGGTGCGGGGCCTTCAGCTTCGAGGGCTTCTACCCGGGCTTCCCGACCGACTACGGCCCGTCGCAGTACGAGTGCGCTATCGTGCACATGAACCCGCGGTCGCAGGCCGGGTACGTGCGCCTCGCGTCAGCGGACCCGCGCGACGTCCCCGACATCAACCTCCGGTTCTTCGACGACGAGGAGGGCGCGGACGAGGACCTTACGGAACTGCTCGACGCCGTCAAGACGTTCCGCAGGGCCATGGACAGCGCCGGCGCCCCCATCGCGCCCTTCGACGAGAAGCACCCGTGCCCTGGCAGGAACCGCGAGTGCTCCGACGCGGACCAGAAAGATTACATCCGGCTGCAGGCCTACTCGCACCACGCGACGAGCACGTGCGCCATCGGCCCCGCGAGTGACCGGTACGCCGTGCTGGATTCCAAATTTAGGGTCCACGGCGTGAGGAACCTTAGGGTCGTCGACGCGTCGGCGTTCCCCACCGTCCCCGGCGCGTTCCCCGTCTGTCCTACCTTCATGCTCGGGGAGAAGGCGGCCGATGATATTCTCAAGGAACTCCGCCAGCAGGTTTAGATATATGTGGATAGATGGTGCCTAGAGCGTCTAGAGTGGTGCACATGGTGCTTAGAGCGCCTAGAGTGGTACACATGGGATGATAGATACAATAAATTACCTTTTATTTTCTTAGCTATATCGCCCGAGTTATGCGGATCAGTCACCCGGCCTTTCTTTTCCACGCAGCAAGTATAACGCAATGCTGAGTTCGAGGTCTGTAGGCAATGGAACGCCATCAACTTTGAAATAAAATAAAAAGAAGAATCAACCCATGCTTCTTGCTTAAAACAGGGGTTCGCACAAGCTTGATAAACAAATGCCCTAAATCGATCCGGAATTTAGAGGAGCGTGGACAGCTCCCTGGCCTATGAAATCACGGCTACAGTAAAATAAGCTCTCTTGGTCAGGGGTTATCGCTCTATCAGGGGCGTGGGTAGACCAGAAATTTAGCGGCCAATTGGGGAGGGGCTCCAAGGCTACGATAAGATGAGATAAGGAGCTTATCAATAGCTTTTTTTCTACAATCGCATCTTGCCCTTCTGCTGTCGCTTATCGATCGCATATCAAATACATACAGGCGTCGGCGCGCAACACCGGAGCTGGGACTTGGTTCTTTTGCAACGCATCGCATACATAACTTTCCGAAATGGGGAAAAGGAAAGTCGCGGCCCTCGAGAAGGTCCAAGCAGACCTTCCCGGCCTTCAATACAAAATGCGAAGAGATCCCGAGTATGTTCTTTCCCCAGAGTAGTTGAGCAGAACTGACAGATGTGTTCCCAGAGACTACGAGAAAGAGTTCATCGAAGCCTGGAACCAATACGAAGCTGCCCACGATAAATTCATGGCTTCCCCGGTCAGTGCCGACTCGAATGCGCTCATCAATTTCCACGACCTGATCGACTTGATTGCCCATGTAGCAGAGCTCTATCCCCAACACACCCACAGCTTCGCCCCTGGACTCAAAGCCATCCTCGTGCAACACCACACTGTATTAGAGCCGGGGTTGCGTGAGAAAGTGGTCAGCAGCTTAGTCCTCTTGCGCCGGAAGAATGTTATCGACTCGAGCGAACTTCTCACTACCCTGTTCCCTATCCTAATCTCAACCGGCAGCAAGACGTTACGGATGTTATTATTCCAAAAGATCTTGAGTGATCTCCGAAACTCCAACACCAAGGCCGTGAATCACCGCTTGAATCGGACTATGCAGACGGTTCTATTCAACTTAGTAACCGCAGACCGATCAGACCCCAAAGCTATCTGGGCTACGAAGATAGTTCGCGAGCTGTGGAAGCGACAAATCTGGACGGATGCGAGACCCGTCGAGATCATGAAGGAGGCGAGCTTAGCGGATAACGAGAAAGTCGCCGTGGCTGGTACGAGGTACTTCCTGGGCTCGGACCAGGATCGAGAAGAAGCAGATGATGACAGTAGCGAGGACGAGGGCGTCGACGTGAAAAAGATGAAGCACCAGATGCTCATAAACAAGAAGTCCAAGAAGAAGGCGAAGGCGCTAGAGAAGGCCAGAGACAAGCTAAAACGACAAGAACGGCGGAAAAACGCTCCCCACCCGCTCAACTTCTCGGCCTTGCATCTCCTTCATGATCCTCAGGGCTTTGCTGAGGCACTCTTTGAGAAGCACCTCTTGAACTCAAGGGCTAAGCTTGCTTTGGAGAGCAAGACCTTGATCTTACAGCTCGTCACTCGGCTTGTTGGACTCCACAAGCTGACATTAGTTCCGCTGTATTCATGGTTTATCAAATACCTTACGCCGCGGCAGGCATCAGTAACCTCATTCCTCGCCTCGCTAGCCCAAGCGACACATAACCTCGTCCCGCCAGATGTGCTGGAGCCGCTGATACAAAAGATCGCAAACGAATTTGTATCGGAAGCTGCAGCCTCGGAGGTAGCAGCGGCGGGCCTCAACGCTATTAGAGAGATCGCAGCGCGGCAGCCATTGGCTATGACCGAAACCTTATTACAGGATTTGGTCCAATATCGTAAAAGCAAGGATAAGGGTGTCATGATGGCCGCAAGAGGGCTGCTATCACTCTATCGAGAAAAGGCTGCCGACATGCTTGCTAAGAAAGACCGCGGCAAGGACGCCAGCATGGGTCTTCGGACCGGTGAGCTTAAGCAGCAGAAATTCGGCGAAGAGGAGGTCGGGCAGATCGAGGGTCTGGAACTTCTGGCGAAGTGGAAAGAAGAGCAAAAGAAGCGGAAACGCGCAGAAAAGGGCTTGCCCGAAAATGCTGAAGACGGCGAAAAAGACGAGGAAGCCGAAGACGGATTCAATTCAAGCGATTGGGAAGTGGCGTCAAGCGACAGTGATTCTTCTGGGGAATGGATCAGAGTGAGCGACTCCGAAGACGAACCGGAACCGATCCCGAAGAAGCAAAAGATCAATTCTGAGGATCCAGAAGAAGAGGGGGACGACGGCGACAGTGATGATGATGGCCATGGCGACGACGAACAGAATGCCGCTGACGAGGTGAAACGGCTCCAGAACCTCGCAATGACGCAGATCCTCACGCCGGCCGACCTGGCCAAGCTCCGGGAGCTGCAGATGGAGGCGAAGCTCGACAAGGCGCTGGGCAATCGCAAGCGGCGGGAGGCGCTGGAGGCGCGGCACATGGACGAGGGCCTGACTGCGGAGCAGATCGAGGCGCCGGCGAAACTGCGCAAGAGCACCAAGGAGGAGCGGGTCGCCCTCGCGCGCGGGGGCAAGCCGGACCGCGAGGAGCACAAGTCGACGCAGGCGATCCGCAAGGCCAAGAAGGAGGCTGAGGGCAAGTCGACGACCAACCGCGAGAAGGCGCGCAAGAAGAACTTCCTCATGACCCTCGGCAAGGCCCGCGCCAAGAACAAGCGCAGCCTCGTCGCCACCCGCAACGCCCTCAAGAATCACATCGAGAGGAGCAAGAGCGGCGGCCGGAGAAGGAACGGGAAGTCAAGGTGATAGGGATGGGGGTGGGGACGGGATGGGACATAGGTAGTTACCTATGCAGTTGGCGTACGGTGCTAATAATCAAGGAAACAGATGGGCCATGGATGGCATGGTATGTCTCCGTCCACACCACTCTTGTTGCGTAGTGATAGGACCGGTTTTGCAACGGGTGTAATGGCTTCAGCTGACGAGGGCACTCAAGGTAAGGGAGTGATTGAGCCCCTATTTCTAGTATATGTTGGCTCTGCATCACAAGCCACTGGTTGTCTGCCTGGCGCGTAGTCTACTCACAAACGGCTTTATACACTTCTTGGTGCCAGAACACTCATGGCTCGTGTAAGCCTATGGCCGTTTCGACATATCCGCATCTCTTCTTCATTAAGATAAATCATAGTGCTATCCCGACTTCTAGACCAAGATGTGAAAGAATCACCCAGAAATGCTCATCATTAAGCTCATGGAAATGCAGACCTAGCTTGGCACATACTGTCTAAGATCCGAATATTCGTTATTGAATCATCAAAATAAAGACACATCCTGGTTAAAGATTTCAAGAGAGGGCTGCCGCAGACATCGGCAATGTCTCGGGCCTGCGTATACACCCCTTACGAGTGGAAAATCACCAGCAACATAGGTTATGCAGATCCCAGCCAACATTGCTAGCAACACGGCCACGGCAAGATATTGGTCGGACAATCGATCGGTCCCGGACAAGGATGCCGAGCAGTGAATGCGCGAGAAATCCGACGCTCCTGGTGACCTCGGGGACCTAGTGGTTCCAATGCACGCTCGTCTCCATCGCCGTCGCCGGGATCAATCTTCGGCAGTCTACAGTCGTGAGAGCCCCGATAAAAGAGTCCTAAGCCCGCGACTTGATCCGCCTGACAGTCCCCGCCCTCCTGTTGGCGTTCCCAGGGCTAGCGGGAATAAATGGGGGTTGGTTTTTCGAAAAATGCGGGGACGTAATTGCAGCCACCATTTGGGTGGCCGGTACCTGGTTTCGGCTTATCCGACGGAGGGCCATAGGGAGTTAGTTGCAACAATTTTTTAGTGGGCCAATTAGCCTAGAACAGCAACTAAGCCCACTAAAGCTCCACTAAGTTGCGCTACTTCACAGAAACGTATGTGCGGGGGTGTTCCAAATATCGACGTCAACGATATTGCTGTCTTTTCCTTCCGTTCAACACCGGGTTTCCTACCAATTTTCGGTACAAAATCAGGCCAAAAATGGGCCCGAAGCGGAAAGCTGCAAACGTTGAAATAGAATCACAAATTCCAGCTGTACAGCTGGACCCTGATGCGTATGAAAAAGACCTTACAGATGAAAGCATTTTCCGCCTTAACGTGCCACCTAATCCGTTAGTTGGGACTTATTTTGAGCCATTAGTTATCGATAAACGTAAGGTTTAAGTAAGGCCGTTGTTACTTATTTTGTTAAGGCTATTTCTTTTTTTTATGTTACCTTAATTAGTTAAGAAATAGGTTTAATGGATAAATAATTATAAGCTCGAATAGGAAAAGGAAAAGCCAGGTTCCCGCGGTTACCAATAATACGATACGTATGTTGAAAAATTATATCTGTTTTTCTTTACCTTAATTTATATGTATGATCATAAGGAAACGTTAATCGATTCGTATTGGATAGGTTCGAGCTTTTTACCGTATTACCCGATTATTGGCTTTTTTTTCCGGGATTGATAACAAGTTATTTATCGCCGGTTTCGGATCTGGAATTAAAAATATTAACCTAGGTTACCTTTCGAACGTTATGATAAATGGGCTAAATGGATATAAAAGAAAATACTTAAGCTTTACGTTCCAGGGTTCAATATTAATATAAATAAATATATTATAAGGTATAACGGCAAATCGCCTTTTAATACCACGATTCCGAATAAAGCCGATAATACCGGCTTTAAGGCCTGGGTCCTGGCTTATTATGGACTATTCGTAGTATAAATAGGCCATTATCCAGGCAAATGCGGCGGTCCTGTAAATATTCTACGGTTAAAAATTAGAAAAATCGACAAAAAAGGCGACGATTTATTAAATCCAATTTAACGTATGGTAATTTATCTTGTGGATAAGTTTCGGAATATTTATAACCTTCCGTATTATATATTCCTTAATAACCTTTTTTTTGTTATAACTGTTTTTGCAGTTATGCGACAGGGGATTGGTAATAACAAATATAACCCGAAAAAGGTCCGGAATGGCGAAGTAACTAATTAATCAAAAATAATAGGAACCGCCCGAAAAAGAAATAAAATAACGAAGTAATTTGTTAATTTGAAAAAGGTTAAAGGCGTTTTTTTGCTATATAACCAAGTTATGGAATTTCCAACGCCTAATAACAAGGTAAATTAAGTTATTTGGGCTAATAATTTTATCGCTTTACTTCTTAATATTAGGTGGACGGCGAAAGAACGGATTCCATTAGTTCGGAAAAAGCCCAAAGTAAAAAGCAAATATAAGATTTTTGCTCGTAATTTTTTCGGAAATCAAACAGAAAAAACAATTATAATATTTCGAGTTACTTATGAATATAACCTTAATATGAACGGCATTAATTTCGGTAATTAGCGAAGGTTTAAATTTAAATAGGATTATAACTTTCGGCGTAATATAACGCAAGTTTTTATATATAACTTCTTGCTTTACGTTATCGTCAGTAATTACTTTCTTTTGCAGAAATAGGGGAATCCATTATGGAAAATTTATAGAAACGCTATGTCTTTTCGAAAAGCACTTGTTAATAAGGATATTCGACATTTCGGGTCACTTTTTAACGGTTGCTAAAGAACTTCGGAGAACTTATTCCGTACTAGTAATATGGAAATCCCTGCAAATTAGCATTATAGAGTTTTAAGGAAATCCGCTTTAAGGTATTAGGCTTGTTTAAGGCATTTTTATCGTGGTACGCGGCGATTAGGGCTTCAGGTTGCAGGTGATGGTATTGTGAATCGGCAGCGAGCCCGATAAATAACGTCTCGTTGTACGGAATGTGATATAGCGATTTGTAATAACGACCGGTGTTGGTACTTGTATCATAGCGCGAGATAAGGTGTGCCTAAAGGTAGCTTTTCCTGCCGAAGTTGATTGGTTAGTGTGGGCGAATAAAAATTGGGAGCTGCCCACTTTCAGAAAAAATTGTTAGCGCTACGCCTTATGGCCCTCCGTCGGATAAAACGTAATAATTATAAATATTTAAATAATATTAATTAAAATTATTAATATATTTTTTATTTATTAAATTCGTTATTTTTATTAATTTTTAATTCGTTAAGCTTTATACGGGACATTAATTTGTTTTAATCCAGATTAATTATATGCCGTAATAAATATATAGTAAATTTTTTTAACTGGGAAAATTAACAGAATTTTATATTGCGCGATTTGAATTATAATTTATTGCGGTTATTAGCAAATTATCTTTTTAATTTATAGCCTTTAATTTACGACGCCGGACTAGAATTTTTTAAATTTTATTTTCCGTTTTTTTTGAATTCGTTATATTAGCTTTTAAAATATTTTTATTTTTTTAACCCTTAAAATACCTTAGTTCGGGTCGAATAACTGGGGTGGGGGATTAATTATATAAGTAAATAAATAATGTAAATAATTTTTTGCCAATATTAAAAAAGTTATTTTTTCGCCATTAATATTGTTGTTCCGGCGTCCGTTTTTCTTTAAATATTAATTCGAAACGTTTAGGATCCCGGATTTATAATAAAGTTTTATTAATTACGTTTTGTAATTTTGTTTTTTTATAATTTGGATTAGTATCTGTCGGCGTACGGTCTTAATTAATATTTTTCGAAGCCGCCCGTATACTTTGTTATTATTTTGTTAAAGATTTTAATGGTTATTTCTTTTTCGAACTGGGGCTTTTTGGTTCCCTTAGTAAAAGTTGACGGCCGGATTTAGGTTTTTTCCCTTTGCCGCATTTTCCCTTTGTCGGTATAACTGGGTCCCCGGCTGGTTCTAGGGATTTCTTTGTTTTTTCTCCGGCTGGTTCTAGGAATTCCTTTGTATTAAAATTTTATATAAATATAATAATAATCGGATATTCCGGGTAACCGCCGAAATCCTTAATATTAATACCGAATATATTGCAATATTTAAAAATTTAATTTTTATACAAAATTATTTGCTTAATAATTAATTATGTAAAATTACGGATTTTTTTTTCGTTTAATATTATAAAAATAATATTTATATAATAAATATTATATGATATATTACGGTTTTATATTTTTTTTAATCGGGACCATAAAAGTATTATATTTTTAATATTATTTATATTATGTAAATCGTTATAAATTATAAATTTCCGAAAACGGTTAACGGTTTAAATTATATAATTTTTTAAAAAATATATATTAATTAAATTTATAATATAAAAATATTTATTTCGTAATTTTAAAAATTTATTATTTAATAATTTGTATTATTTATATTAATAATTTTATTATTATATTTTAATATAAGGAAAAAAACGAATAATATTATATATTATTTAATAATTTTTTCGGAATTTAATAAAAACGAAATTTAAAAATTATTAAAATATATAAATATATTTTTTATTAATATTTTATAAATTATATATATATAATCGATATTCCGGAATATTTATTTAAATATTATTCCGAAAATAATATAAATAAAATATATATTAATATATATATATAACGGTAAATAATTTACGTTTTTTGGTATATAATAATAAAATTTACTTTATAAAAACCTTAAATATTAAAATTTTATTAAGTAATTATTTAATTTAAGGAAAATTTATTTTATAAATTAAGGTAAAATTTGGAAAAATAATATATATAATAAAAAATAAAATACGGAAAATAATACCGTAATTAATATAATTTATATTAAAAATTAATTTAACGTTATTATGCTTTTTATATATATTTTTATTTTTTATTAAATCGTTATATATTTTTTAAATATAATTATTATATTTTATTTTATTAAATAGCGGTAATATTATTATAATAATTATATAATATTAAATATATATAAATAAATAATTATAATTAAAAAACTTAATAATATTATAAATTTATTAATATAAATTCGGCTTAATTAAAATTAAAAATATAAAAAAATTATAAAATATAAAAAATAAAATAAAATTTATATATTAAATAATTACCGAATATATTATTAATATAAATAAAAAATATATAAATATTTATAATATAAAAATAAAGTTTACGGATAATTAATAAATTATAAAAATATTTTAAAATAATATATATAATTAAAATTAAAATTTATATAAATTTTAAAATTATGTAATTATAAATATATAAATTATTAAATTTATATAAATTATTTAATATAAAAAAAATTAACGTTATTTTTTTATAACGAAATAATAATATATAAAAAAAAAACCTAATATTTATATATAAATTATATAAAATTTATATTTTATTATAAATTTTGTAATATAATTTATAAAATTATTTCGATTAAATATATATTAAATATAATTATTATAATTATTTAATATATAATTAATATTATTTATTTAATTATAATTTTTTATAATTTTAAATATTTATTATATTTTAATATATAATATTATATTATTTAAAATATATAATATTATATTATTTATAATATAATAATTATTAATTAATTTTTTTTATTTAATATTTAAAATTTATATTATAATATATATTTTTATATATTTTACGATATTATAAAAGGTAAATAATTTTTTTATCGATATAATAAAGATAATTTCCGTTATAATTCCCGATAATATATTTTAAATACTTTTAAAAAACCTTATTTACTCGGTTAAAGGAATTAGATTTATTAATAATATTCCCGAAAAATAATTTGCCCTTAAAAATAATTTTAAGGACGGATAATAAGATTTCGGATTAAAAAATAACCGGAATTAGTATTAAAATAATTTGCAAAAAAATAAAACCGACGGCGTAATCCTAATTAAAATATTTTCGTATTAATTAAGTAATATTTAATTATTTTAAAATATAAAATATTTTTTATGGAAAATATATATTATATATAATTAATTCCAAATATTAAATATATATTATAAGGTTATATTAATATGGCGGAAAATTTTAAAAAAAAATAAATATTTTATGTTTTAATATTAATGCAAATATATATTAATTAGGAAAATCTTATAATTATTAAAAATTTATAAATTTAATAATATTACGAAAAATTTATATTACGAATAAAATTTTTTATTACGGAAAAATATAATATTTATATAAATATTAAATATTAATAATATAATTCGGAATATTTTCCGTAATAATAATTAATAAAATAAAATTTATATTATAATAAATTATACCGGCTTTATAAATTATTAAATTATTAAATTAATTACGGATTTTCGATTAATTACGGTTTTCGTAATTTAACGAAAAAATATATAAATTAAATATTATATAAATAATACGAAAAAAAATTTTATAATTTTATAAACCGGGTAATTTAATTAAAAAATATATATTATATAATTATTTTATACATATTATAATTTACGGAATTATACGGGTAATAAATATACAAATTACGTTTAAAAATATGGCAAAAAACTTTTATATATAATTTTTTAAATATTTGGCATTATTATATAATTTAAATAAAAATTTTTAAAAAAATTTAAATATAAATATTACGTTTAAAACGAATAAGATTTTGGAATTCGAAAACGTAAAAGGAATTATTAATATATAAGTTATAATAATATATAAAAAAAATAAAATAAAGGGAAAAAATTTTAAAAAGTATTTAAAAATATTAATTAATAAATTAATTATAAACAGGGTATATAAGTTAATCCGAAATTATATGTTATTTTTAATTATAAATAATACGATATTTTTATATAATTTTACGAAAAATAAAATTTTCGAACGGAATATAATTAATTAAGATTATATAAATTATAAATTAAATTATTTATATTAATTTCGTTAATAATTATATTATATATTATATTGTAAAATATTAATTTTTTATTTATAATATATTATTAAAAATAAATAAATTATATTAATATAATAATTAAATAATTATAATAATATATAAAATAATTCCGAAATTAATTAATTAAAATTATATAAATAATAAAATTATATTAATATTAAAATTATAATATAAGTATTATATTATTTATAGGAAAATACAAAATAATAAAAAAATAAAAAATTATATTAATAATTTTTTTTATTCGATAAATTTTTATTTTGCTTATTTAATAATAACGAAAATAATAACGAACCGCTTTAATTAAGATTATTAATTAAGTTATCGATAATTTGTATTATGGGATTATAATTTTTTCCGTATATAAGATATTACGGTTATCCAAAACCAAATTATCCTTAATAAATTCGGTATTAAAAATTTTTTAAGTAATTATATTAAAGTTATTTATAAATTAATTTTTATTTTTTTGCCATATTTAACTAATTAAGTTTATTTACGTTATTCATAATGGGTACGGTATTATTAAAATTAATAAGTTTAATTTTTATAATTTTACGGTTTACAGCCTAAATATTTTCGGAATTTTAATTATTTTTTTTAATCCGAAATAAATATTCCTTAATAAATTAGAAATTCCGAAACAGAAAATAGGCGCGTTTAAGGATTTTGTTATAAAAGTCCCGAATAACGTAATATTTATTTTATAAAAAAACATAATAAGCATAAAATTTGCATTATAAGAATATATGATATTTAATTAAAAACGAATTTTAGAAAAAATAATATTAATATTATATATATTGTTTTTCGACCGGCGGAATTCGCCAATAACCCATAAATTATAATGTTTGCCCTTTCGATATAAATATTTTTTATAATTTTTTTGAATTTTATTAAAATTAAATTTAATGTTAAGATTAAATTAATAAGTATTTAATTTAATATTATAGGATATAATATCCAATTAAAATAAAATATTTTTTTGCCGTAATTAAATTAACCGGCCTTATAAAAAAAATAATAATATCGGTATTAACCGTTTAATGTAATTAATATTATTATATTATATAATATATAAAAAATATAAATAAATCTAGGTTTTTTTAAAAAAAACGGTAATAATTTCGAAATTTTTTATTAATAAAAGCGGTATTAATTAATAATTAGGTATTATTTTTAATAAAGTTAAAAATTATCGTCTTATAAAATATCGGCCGTATTAAAAATATTTCCGGTTTTGTAATAATCCAATAAAAAGGCTTTATTTGGTACGTTTTGATTAAAACCGTACCGTTTAAAAAATAATATATATAAATTATATTTCCGAATTAAAAAATAAAATATTTATGAATTATCCGTTAAGTTATTTATATTATTAGGTAACGTATTATTAACAAATAATAATAAAAAGTTTTCGTCGGAAAAATCTTTATTTATTAATATGTTTTAATTAAAATCCCGCGATATTTCCTTTATTTATCTGGTATAACCAAGATATTTAGAAATTACGTTATATGCGATAAATTCAAATTCGGCGACGGTTAACCGGAAGTATATATATTTTATAAATTCGGTAAATTCGGTTTTCGAAAAAAGGTTTTCGATTAAGGTATTTCGGGAAACTTTATATACGATAAATATTTTTGTTATAAATAGTTTATATCGGATATATAATTCCTATAAAAATAACGTAAATATACGAACATTATATATATGAAAAATAAAAAAATTCGAAAAAGTAAAATTTCGGCGATTTCTGATATAATTACGTTATTTTATTTAAAAATTAACGATCCGTTTTTAAAATTATTTATATTTTATATATTCCGGTTATATTATCGGGTTAATAAGTACATATAAATATAAGCAAAAAATTTATTTATATATAAAATAAAATAGGAATAAGAAAAAATTACCGTTTTTTATTTTATAAATCGGTTATTTCGGTTTGATTAATTTATATTTTCCGAATATAACTAGTTATTTTTTGATTTTTATATATAAAATAAAAACGTTCCGAAAACCGATAGGATTATTTTTTTTTAAATTTATATATCCTTTAGAAAAATTTTTAATAAACGTTATAAGTACCGTCGATAATATCTTTATTTTCGTTAATTATATTTAACGAAATTAAATAACGTTTATTATACGAAATACGTTTTAATTTAAAAAAGTTAAGGAATTTTTATTTATTACGTTTATAAAATATATTAATAAAAGTAAAGAATAAAATCCGGATAATATTAATTACGAATTAATAAGAAATATTAAGCGTTATTAAATATTATTATAATATTTTATAAAATTATTTTATTTTATAATATTAATTAGGCCGGAATATAAATTATTTTAATTTTTCTTTAAGAATACGGTTATAATAACGGGTAAAAATAATAATAATATTTTGCATAATAATATTATATCGAAACATTATATTATAAATATATTTTTAAATATTAAAGTTATTATATCAAAATATAATATCGTTTTATTATACCTAATTATAAAACGTAATTTATTTTAATTAAAATTATATAATTATAAAGGAATTAATACGGTTATTTTAATTTTTTCCGTTAACCGAATTATATTTTTATTTAACGTATAATAATTTTCGTAAATACTTAACCTTTTTAATATATTAATATTATTCCGTAATAAATCCGAAAATAATAAAAACATACCTAATAAATAAGGTAAATAATTGCCGTTAATTTTAGAAATTATCTTATTTATAATAATTAGGATTATAAAAAATATATAAAAATATTCAAATTATTATTATTATAAAACCGTTTCGTTTTTTTATTTTATATTATATAATTATTATTTTTTCCTAAAATATATAATTATATGGTTTAAAAGTTTAAATTAATTAAGGGTAAACGTTTTTATAAAGTATTAACCCTTATTTAAGGTAATATAAATTATTTTAATTTCAAATAATATTTTTTTCGGCAGGCGACAAAATTTAAACCTTTTTGCGAAAATTACAAATTTCCCGTATAATGTATTATGGTATTTGCGTATAACGGAATTCTAATTAACCGGAATCAGAAATTTTTGTTAACTTTTATATATTAATAATTTTTCGCGTATTTGTTTTTTTAAAACGTTAATTAATCGGTTAATCCGAATGGTCGAATTAATAACTCGGCCTAAATCGTCGTAAAGAACTTAATTATAAATAAAACTTTTAAACGTTATATTAATTTTTTTATATTAATGCCAGAAATTTAAGGTACGCGTACGTATATTTTGTTCTAAGGGCGTAACCCGGTAAAACTGGGAAAATTCGGATTTATCGTATTTTGAAAAGGGGGGTAATAACGTGACGGGCTCGGGCTACAGCTATTATACGCGTTACGGTTTAAAAGTAATAAATAGGTCCTAATTAAAACCAGAATAATATTGATAATAAGTTATGGCAAAAATAACAATATATATATATATATATTTATAAAAAAATGTTTTATTATTAAGTTATTACGGATTTTCGTTTCTTTAAAAAAACAAATATATTAAACGAAGCCGTTTTTACGTAATTATAACTTAGGCCTCGTTAGCTCGTTACGGGGATTTAGGATTTAATTGGTTAATATTTAGCGTTGTGGAGCGGTACTTAAGTAACTTTGAAGAAATTGGGAAAACGAGCCAGGGAGGCCTGAGCTAGCTGAGGTAATATAAAATAATAATAAGCTGTATGATACTAGTTGGACTGACCCTGCTTTTGCACGAATCATGGGCGGGTTTTGTCAGCTAGCCAGGGTGTGCTATAGCACACCAAATACGGAAAGGTCACCTTCTGAACGGAGTATATATATTCCGTTCCTAGGTTACACTAAAGTTGCACACGTTGCGAGAGCGCACGCAATTAGCTGAATATAACAACAACTGATATCCCCTATATCTGACAATTAAGAATCTTATTCGTTTAATTTGCATATATATTTATTGATCAGCTGTTATTAAGACGATATGAGCTGTATATCAATAACAATTATTAATACATTTTAATATTAATAATGGCGACCGTACCGTTAACGCCCTTAGTTATTATAAGATAATGGACAGCTGTGAGCTGGGTGAGGTAATCTCCGACCAGTCGTAAAGCAAATTCCAGGAAGTAAGTGTATTAAATTACTTCCATCTGGCGTTTCCCACTAGCTGCCAGATGGTGGATTTATATTAATAAGTAAGTCGGTGGCTGATCGGTAGCTGGTCGGCTACCAGCCTTATCCTTATAGGGGCTATATTTTTACAATTATTCCCCTTTTTTAAACTATTAATTCTTAATAATATTATTATTAATTTGATACAACGTATTTTGCAAATCTGGTTACGTATATTTGCCGATAATTTACCGTTATATTATATTATAAGTAATTGCTATAATAATTAATGCGTATTATATTAAGTAATTAATTATGTTCTGCTTAATTTCTTATTATAATCTGTTTTTAACCCCATTTTATTTAACTTTTTTTCTTTTTTGCGCCCATATTTTCATTTTTTTTTATATATACGTTTCGTTCGGTCTCTCGTTTTTCTTTATTTTTATTTCGCCTTTTCCGATTGTATTACGTATTATTTCCGTTCGCCATATTTCTTTTTCGTAAAAAGTTCTAAGAAAAATAATTTTTTAACATTAAAAAAAATTAGGATTTTTTTAAACGTTATCTTTTTAATGCCGATAGTAAAATAAATATTAATCGTATTACGGACGGTAATAAACCGTATTATATTTACGTAATATAATATTATTTCGATTACCGTACGGTTTACGTTTAAGTTTCGGATACCTTAAATTATATTATGGCTAATTATTATTATAAAACTTTTCGTGCGGTAAGTAATTATTTTTAATATTATTAATATTATTATTTAATTTTCCATTTAAATTCCGATCGTCTTAAAAGTTGCCGCCCAAACGGTTTTTTAATTCGGTACCGATAATTAGGGATTAATCGACGAATTCGAAAAAATTCGGATTATAGGTACTTAGTACGAACGTTCCGATATAATTGCGGTCGGTCGTCGACTCGACGTTTTTTACGAAACCGAATTCGCTTTTAACGTAATTATTATTAAAAAATAATATTTTTTTAATATAATTAAAATTAATTTCCGATCGTCCGTTATAATTACAAAAATCTAATTTTAATACTGTTTTATAAATTTATAAACTTAATTTTTTTTATAAGTATTATAATTTTTTTATAAGTATTATAATTTTTTTTATTATTTCGTAATTAATTTCCGATTAGGCGTAATTTTAAAATACCTTTAAAAATAAGGCGATTTTAAAAACCGTTATATTGTTACGTTTCTCGTTTATAAATATTTTCCGCTTATTTTTTTAACGTTTTAACGAAATTTTAATATATATTAATAATTATAATTAAAAAACGGTCTTATTCGGTAAAATTATTATTAAACCTAAATATATTAAACGTTTTAAGGATAACGCCTTATTTCCAATTAATAATAAATTATATTCTGGTTATTTGGGCCTTATTGTTCGTAAAAAATAAAATATTTTTAAATTCTTTTCGGATTTTACGCTCAGTAAATTTAATAAATATACCTGTTTTTTGCCATTATATGTTTTTCGATTATTTTCCAATATTTTTATATTAATTTTTTTAATATATTTATTAAAGGCTAATTAATATAAGGCTGAATAATTAAACGGAAAATTTTATTTTCGAAAAAAAATTTACCTTTTTTTATATTATTTATAAATTTTTAATCGGTATATAATAAAGTAATTATTCGTTAAAAGTTTAAAAATAATTATATAATTAAATAATATTTTAATATTAATATTTTAATTTTATTGAAAATTATTTTTCATAATTTTTATAATTATTAAATAATTAATTTCCGATCGCAATATTATTATTTTGCGATTTTTAACTTGTTTTATTTTTTATATACGTATTTAATTTTTTTCTCGAAACGTTATAATATCTTAAATACGTATTTGAAATATTTTTAAAGTTTTTACGTATTATATTTAACAGGCCAGCCTTTTTATTTAATTAACTATTTGCGTTATTTCCGGCTATTTCGGTAATAAATAATATTTTTTATTACTTATTTTTTTTATTCCTTTATCAAATCCGGTAATATAATTTAAATATTACCCGATTTTTAATTATATTACGGGTTTAATAAAAATAATAAAAATATATTATATATTTATTAATATTTAATAAAAAAATTATTTTATACCTCTAGGAATTTATTTATTTTTTAATTATAATCCGGATATAAATAAATATAAATATTTTATTTTTAAACTTAAAATTTTTAATTAATAAATTTACTTATTATCTTAATTAAAATTTTATAAGTATATTACGTTAATTATAATATTTTTTTAAAATTATTATTATTTTCTCCTAATATTTATATATTATTTAACGAATAATTGTTATTTTTTAAAGCGTTTTTTAATTTTTTTAGTTTATTTTTTAAATCTTTATAAAAAATATTTTATTATTTTTAAATAATATATATATAAGGTTTCGAACGGAAAATATCCGGTAAATATATTTTGCGTATTATTATATATAAATTTCGTATTTTGCAATAACCTTACTTAATTATTTTAATACTTATTAACGTAATTATAAAAACAATATTTTAAAACTTAATAAATACGTTTCGTTTATTTATCAGTTTACAAATAATAAACGGTTAATATTTGCCGCTTTATTTTTTATTTCTTATAGAATTCCGCTTAAAATTAATTTATTAATAATTTATTTTTATTGCTAATAATTTTAGCTAATATATTAAATTTGTATTTAATCTTATCGTAAAATAATCGGATTAATTTAATTATAATCAAAATTTTAACCGTAAAAATAAATAATTTTAATTTTGTAAAGCGGTTAACGATTACCAAAATTACATCATATTTTAGCCCGTTTAAATTTAGGCTTTTGGGAAATCCCGTAATAAAATTTAATAAATTTCTTTTTAAAAAATTACTTAAGTAATAATAAAAACTATATTTATTTATATGGTTTATGGTATAAATTTAACATACCTTAATAATTCGGATATTATTTAATATATTTCCGAATATCGTTCGTTATAACTTTCTAATAAAACCTTTTAATTATTGATTTTAACATATGGATATATCTTATATATTTTGCCCTTAAATTATTATAATATTAATTAATTAATTATTTCCATAAAACGTTTTATAATAAAATTACAAATTTATCCTAATAATATAAAACCTTATTTAAGTCCAAAAAATATCCTTTTTTATTCCCGTTTAACGTTTAATTATCCGTATTAATTCCATAATATTTAAATTCTTAATTTACAGCCCTTAAACTTAATCGTAAAACTATTAAAAAATTTTCAGTTAAAATATCGTTTCGTCCTTAAATAACTTTTTTGCTAAAGGACGTAAAACGTATTAGTTATAAATAATAACTTTAATATTAATTTCGTTTTTCCTAAATTTTTTAAAATCCAATCGTAATATAATCGTAATTTGCGGTTATTATTATTTAACCGTTAATCGTATTATAATTATAATTTATGTTTATATTATTATTTACAAACGATAAATTCGGTAAATATATAATTCCTTATTTTTTTGAAAATTTTCTGTAATTATATAATAAAGGTTTTCCGCTTTTTTTACGCGGATAATAATTACTTAAATTTTTGCCACCTAAAATTTATTTAGAAATTTTATAATAAATAAATTTTACGTTATTTTTATAAGGCTTTTTGCTTTTTTATAATACTTTAAATCGCGTTATATATTTGTAACTATTTTCCATACGTTTTTCGGCATATTATTCGTAAATCTAGATTTTTTAAATAACGTAAGAATTACGTTTTTATACGTAATTTCCTTTAATATATAATCCGGGCGTTTAAATAATTTATTTACCAGGTTAATAGCGTCCGGTCGGTATTAGATTTCAAAATCAAATTACGTAAAATAATAAACTTATTAAACCAACCTCCCCTTAAGGTTACGTACCGATATTTTTATTATATTTTTTAACGCCATATAATCGGTAAATATTAAAAAAAAGTTTTTCCGTACCTCTAAAATATTACCGTTAATATTTTAGGTTTTTTATAATCGCCAATAATTCTTATTACCTTATAACTTACCGTTTTTCGGTTAAACTTAATTTTTATAATTAATATATAATTAAATATTAATACTTTCCATATTTTTATAAAAATATCCTTAATATGGTTTTTACTAAAACGTATATTTTAACCCTGATATTTTTGGCATTATTTTAATATCGGAAAATAGTCGCCGATTAAAAAATATCTTTTAAGTTTCGGAACGCTTTTTTAACTTTTTCGGATTACCAAAAGTTTGTTATTTTTTTTGCTTTATAACCTTTTTAAAAATTTAATAATAAATTTAATAATACGTAAATAATAGGCGATATATTTCCGATAAAAATTTATAAATCCCAAAAATATTTAAATATTATAAATTAATTTTAATTTTAATTACGTTTCGATAATATTAATCCGTCGGCGGTCCATCTTTAAACCGTTAATATTAATTATAAATTTAAAACATTTTATCTTTTTTTTAAAAAATTCGCATTTAAACGTTTTAATAAATAATTAATATTATAATAACCGTTTATAAATTAACTAGAAATATTTTATATATTTTTTTTGTTATCCGAATAAATAATTATATTATTTAAATGTATTACATATATATAATTAATTAATTTAATTAATACCCTATGCATATAAACCTGGAACGTAATTAACGTATTAATAAAGCTAAATAATATAATTATATATTTAAATTACTTATATTATATTCGGAAAATAAATTTTTATTAAACGTTTTTTTTAATTTTAATATAATAATAAATATTTTTAAAATTAATTTTCGAAAATATTTTAATTAACTTTAGGCGATTTAATACTTTTAAAATCAAAAATAAAAAATATCGAATTTTTATTATTATCCGATTTAACCTTTTATAATTAATATATAATCAGAAATTATTATCCTTTTTAAGCATAAATAATATTAATACTTTTACGTTCGTTTTCGAATAACGTATCCGGCCTATTTTTAAATTTTCGAAATAAAGTAAATTAGGCCAAATAAAAGCGTTTTCCCTGGGATTAAATTTATTGCATATTTTGCCCTTAATAATTAAAATATTTTTTTATTGTTTTTTTCGGAATATATTTGCCGAAAATTCTTTAAGTATATAAAAAAATCGATTATTTTTTATTTTTATTATTTCTCGAATTCCGGGATATTTAATTTTTCGGCTAAATTTATTAAATTAACGGTATAAATTTGCTTACCAAAAAATAATCGGTTTACGATTTTTTATTTATCGACTTTTTATAATAATTCGTATAATTATTAATATATAATTATATTTAATAAAATCCTTAATTTATTTATTCCGGATTTAAATAATAAAAAATCGGGCGCTTTCGGATTACGATATATTACAAAATAAATTTACTTAAAATTTCATTTATTCTTATTATTATTTATTATATTAATAAAAATTTCGTAAACCCCATAATATTTAATATATGCGTCGTTAATGCCGATAAGGCCTAAAATATTTACGGAAATTAATTAAAAATTAAATTTTTTCGCCAATTTTTTATTTATAATATTTACCTATATTCCGGTATCTATATTTACTTATATTATTATATCCTTCGTAAATTTTTTAATAAATACCTTTTTTTTAGAAAACGGCGTTATTTTAATTATTTTGTAATTATTAGCCGAAATAAACTAAACGTATATATTTATTCCGGCTTCTTTTTTAGGTTTACGTTTAAGAATTAATTTAATTTATCGTTATATATTATAAAGTTTTATACGGCTTTTAAAAATCGGTTTCCGTATAACCGGGATAATAAGGTTTTCGTATCCTTTTTTAATTTACAATTTACGTTTTTGTAATTTGGCTTTTTATAATTATAACATTTAAATAAACCTTTATAAAAATTAAAGGTATTAGGTCGTACGAATTTATTCCAATCGGAATTAAATCGGCGATTATTTATTTTCCGAATATAAAAACGCTTACGGTCCTTATTATTTTTCTGCGGTACTTTTAATTTATTTTAAGGATTTATTTCCCGAAAATATTAAAGTAAAATCGTTTATTTTTATTAATATTTTAAATAAAAGATAATTAGTTTTTTTTTGCTTTTTTTAGGCGTTTTAATAACGTTTTATTTTATTTATTATATTATTAATTTGTTTTAATTTAACGTTTTTTCGTAATAAAGTATTTCGTAATTTCAATATTAATTTATAAAAATAATTAAAAGCAAAATATTTATTATTTCGATCGTTTTCCAAATTAAAAAAATCCGTAAATTTTATTTTATAAATTAAAAGCTTTTATTTAACGTAAAAATTTAACGGCAATTAATCGGATTATTATTGCAGTTTTATAAATTATTCTTTATATTTTTTATCAAAAAAGTTAAGATTTACGTAATTTTCCTAATAAAAATCCATAAATTTTTCGTTTTTAATATTTTTTCGTAATTAAAATAATTAAATATAATGCGATATAATCGTTATATATTCGTAATAAAAATGTTTATATAATTTACGGCCTATTAAATATAAGTAAAAATATTTTGCCCTAGCTTTTTAACGTAAATTTCCGTAACAATTTTTATTTAATTTTCTTTTTTTTTAATCGACGTACGTTCGGAAAACTTCGGGCAATTATAATACAATACTTATTTATCGCCTTTAGGCTTTTGCGACAATATCGTAATTAACTTATAAAATTCCGCTTTTTTAACTTATACCATTATTTATTATTCGGCTAATTATTAAAGTAATTCCGAATATTATTTATTTTATTAACGAATAATTTCCAAAATCTGGTTATTATTAAAGGATTTAACCTTTTTTTATTCTGAATTCCAGGACGCGTTTATTATATTACGCTTATTTTTTAACCGTTTAGTTAACGGTTATCGGGATACGTTTTTATTGTATATATAAGGGGATTTAGGATCCCGGGGACCATAGTCCTTTGCCCGTTAGGGCTCCGTTATAAATTTTTTCGCCTATTTCCGTACCGTAATCGATCGTTCGATAATTAGGTTCCGATCGGCGGTCTTTTCGACTAGTAACCTAGGTTCGTTTTGCAATCGGCGAACTTTGCTTTTAATTATTATTGCGTTATTTTTCATAATAAATAAAAAAATTATAAGATAATAAATAATTATAAGTTAGGTAAGGTAATTTCCGACTAGTCGTAAAGCAGATTTCAAAAAATAAATATATTAGGTTACTTCCATTTGGCGTTTCCTTTTAGTTGCCAGATGGTAGATTTATATTAGTAAGTAGGTCGGTGGCTGATCGGTAGCTGGTCGGCTACCAGCCTTATCCTTATAAGGGCTGTATTCTCACAGTTATTTACAAAGGACCCAAGGACTAAGACTGCTTTAAAGGCAAATTCCAGTCTAAAACGTACGCGCTTGATATTTGGGACCTTATCGATCTTAATCTGTTATTTCTGTAACCTATCAAATCAATAGAACCCGATATAACCTTTTATCCCAAAAGACGAATTCGCTATACGGCACGATTTAACATTTTATTATCGTCCTTATCGTTTGGAGAAATTATCGAAAAAATTAATCTTACGGAATATCTAATAAATACCCCTAAGATAACAACCGAAAATAAATAAGCTTATAATTAAAACTTTGCGGCATATACTTTTAAAGATCGAAAATACGATATTTTTCGCAAAAATATTATCGACTTAACAAAATAAATTTTGGAATTAATATTTTCAGCAATTAGGGAAACGAATTTCCTTCTTAGAAAAAACGTACGGAAGTAGTACGCCAAACTGGCCGAATTAAGCAAAATATACGATAGCAAGCTTTTAATTAATACCTAACGAAAATATCGCGAAACGTTAAAGTAAGTATCGAAATTTGGCAAAAAGTTAAACGAATAAATCGTAAGATAACAAAAAATTATAGCCTTAGAATAACGATATGGTATTTCAAAAACGAAAACGACGATTATATAGGTTAACAACTTATGCATAACATTAACTCCTATAGTTAGGATATAGACCATTACCTTCCAGATGGTAAAAAAGGCCGAAATCAATAATAATATGATCAATTTCCAAAAAATAATAATTAACATTTTGAACCATTAGGTTATAATCTATCTCCCGTTAATATCGCGAAATATCAAGGTAACGTTTTGAACCTTTTATGGAATTCCGGTAAATCTATTTATTCAAAATAATTTTAATTAAGAAAAAACCAAGTTTATTAATTCCCAATTACGAAAAAAAAAACTCCGATAGGACAACAAAAACGAAATAATTATGAAAATTTTTATTCGGACCGAAACGTTAACCAAAAAAAAACTTAACGAATTAAATACTTACGGCACCCGTTATAAAACTTATTTAAATTCTTATCATATATTACCTTAATGTTTTTATACGTTTTTTAATAAGGCCTTAATGCGCTTTCCCTTAAGTAACGAAATAATAAAGTTAATTTATTAATAACTTATCTTTAATTAATCTCTAAAGGGAAAAATCGAATAATTATCGAAAAAAATGAAGAAACTAATTACCTAAAAAACGGAATAACTTTTAAAAAAAATAAAACGGGTATTAACGTACTTTTTAATTAATTACGTACGCGTTATAATAAACGTTTCGTTTTACCCCTTAAAAGTGTTTTTATTCTGGATTTAGGATTAATAATATATATTTTTAACGTAATTAACAGGTCTCTTAATTATAGATTTATTATATAAGGCAACGGAATATACGTAAGTAACAATTTCGTTTCAATTAATAACTACGGAAAAGTAAATATGTTATTTTAAAACTTTAACAGTACAAAGACGTAACGTTTATATAATATAATCTATTATAAGAACTTTAGGTGCAACTTAATATTATTTTAATAATTGTAAAACAAATACTGGTAAAATAATAAAAAGATTAATAATTATATTCGAAATAAATATAATTAGGTTATTATTATATTAATAAAAAACTTTAATTAATTTGTTTTTAAAAATTTTAACATAATAACATTTAACGTAATATTTACAGTTTATAAACGAAACGTTAATTTAAGGACTATAAAACCATTACGTATCGGCGATAGGACCATATGGTATTTACGCCTAAGTTATCCAGATCTTAAAATAATCGCTTAATTTCTGTTCCATATAAAAAAGGTGCAACTAAAAGGTCTTATAACGGTCGAATACCAAGCTTGCGGCAAAATAAAGGCTAAAAGGCAAATACGTCGTATACCAAAAAAGGGGGCTTTCCGATTAGGCCAAAAAATAACTATCGACTTTATGGACTTCGAAGAAAATTCGAAAAGATATAAATACGTAATATTCGTTACCAATAAGTACTTAAATTACATCTAAAATGTTTACTTTAAAAAATAAAAATAAAATACTTTAATTAATATATTTCGATACTTTTTAAACGCTTTTAAAAATTAGGACAAAACTTTTTTACAAATAATCAAATACGATAACGAAATTTTAAAAAATTATTTATTTCGAAATACGTTATAATTATTTTTTTAATATTAAATTAGAACTTTTAACACCTTATACCTAAATTTAAAACGGGGATATAAAATACTTAAGGAATATAATTAAAGAAAAAGTAATCGTAATACGAAATAATGTTAAATTACCTTTATTCCTAATCGTATACATTTTTAAAACAATAATATACCTATATAACTATACCTTTAAATACGGACTTTTTTTAGCAAAGCTTATACGAAATTTATTACATTTACCTGGCGTACAAAAATAGTTTTACGGTACTTAATTATAAATTATAGCAAACTTATTTACGAATTTATAGCTGTATAATGTATGTTATAACGAAAACCGTTATAAAGGAAAAAAAAAGACTTTAAAAATTAAACCTAAAAACTTAAATCGGTTATTTCGTCGGTTACCGATTAACGAATATTTACGAAATTTGGAACCTTTTAACAAATAAGGTTATTATTATTCCAAATGTACAATTTAACGAAAAAGCTATTTTTTTCGGAAATATTAAGAATTTTAAGGACGACCGTTTCCATATTAGCGAAACGAATTATAACGTATCTTTCGATAAATATTTATACTTAATTAGGCTATATACTACCCAAATATCCTTATATAAAAGGAAAATAAAAACCTAAATAAAATAACATAATTACCGATTGAACAAGAAGCTTTGGAATAAAGTGATATTGGCGCAAAAATATATATAAAATAAACAAAAATAAACTTATTTGCAAACAATTAATTACTTTTATACAACCGTTATATTCAAATTATATTTTATTCCTTAAACCATTTTTTAACGTTTGCTTTAATAATTATTATAATTATTACGCCGACGGAAGGAATAGAAATAGCCTTAAATTTCTATTATATTATTTAACCTAAAGTGACGATAAAAAATACGGGTACCTTAAGAGTTTTAAACGTAAGCTCTTTATATGTTCCGTATCGAAATGGTATTATACAAAACGATTACAAAATATGGGAAGCCGCATTTAACGTAGGACGGTTAGCCCATTTTATAAGAACTTTCGATAATTGGCCAATAAGCTACGGAAATTTAAAGAAATTAATTACCCAAAATATACGCCGCCCTAATTGGAAAAGTTTTAATTTATTAACATATAAAAAGATACCCAAGTTGCAAAACCGGCTATATAAACATAACCTATTTTTACTACTACGAGGTTATAAAAAATTAAATATATACTCGTAAAAGTAAATGTTTTTAAAAGCAGAAAAGGCTTATTTACAAAGTTATAAAAATACGTAATTTTAAAACATTATTAATTAATTTTTTACTAAAAAACAAGTCTTAATATATATATAAATATAGGTTTATAAATTCGATAAAAATAATAAATTACAGAAATATAAAATACAATTTATAATACGTAATAATTAATAAATAGAAAATACGTATAATAATATATATACGTTTACGTTTACCGAAAGATTTTTTTAAAAGTTAATCGTTATCACAACCTAATTTAATTTGGAACTTAAGTAGTATAACGTTATTAACGTTTTCGTTTACACAAATCTCCTTTACGACCTATATATAAAAACGCCTCCAGAATATTTGTATCGTAAAAAAATTCTACGGATTAAAAGAGCCTTATATAACTTAAAGGAATTACTATTATTATAACAAAAAGATTTTACTAATATATTAAAAAATTTGGGATTTAATTCCGTTTATTATAGGCCTTATTACTTTTTTTAGTAAAAGGTATTTATTTACATTAATAATATTATTATTACGTACTGTAAAAAACGCAAATATTTAATTAATTAGGTGATTTAATAAATTAAGGAATAATATATCCTTTTAAAAAATAAGGATTTTTAATGGTTTTTCGGTATCGAAATATTCAAAGATAAATTTAATCGGAAAATCTAATTATTTAAATTTGATTTTATAAATAAATAAATTAATTTTATCTTTAAATAACATTTAAATAATACTTTAAAAACGCCGATAATTACCGTTAAATTATTACTTAATTTTAATTTGGCCAGTTCAAATTTAATTAATAAATATTGAAAAAAATAAGATCGATTTTATACGTAACGATGAATACTCGACCCGATATATTTTTTACTGTATTTCGATTAACCCAATTTAATTTAAACCTTAATACCGCTTATTATACAACGGCTAATCGAATTATATTATACTTAATCAAAACCAAAGTAAGGGTTTTGCAGTTCGGCGGCAAAATTTCGATAAATATATAAAGCGATGTTTTTTTTTGCAAATAATATTATTAACCAAAAAATCCTAAATATATATTATAAAGCTATTTAAAAAATAATCGGATAAAAAACAAATAAATAAAATATAATAATTATTTTTACAACCGAAACAAAATTATTATTTTTTACACAAATTGCGAAAACAACTTTTGATTATTTTTTAATTAATATTAAGTTAAAGGTTTATTTAAAAACGGGATTATTAAATATATAATAAGATAATTTACAGGTTATACGGTTCATTAACGCGAATATCGTTCTCCTTATAACGAAATTACGTTATATTAATATATATATTTATTAATTACGAAAAATAATAAAAAAGGACTTAATTAAAATAAATTATATATTAACGGGTAATATGTTGGCAAATAGATTAACGAAAGCCTTATCAAAAGAAATTTCTAAACACTTTAGAAAATAATTAGAATTAATAAATATTACGGAAGTCCTTAAACAAGGCAAAAATATTTTACGGATAATTTTAAAAGCGGAATTAGCCGATTAAAAGACCTTAATCGCTAAAGGAAAAGTAAAATAAATAGCTGCAACTTTAAAAAGTGGTAAAAAGTAATAATTAACGCCCTGAATATTTCAGGACGTTAAGGGGGTGTATTAGCTAGCCAGGGTGTGCTATAGCACACCAAATACGGAAAGGTCACCTTCTGAACGGAATATATATACTCTGTTCCTAGGCTACATTAAAGTTGTACGCGTTGCGAAAGCGCACGCAATTAGCTGAATACAACAACAACTGATATCCCCTATATCTAACAGGTTTACCTCATCAAGATCAGGCTCTACTTTTGAGGTTGTGGCTGCGCCTGCAGCGCAGTTATAGTTGGGACTTTTCAAAAACCTATATATTTACGTACCGACCCATAGATAATCCATAAAAAACCCGCCAGCAAAAATTTAAATCAAAGTTTAATACGAAATTCCAATTTTTTTGTTTATTTTATATTTTTTCTCTATTTGTTATATATTTTGCTCCTACATAATTTATATTAAATTTATATTTAATTTACATATTTAACTTCGTTTTAAGTAATATTTTATAGATATTTTAATATTCTCTTTAAAAATTAAGAAAGAAAATAAACATAATAATTTTATATTAAAATCTTAAAAACAATACTATACACTACTTTAAATTGTTTTAAAATTATATATAAAATTAATTAGTTAAACTAATATATTTAAATATTAAAAATAAATTAAATGTATTATTAAAAGTATATTTATACCTGTAATTACGCAACTATTAAAGATATTATTTCGCTTTAAATTATACAAAAATAATATAATATCAAACTCGTTTAATTGTATTTTTATTAGTGTAAACAATCTTTTTTAAAAAAGAGACGTAACCGTGTGAATAAAATTAGATAAAATAATAGATTACTGCTATAATTTCTAGGCTTCACCAGACTGGTCGCTTTCTTAAGCTGATTTATCCCATTCCTATTTACGTTGATTTTTATAACTTGAAAAGATGTTGTAAAAAGGATCGAGATCGACAAGAGCTTACAAATTCTTTTATGCGCATTTAAGGTTTACTTTTATGATTTACTTTCAAGGCTTATCTTTAAGATTTATTTTTAAGATTTACTGTATAAAGTATAGTATATCGATATTGTCGAACTAGCTTACGCGGATTAAATTTATTAAAATCGAAGTTTATAAGTAATTTGTTATTAATCGATTGTAAAATAATGTTATACGAATTATATATATATAACTTATATTAATTATAAATATAAATCAATTTATTACAGTATTAGAAAATATTAAATATAATATTTATACTATGTAATATATCGAATAATAAATTTTTATTTCTATAATTAAGTTGAAAATATAACTTGAAACGTATATATATATTTTATTAGTATTTATTAGAAATATTATAATAAAAACTTAAAAACCTTATAAATAATATCAATTTTACCTGTTTTATTGTTATAAGATATTAAATACTAGTAATTTATAAATTTAGAAAAAGTATTAAGCGAATTTGCTTTATAGAAAATATATTAAAAAATGACGATATACGGTAATACGACCAGCAATTATATTATCGGAGTTATAAAAATATTGCGATTGTTTATTTCTTACACGTAAAACTACTTACATTGAATTGTAATATTTATTCTAAAAAAATTAATAATTCTTATATATATATTAAATTATTACTTTCAACGTTTGCTTTTAAAATTTATCCTTATAATTTATCGCGCAAAGTTTAACGTTTCGATCTTGTTGAACTAATCAGCGAGTATAAGATTTATTATAAATGAAGAGTATTGACAATTACTCGTCTTTAAAGCAAGACCTTATACAATTAAAGTAAAATTTATTTTAAGTATAAAAACCATAAATTCGTTATCGTATTCGAAAATATTAAGTATATTATTTATTCTACAAGTTATATCGTATAATAATTTTCTATATATTTAACTTGAACTTGGAAATATAACTTAATTATAAATATATTGTACATTGTCATAACTCAACGAGCCACGGTCTTCAGAAACGGTCTGCCACAACCCAACCACGAGTGCGCGGTGGGGCAGGTTACGTGATGGATTACCAACTCACTGGTGGTGAGCCAGTAAGCCGGATCACCATATATACGCTTATTATTTCCATAATCTAGATAGCTTCAGCTTGCAATACAACATCGTTACCCAAAGCACCGTTGGTATTACGAAACGTAACACGTTACTGTATCTATTGCTCAGATTCCCACGATACTTCTGCTAACATAAACCCCTACAACTAAGGTTTAATAATTGGTTAAGCCCTAAGCTATTATATACATTTTACAAAATATATTAATATAAACTGTATAATTTATTACGATTAAAAATAATAAATATTAATCAGAAATCAAAATATTTTCGTATTTTTTTTAAAACAATTTAGTAATTATTTTTAAAAACTTTATGCTAAATTTCAAATAAATTATTATATTTTTTTAATATAATTAAATATATAAATTTAAATAAACATTCTAAGTAACAAGTATAATTCCAAAAAATAAAATATTTAAGTAATAGTAAAATAATATAAATTATAAATAATTTAATAAATTTTTTAATTAAAAATATAATATTTAAAAAAATTTATATTTATTTTATTTATTTAGACAAATTCAAAACTTTAATTGTGTTATTTTAAATAAAATATTTATAATTATTATTTTAGTTTTGTAAAATTTAAATATTTGTATTAAAGCTTTATATAAATTATAATTTATATAAATTATTAAACTGTTTCCCGTTTTAGTATAATTAGAATATTTACAAAATAGTAATTAAAATACCAAAAATAAGCCTTAATTCTAGGTTTATTTATAAAAAGATTAAGAAATAATATAATTTATAATTTTAGTAAATAAAAAGTTTTTGTTAAAAACTTAATTAAAATATATTACCTAATATTTATTATTATTCGGATATTAAACTTATGTTTATTCAGAAATATAATTAAATAATTTATATTATAAAATATATACCACTAAAGCTTTAAAAATGTATTAAATTATAAATAGTAAAAAAATTAAAAGAAAAAAAAGAAATATATATTATACATAAATGCTAATTATATAAAAGTTTAAACATTTATTAAACTGTAAAATAATTATAGTGTATTTGTTGTTTTCTTACATATATTTCTTTTTTTAAAAAATATAACAATAATTTAATTTTTAAATCAAATTAAAATTATTATAAAACTTTTATACAAATTGTTAATTAACAAACTACGTAATAAACATTTATTACAATAATATTTTCTAAATAATCAACAGTTTTATAAAATTCTTTTATTTTCATCTCATTAAAAATACAAATACTGAAAAAATAAGATAATTTTAAAATCATTTTAAAACATGTAAATTATTTCATAATATCTGTTTTAAGACAAATTTATACTTATATTAAAGTGTTAAAAAAGCCTTATGTTTTAAAAAGATAGAAACTATATATATTTAAACAATTTCAAGTAATAAATAAATAGTTAGATTAAAGGTTTTGTTTAAGTTATAAATATTTAAATATAACATTATTTTATTAGTAAATAAAATTATTAAATTAACTAATATTATATAGCGTAAATAAGATATAATAGTAATTATTACGAAAACGTTATAATAATTTTAACGGACGTAAATTTCAATTTTCTATTAAATATATACTAATATTTATCGTGTAAATTAAAAGATATAATAATTATCTATGAATTTAGCTTAGCATTAAAAATATGACTTAAGCTTAAAAATATGTTGTTTTTATATTTACAAAAAATACGATTAATAAATTAATATTAAGATAAGTTTAAGTTAAAATAATTTGAATAATTGTAATAAAATATAGAAATAAAATCTACGTTTATACATAAATAAATACGACAATATTATAATTAAAAACGGTTACAATATATATTTGCGACAGAACCTTATTGTAAAATATATATAAATAAAAAAACCGATTAAAAATTCAAATTCAAATATATTAAACCGTATAAAATCGACAAGAAAAACTTAAAAACATAATTATTAATTAATACTTTTATTATAAATTAAACTTTATCTAATTTCTTAGAAACCTTTATTAAAGTTAGTAATTAATATTATTATATCTATTTTAAATAAAACTATGTAAAGAAAGAGAGCGAAATTACGAATAAAATAAGAATTATTGTATTGAAAATGGATTTTATTTAATATTTAATTACATAAACAAATACTCGAATTTTGATAATATATAAAGTCTTTGTAAAAATTATCAATATTTAACGTTTATTTAAAAGGTTTTATAAATAACGCTAAAAATATTTTATAACGAATTTAAATTACAAGATCAATTAATTAATAACTTTAATACGGAAGCAGTTATTCGGTTAGATGATTTACGTTAACTTAATTATTGTAATATTTGAGAATTTTACTTTTTCGTTTTAAGTCAGTATTTACTTTTTAAATTTATTAACCAATTTAAAAATACAATTAATTATTTCAATATCTTTAATTAATAAAACCGTTTATCATTAATTACATCTTTAAAAACGAAATATAATTTTTTTTATATTTTTGTTATCATTGTAAAAACTTTTGTTTTAAGAACATCTTTTTATACTTTAAACTTTTTTAAAAGTATTTTAAAAAAGGTTAATGAAAATCTTAGATTTATCGTAATCTTCATTTTTAAAAATGCAATTTTTATAACGTAAAATATTTTTTAACATAACATGTATTTCTTTAAAATTAAAAATGTGAAATAAAATATAATTTTAAAACTAGCATTAAATTTTAAAAGAGTTAAAGCATTTACAAAACTGAGTTTTTGTTTTTACTATTATAACTTAAGAGAAATATTTATTTACTAAAGAAATTTAATTAATAATTTAATTTTTAAAAATAGAAATTCTTAAAAAATATCAAACGATAGTTTAATAATTAAGACTTAAGAAAACGGTCAAAATAAAACTTTAAGTATTTTCGATTTCACTTAAGATTACCTAATATAAATCTATATCGATATTCGGATCTAGAAAAATCTAGGACGAAATCGGCTTATACTTTCGAATTTAAAAAAAATGTAATAAAAAAATTCGAAAACTTTTTTAATTATAAATATATGTGCTTATTATTTCGTAATTTAAATAATATTAGCATTTAATAGTAATTCGTTACGTAAATCACCTTTTTCTGTTATGGAAATTAATTAATTATTTTATTACTTAAAGTTTTACGATAGTTTTTCTAATATAAATTCGTACAAATAAGGTTTAATAATTAGTTTACTTTTTAACCGTTATATATAGTTAAAATAAATTATACCTTAGTTTTTAATAATAACTGATATTTAAAGTTATAATTAATAATTAAGTTTTCTTATTTTTGTTATTATATTTCTTTTAATTATTTAATTATTGTTTTATTTATACATTTATTTTTTTATATTTACAAAGAAATCTTTTACTTAAATATTATATTTAATAATTTTATAAATTATATAAATAAATAATATATATAAATAAATTATGTATTTTTAATAATATTTTTATTATTTATATAACGGCTAAAGGGTTAAACGAATTATTAAACCTTAGTCGTACGGGTTTATATTAACAGAAGTATCGTAGGAAACTGAGCAATAAATACAGTAACGTATTACGTTTCGTAATACCAAGGGTGCCTTGGATAATAAATTGTTATTATAAGCTAAAGTTATCTAGACTATAGAAATAATAAGCGTATATATTCTTCTTCTTTTTGGCTTAATCACTTATGATTACGCAGTCGGTGGTAATTATAATCACTTGGGATCACCTCTGATTACTGATGATCACTGGCTTGGCAGTGATCACCGTCACGTAACCCGAGAGGTGGCCCGTATGATCCTTGTCTGACCGTTTCTTGAGGCCAGTGCTTGTTAGGTCGCAACAATCTAACTTTATTTTTTATTATTTAATATTAATATTGGTAATTATTTTGTTAAACAAAATTAAAAAAGCTTAGCGTTGAAGATAAAAAACATAAATTAAAACTTAGCCATAAAATACTTAAGTTTATAAACTTTATTACCAATATTACTTTACAAGTTTAAAATCGCGATAAATACCGCTAAACCGATATTGTTTTTAATCTATTAAATCTAACGCTAATTGAAAAATAATTGATTTTGAACAGGAATCGCAGCTTTAATACGTCAATATTTTTTTTCTAGCTTTAATATATTTACACTGTAACAAATTTATTATTTATATAATATATCGCGTTATATATCGAGATTAATAAAGTGTTTAATTTTATTCAACGCTTAAAACTTTAAAATCTTTTAAATCAAATATCAAATTATGAATATATTTTACACAAATTTAACCTAATTATATATTTAATTTGACTTTAGTTAAAGTATAATTACTAAATGCGGTATTTTAAAAAACGATATTTATAATTTCGAAAACCTAAAGCTTTTTACAATATCATACTTAATTATTAAAAGTATTGATTTTTTTCCAATACTGAATTAAATTTAAAAGACAACTCGAAAATAATTTCAAACAATATATGTGGTTAATCTTTATAAATAAGCATTATGTTTTTTTTAAAAAAAATAAACGGCTTTTTATTAATTTCTTAATAATTTATGTTGATTTAAATAAGAATAACATATAAATGAAACCCATTTAACGATAAATATATTAAAAATAAATTAAATCATATTTCGATTATTATATGAAGCAATATATTAAATATTTCCAAAAATTTTCACCTATTATAAAATTTTTATTATATTTAATTTGTATAATATTATAACTTTAATAATAATAATATCATTGTTTATATATTTATATATTGTCTTACTAATAGTCTTCGTTCATTTTAATTAAAAATACTTTTTTTATATTGTGTTCTATATTATATTTTCTTTTAAAACAGTAAGTAGTCGAAATAGTAAAATTTTAATAACTAGTAAATAGCTTATTTAAAAGATATATCTTATTCACGTAAATTATAATAAAATAATGTAAATTTTTCAAACAGGTTTTTAATATTTTTAAATTGATACGACAATATAATTATATTTTAACTAATTTCATAAAAATATATAAATATATTTATATAGTATTACTAGTGAAGCCGAATAAAATATTAAGATTTATAATATTTTATAACAAGTGTTTTTAACTGTTACTTTAATTAAATTAAACGTACCTGTAAAATACTAAATAAAGCGTTTTATATAGTTCTTAATAAGATAATGTAATAGCTAAAAGGTTTAATAAATTATTAAATCTTAATTATACGAATTTATATTAGTAAAATACCGTAAAAGTTTAAACAATAAAATATTTTAGTTACGTTTCGTAATAATAAAAGTATTTTAAATTTTGAAGCTATATTACAAACTAATATTTTTTAAACAGTAGATTTAGCAAATAAAAATATTTAATTAAACTTATTAGCTTATTACCAGTAAGCTAATAATTTATTACGTAACTTGACCCACTTAATCATTTAGCGATTTCTTATTACAACCTTTTTTAAATGTCGTCTTTTGTTAAGTCGTAATACGATTTTCTTTTTCTTTAAAATTTTGTTTCTAAAATTCTTTTCTTACTAAGATCTATTTCTCTTAATTATATCAGGTCGTATTTCGAAACGTTGCTTCGGTAAAATAAAATAACATTATATTTTAACTAACGTAATTAAAGTAAAAAGATTGGAAATTATATTACACTTTTATTATTTTTATAAAATCTTTTTAATTAAATAATAAAAAGGAGTTTCGCATTATAAGAAATACATACGTTATAGTCGATTATATAATAGAATAAGCGTTTTTATTTTTATAGTTAATTACTATATTATAGAAGTTCGTCGCTTAAAAAAGAAAAATTAATTACTGAAAACGCTTTATTTTATTCTTTTGCTCGATTACTTCGCATATTCTGTTAACGGCGGTAATATTAAGCATAAAGTACTAAATCTATTAACTCCGCCCTTTAATTTTTAAACGAACTTAATAACTTTAAATGCTGTAAAACAAAAACGGTATGTTACAGTTCCAAGTGCATCTTGTAGGTATATAGAGCAGAACAAGGCGGTCAGGGCTCGACCTGGCAACGTTCCACTTTTAGTGGTGTAATGGCTAGACTCTTGTTCTTCTGTGCCGTAACACGGTAATACAAATTCAGATATTCGGAAGTATAAACGTTATTAACTAAAATTTTATTAATTCGTAAATACCACCTTTGCAAAACGTTAATTAAAATGCAACCTTTAGTTTCGTTTTTTTAGTAAAAAGTCTTTAATAAACGCTAGATATTTATAATATTTATAGCAGATTTTTAAATATTTTCGAAATCTAAATCACTTTTTTATTTAATCAGATTTTAGGTAATTTCTTTTTACATATCGAAGTCTTTTTCACTATATATATAGTTTTATCTTTTACCTTTATATCGTTTTATTTTATACGAATTTTAATGGTACTATTTGTTAAGTTCAACAAAAATTATAAATAACTTAACAAATTTAGTCTTTTATAAAATCTTCAATTAAATATTATTCTTTAAAAATACTCTTAATTATTTTATATTAACTAATATATTTAAAATCAAATTTATTACTAAGTTTTTAACTTGAATAGTTTATAACGAAAGGAATTATTTCGATTTTCTTTTAAAAAACTGTGGTTTTCTATTTTTAAATTATAATAAGTTTATATTTAAATATATACGAATTTTAGCATTTTATTTATTAATATAATGATTTTATTTCATTTTACATATAAGTATTATTAATATTAATATCTTAATTATATACTTTTTAATATATATTAAATATAAAATCAAAATTAACAAAATATCGATATAACTATAATTCTATTTCGAAAATAGTTTTATATAATAATTTCCAAATATTAATAATATATATTAAATATTTATGTTATTTTTTTATACTTATATATTTATATTAATATAAAAAATAAATAGAATACTTAAATTTAGTAGTAATTTTAAAAATATTAATAAAAATATATTTATTTCTAGATTTTCAAATAATATAAACTTAATAATATAACCTTTAACAATTAAGTTTTAAGTTTTTTTTAAAAAAAGTAATAATAATTATAAAAGTTTATTATATTTACGGTATTTTATTTTGCATTTATAGTAAACGTTGTATTGTTATCGTACCTTTTAAATTAATAGTTTTGTTTTGAGAAAATAAAAAATATATTAAAGTTAATATAATATTTTTTTAAGATAATAGATAGCTGTGAGCTAGGGTGAGGTGATTTCTAAACAGTCGTAAAGTAGATTTCAAGAAGTGAATGTATTAGATTACTTCTATCTGGCGTTTCTTATTAGCTGCCAGATGGTGGATTTATATTAGTAAGTGGGTCGGTGGCTGATCGGTAGCTAGTCGACTACTAGGCGTATTCTGATAAAGGCTGTATTTTCACAAATTTTAATTCTGTATATATTTGTACAATTAATAATTATATTTATATTACATTAAATATATTCGAAATTATTTAAAGGCTTATTACTTATTTAATATTTTATATTTTAATAAATTATTATTATATGTTAACTATGTTAATACGCGTTATATATTATAGCTTATATTGTTGTAATACTCTATGAATATAAATACTATTTTATTATAATAATCTATTTTATATTTATCTGAAGATATCAACAGTATTTAAAAAAGGTCTTGATTTACAAATAACAATAAAGCGAATAATAAATTTAAAGTTTATTTATTAAAAAGATTTAAAACTTTTTCTTTAATTAAAAAACGGTGCAATTACCTGTTAATTAAAAATTAAATTGATAATTAAGGAACGAAAAACTAAGTAGGTGCTATTTAAATAAAAAACCGATTTATTATATATATTAATTTCTTAAAGTAAGTGTGTTTTGGATTTGTGTGATTTATATAATCTGATTAGATTACTTAAACTATTTAAATCATTTTAAAGAGCTAAATTTCCCTGTTCGGAATTTAGCCGTAATAGGCTCACGTTATTTTTTAACGGTTGGTCTTTTTGAGATAGAAACCCCTGTTTCTATAACACTATTTCCCTTTTTTAAGGATCTTTATCCCAAAGATAAGAACCCTAAGTGGTTATTTTATTTGTTTAAAAAGAATTCCGTAAACTTTTAATTAATTTTATTATAATACACCGCATTTAAAAAGAAAAAAAAGAAAACCTCGATTAAATTAACGCGAGTCCCGTAATAATCGCGCAGATTTATTAAAACGTTTAGTTCCAAGGTTATTTTTTGTTCAAATTGCATTCGTTTTAAAAAACCCGATTACTTTTATTTGGTTAACGTCCTAAGCTGTAATTGTTATAACCGTCGTTAACGCTTAGCTTGCGATGTATTGGACATAAATTTGTTGGTTAAAATCTGAAAAAAGCGAGTACGTTTGCAGAAAAAATATCGCGAAGTAGAAAATGCTCTAATAGCGCACTAAAAGGCTGCTGAAAAGAAAACGAAGGAACTCGTTAGCCAGTTAAAATGTTTTCGGTTCTAATAAGACATTTTCGAAAAGAAAGCCATTGTAATCCTAAAGGAAAGGTATAAACTGGATTAATTAGAAAAATAAGAAATGTTGGAAGAAAAGCGTCGTCGCGTAAAGACAAAGCAGGTGTAGTTAGTTTCCGAGATAATCGTTATAACGGAGGCGTTTTCCCTCGATTAGAACGCCGCAGATTTGGATTTGAGTAGGGAATCGTTGTTGCCTGCGATCTTGGCCGCGTTGAAGATGGTCGATCAGGATTCTGGCGATGAAACGTCTTAACCAGGTCCATCGTATTCGTTAAGTGGTTAAGTGGTTCCCAAATATTTTTTTCGTGTAAGTATTTTTTTTTTTACTTAATTGGGTATTGAACTTTGTTTTTGACCATTTTAAAGTCCAGTATTCGTTCGACTTTATATTTGTCAAAATTCTTTTTAAGCTTTAGAGTTATTTTTAACGAGGCGTTTTTGGGTGCTAGTTTTAATAAAGAAACGTAAAAAACGGGATATATCTTTATATTTTTAGGTTGCGATAATGTCGTGGAATAGGGGTATCTATGTTAGTTATCAAGCTTTCAGCATCTCGGAAGAACCTTATTTCGGCGCGCTTACAGTATATAAAGAGCTTTTTAACCACCGCTCCTTAAAGCTTAATTTTAGTCAAACAATTATCATTTCCCACATTTTATATTACCTTATCCTTTAATCAGCTTAAGTGTTACAGTTATAAGCCCGGTATTTTAGCTATAGAAGATAATTACTGTTAAGTTAATTACAATTTGTTTTTTATTAATTTATAACCTTATTTCCGTTAATATGTCGGATAATCCCATATCCAAAGAGATAATCCTTCAGGATCGTTTTAATTACCCTAACTAGTATCTCGCTTTATATTATAATGCTTTTTTGCGCGGCGTTTAGCACCTTATTAACCCAGACGCTTTTAACGTTAATTTTTTTAAAGGTGCTCGGACGATCTTATTATTCGAATAATATATTGCCGATATTAACGTCCGAACCAGAGCCAAATATTAGGCAGATCTTGTCGAATAGGAGATCTTTAAGTAAGGTGGTATAATTTTATAAGCTGCTTAAAATCGAAAAGCAGATAATTTCAAAAACGATTACGAAATTAATTTTAAACGCCTTACTATAAATTACTAAAAGCAGGCCAGGGAAATTTCCAGAATCAAAGTAAAATATGCCAATATTTAAATTTGGATTAACGCAATAATAAAAAGTAAAATTCTTAGAAACGCCCAAACCACCTTGGCGACCCAAGGAAAAACTACAATTCAGGATTTGCTTAAAAAGTTAAAGGATTAATTCGTTCTTTCGGAATTAAATATTATTATTATAATATGTGAAAAATATCGCAAAATCTTACGTTTTGTTAAAATGGGCCGTATAAAACTTAATTACTAATACCAGATTTGGTTTATCGCTTATATTTAAGCTAAAGCGTCTAACGTTGAAGAAAATAATAAAATATTTATAACAAAGGATTTTTTAAGTGTTTTAATAAAATATCTGATTCCCAATTAAATATAACGCAAATTTACCGAATTAATTAGGGATTTTTTTTTTTAAAAAACACTTATTAAAATCTTTAAAGAATTTAATAATTAGTTTTCGGCCTTATATTATAAAGATAAATTAAGCGCTAAAAGTAAAGCCCTTAAAATTTTCGTAACCTTAAGTAATAAATCACTTTCTAAAATAAACGCAACGTTATTACCTAATTCCGTTCCTTTTCCGTTTAAGGCACCTAATAAAAAAAGTTAAACATATCTATATCTCCATATATTAAATAAGAGATATCTGTAAAAGCTCGGCGAATGTGGTATATTCCGTTACGCGATTACGGGGGTAAGTATTTTATAAGATCCGTTAAATTAATTTTATAAAACGGAAAAAAATCCAATTTTAATTTTTAAATTAGGCCAGTAAAAGAATTTCCGTTTGAAATTTTTTAAGCTTATTAAATAAAAAAACGTTGAAAAAGTCAAAAGAATTATCGTCCAATAATAACGTTTAGTTCGGCAATATTATTATAACGTTATTCGATCTCTTGGTCTTTATTACTTTTAAACCTGAATTAATAAGGATTTATATTATCATTAATTTCGACAGGTATTTTTTAACATTATTTATTTTAATCGATAACTATAAAGCAAGGTATTTAGTAAAGAATGGAAACTTACTTATCTCTAGATGTTTCGTACTTAATATTACAGAATAAATAATAAAAGCAGAAATTTTATTACTTTCGATTAGCGGTATTAAGTAACAAATAATTAAGAAATCGCTATTCGGAACAAGCAGAAAGCTAGAACATAATTTTATCTTTAAAGATATAATAATAATAAAAGGTTTTTGCGTTAACATTATCTCAAAAGCTTTGTTATATAAAGCCGAGATCTGGTATTACGAAATAAATTACTCTTTTAAAAGAAATAAAATTAACAACAACATTATTTTTACAAACCTTATTCGTATCTATAATTTGACTTTTTTTAAATATAAACCGTTATCTTATTATTTAAATACCCCATCTAAAATTTCGTAAAACCCGGCAAGCAGTTTGGTATTTTCAATAATTAATAAAGAAAATACGAAAACATAAAAACAATCCCGGAATAATCTACGCCCTCGTACAGGAACAAAAAATCTTTAGCACCTTAAGTCTGGGCATTCAAGATCTATGGCATTAAGATTATTCGTTAAAAACGATAAAAACATTATTATTAACAGCAGTTCGCGCCTAAAATAAAAAAACTATATTCGTACGTACGCCTTTTAGGTAATTTCGAAACGTAAGCTACAAAGCCTAACCTTTGAACCATTTTAACGCATTATATAAAATTATTTTGATTATTTTATAATTAATACTAGTTTTTAATAAGTTTTAATAATTAAAAACAAATATAATAAGAAACTTTTCGCCTTTTTTACAATCGACAGTTTTTTTTTAAAAAATCGGTTCGAATTATCAAAGATTTCGAACATTAAGTACGTAAATATTATAAGCTCCTTAATTACAAAATTAAGCAAAATAACAATATAAGGACGATCGTAATAAACGGATTTACGGAATATCAAAAATGGTATGCCGAAAAAAGTATTAAACTGGAAATATCTTTTTTGCATATTAAAAAACTTGTAGGAAAAAAACAAACGAAAAGGCTAACAGTTAATTAATAAAACTTTTAAAATAATATTAGAAATATATTTCCATAAAACCCTTTAGCTTAAAGCAATAAACGTAATAACGTAATTATATAATATAAACCTAAATTACGCGTATAATTTGCTAACTCCGAATAAAATATTTGTTTATTAATTAAAATACTATTTTCGCTAATATAATCCCGCCATTATTAATACGATTACTATAAATCTCAGACCAAACTGGTCTGGGATTTACGTATATGGCGTACGAACGTATCCGTTAAAAAAAACGCAAAACGAAAAAGAAAAGGCGAGTATTTAAAGTACAACTAAAAACTTATATTAGCTGTTAGGTAAAGTATCGAATTTTAATCTTTACCGAATATAAGTATCGGAATTTCGAAATGTTATTATTACGCGTAATATTACATTTAATGAGGAAAGTTTTTATCAGCTAGATAAAGAAAAAAAAGAAACGCTTATCCTAGTTATACGTAAAAAAATTATAAATAAGCTATATATCCCTAAGCACTTAGTTAAAAAAAATCCAATTTTCGAAATGCTTAATGCGTAAAATAACTTATATAACGATTATAGCACTTTAAAAACCGCAAATAATTCTGATCCCGAACATAAAAATTTAACAGGTAACTAACTAAAAAATCAGAACTCAGGAGTAAAAGAACTTATAGGCAAAACTGGATTTGATCGTAAATTTCTGACCCCTAAAAATACTCCTGATCTAAAAAGCGAATCCCAGGGAGACATTTAAAAGAACGCAACTTAGTAATTAACTAAAAGGAGCGATTTATCGAAATATCTACAACTTAATCGTAACAAAAAAAAGCATTAATAAAACCTTTCGAAAAGTACACTTAACAAAGCCTATAGGTAATTCGGACAGCTCGCCAATATCTAAAGTTAAACTCGAGATTTTTATAAATAAAAAATCGTTCGATAATTAGCAGGAACTTACGTATCGAATTTCCAAAACAAAAAGGAACAAAACAAAAAAAAACCGTAAACACCTATTCGCAAAAATAAAAGGTTACGAAAACGGGAAAATTCTAACGATTCCGAAAACGACAACGTTTATACCTTAAACGTTACCGTAATTTACGAGAACAACGCAATATGCTTAGCCCTAAATCGAAACTAGAAAAAGGTTATTTATATATTCTCGTCACTACAGTATACAGCAGAATAAAGACATAAGAAGCTGTACATTCTGCATATAATAATCGCAACAGCGGCACTGCAAAAAACGCGAAACGCCTTAGCGCTGTACCAAGCAGACCCAGGATCCATAGGGATCAGCTAAAAGCCAAACTGCCCAAATTTTAGAAAGATCTCGATAAACACCCCTTAAGGAACTCTTTTAAAAACGACGCTAAAAAGAGATTAAAGTATTTAAAAAATATAAAATATGAAAAGAAATTCCGATTACGTAAGCCGAATCTAAGTTAATTTTTTTAAAATAAATATTTACATATAAATTCGATAAAAATAGATAATTAGAACGTTATAAATCACGCATTTACGTACGCGATAATCTGTAAGAAGCTAATTCGATTATCAGCATATACGTTATTATATTCGCAGCTAAATCCTTTCGAACCGTTATGGTTATAGCAGCCGAATTTGACCTTAAAGTTCGATAATTCGACGTAATACAGGCTTTTTTAAACGCTTTACGCGTAAAGCAGGCCCCGGTAATCTGTATTTTCTCAGACAGCTTTAAGAAAAACGAAATATATACAAAGTTCGAATAAGCTTTATACTTTCTCCAAAAAGCTATATTTGTTCTATTACGAATAACGTATATTTATTCTTATATTTTTTGTAAACAATCTGTTACTTTTTTTATTACCGAAATTACTAGGATAAGGCTAATAAAACTATTTTGAAATTAAAGCGATTTTACGAACTTAAGGACTAAGAAAAAATAAGCTGATTTTTCGGCATTTACATAATCCGGAATAAATCAAAAAGGAAAATTATTTAGCGTATAATTCGTATATCGAAAAAATTGCTATTTGCTTTAAGTTAACGAATAACGTTTATATTTTTCTAACGCCCTTAAAGATAAAAAAGCTTATTTCTAGTACCGGAATAACTTTTAAAAAGCAAATAAAAAGTTATTTAAAAACCTATTAGTTTTATCTTATATATAGCAGTAATAATCCGCCTAGACGTAACCTTCGCCGTATCCTTATTATCAAAGTTCCTGATTAACCCGTTAACTAAGCATATTGTAATAGTTAATAAGGTGATCCGCTATCTTTATTATATACGTTTTTTAGGGATCGTATTTAAAAGTATAAATAAGGAAACCCAAATTCTTATAATCGTTAAAAACGTATCGTTCGTTAATAATTCCGAAATACGGCGATCTTTCTAGGGCTATATTATGATGCTTTTTAGGGGGCCGGTTATATAAAAAGTTATTCGTTAAATAACAGCAACGACCTTTACGACTAAAACTAAAGTATTCGCGTTAAAGTATACGGCTAAAAAAGCTATTGCTTTTAAACGCCTATTTCGTAATCTTACGCTAAAGTTAGGCGAAGCTTAAAATATTTTCTGAGATAATTAATAAATAATTAAGTTAATAATTAAAGAAAACGAAAAAATTATTATTAAGTTACGTTACGTTAATATTCAAAGCATATAGATGCACTAAAAGCAAAGTAAAGGATTATTTTACGTAACTTATTTATTTACAAATTAAATACCTGCTAATAGATTAATAAAAACGTTTTTAGGCAATAATTTAAATATTTCAGGTTATTTTTTAAATTATAGGACTTACGGCAGGTACTCTCGGAAAATCGCGATAGCAAGAATAATAAAACATATAATTTCATTAGGCTCTAAGCTCCCCAGGCGAACCTTTTTTGTAAAAAAATAAAGAAGATATTACTATTATTGCTACTGTTAACCCAGTAGCAGGTTTACGATCTCTCTAACCAAGACAAATATGCGCGTACGTACGGCAGCCGCGTCCGCAGGCGCAGGTACGACCGACGGCACGGTAGGCGCAAATACCGGCTGCTTCTCTTTTTCTTCCTACTTTTATTATTACTTTTGCTCCTTTTCGAAAAGGGCGTATACGGCAGCGCGCAAACGGCGGATTTCCTGTAATATAATTAACAGTTTCTCTAAAATATACGAATTAAACAGGGCAAGCAGGAAAAAACTTATAACGGAATTAATATTAATTACGAAAACCGTTACCAGGCGTATGGTAAGCGGTCGGACGAGGATAAAGCTAATTAACGGTTAAAAAGAGAAAAAAAAACCCGGGAATTAAAAAGGTACGTATACCGGAATATAGGTGTACCTCGAGATATAACGCTAATAACGATTATTTACAGTAACGTCGAAATATTCGTTAATATTTTTGCCCGTGAATGCGGAACGCAGGTATCCCAAATAAGGCTTGGCGTAATACGCGTTACGTGCCGGACGCATACGTTAGCGGTTGGCCGCCGGTATGGCAGGTGCGGGCGAAACAGGCGGCGCAGGGGGAACAGGCGCGGCAGGAACGGGCACGGGCGAAACGGGCGCGGGCGCGGGCGCGGGAACAGATGCGAACGCGGCTACGGCGGCGTCGGCATCGGCTGCTACGGCAGCGGCGTTAATACGCGTACGGCGCGCTTTGCGAACGCGGGCGGCGACCGCGAATTACGCGGCGGAAATATAACAAGATATTTTATTACAATTGTTATTAATAAATTTACGTAAAATTATTTAGGAGTAATATATATTTACGATATTATTGATATTATTATTATTATTAATAATTATAATTAACGTAATCTACAAGCGAAACGCCCATATAAGCGAAACGCCCACTTTAACCACCCCATTGCACATATTCAGTTTCTGAATAACCATACCATACTTAAATTAATTGAAATTATTCGGAATAATCTTTATTAAACGTATCTATTACTTCCTAACAAGCACGCGCATTATGTCCGGGCTTACCGCAGACGCCACAGCACCGTTTCTTTCTTACAACCCTTTTGCGACGACTACCTTCCGCCATTATTTCCTATATTGGTTCGCCATTACCCTTTTTTTCGGCCTGGAAAACCTCCCCCTCTTAAAAAGTAAGTGATCCTCTTTTTTGGAGAGGTTTGTTTTTGGTCCTTCGGCGCTTGCTGAAAATGTGATTAATCTCGCGAAGGTAACCGACCTTATTATTAAAAAAAACTTACCTCATATTGATCAGGACCCCATTTTGGAGGTTGTGGCTGCGCCTGCGGCGCAGCAGCCGTAGCCACAGCTATAGCTTTTAATCAAGAAATATCTGTTAGAGATCTAATATATTAGCTAAACTCTTTTAAAAATAATACCTACAAAAACAACAAAACCTCCAAAATAAGGCCTAATGGCAAATTGTAATTTTTTCGTTCCGTTTAGTACGCTCTTATACAAATTCGTAAAAATTATTAATATTAACTTTAATAATATATATTAATTACGAAATTCCCAGTACTATAACTTAAATAATTTAACGTAAAATTAAAATCTTTATTACTTAATATAATAATGGTTTTAATTAATATATAAATAAAAATTATTATAATAAAAAATAACCCAAAATTACGATTAATATATGTTATAACATTTTATCCCCCCGGGCCAATATAATAACAACATAACCTTATAAGCCAAAATAATAATATATAAGGCATAAAATCGCCCGTAATAAATCCCGAAATATATTCTTTTTAAATTAAATAAATACGGATAATATATTCGAAAATTTAAGATAAATACCTTAAACCTTCGAACATTTAATTTTTCAAAGTAAAACGTTTATCTTTATATAATACTTTTACCGGTTTTTTGCCGATATAAACGTAATTAACCTATATGCCAATATTATGTATACGGCTAATAACCTTATAGAAACTTTGCGTTATTAATTTATTCGTCTTATATTAGGCGTTATACTTAACGAATAAGGCCGTATTTTACGAAAAAAACAAATCGATATAGTACATAATTTAGTTTTCGGAAAACTTAATATTTTTTCGTTATTAAAATAAACTTTAGAAAATCCTTAATTATGTAAGCCTTTTCGTTAATAACTAATTTAATTATTATCCAAATTATATTATTAATTAAACTGGCGGAAAAATAATAAATTTTTGTATTAATAATTTTATATTTTATTCTTATTTTAATATCCGTAAATACGAAAAAACTTAATTTAAAAATCTTTAACCGTATAATTGCCGAATAATATAATTATATTATTTTTAATTTTAAATATATATCGAACGATTAATTTAAAATTATTATATTAAATTTTATTTTCGAACGATAATATAATTTCATTATTATTAACGAACTATATTTATTATTAAAATAAAAACCTTTCCGGCCTAAATATATTAATATTTATATTTTGCGTTTTATTTTTTTTGCTTACATATATTAATTTGCATATATAATAATTACTAGTAATATCACAAAAAAAAAGATTACGAAATATAGCGGTTTTCGTTAAATCGGCGGCCTAACTAAATATGGCTATAAGGCGGAAGTCCAACGTTTTAATATTAATCGTTCCGAAATCGATATTGTTATTTTTCCCATATCCGGAAATTAACGTTCAAATTAAAGGTATTTAGATTTCCTAATAGCTAATATATCCGGGCCATCAAGTAATATCCCCTTAATCCAGCTTAACAGCTTACGTTTTATTATTAAAACTATTATTTATGTTCATAGCAGGGCGAAAACCATGGACATCCGCAACCACCTGATTAAAACTATGGTAAACCGGGGGTATTTGTCGAAGGTTATAAAAAAAGCTATTAAGTTTTATAATTCCGAAATACTTGAAGATAATAGAAACCTGCCTAGTAAATAGGGTAAGTAATTGCCGTTAATTTTGGAAATTATCCTAATTATAATAGCTAAAATCATGAAAAAAATATATAAGAATATCCGGATCGTTATTATTATAAAACCGTTTTGTTTTCCGCTTTGTATTATATAACTGCTATTTTTTCCTTAGATATATAATTACCTAATTTAAAAGTTTAAATTAATTAAGGGTAAACGTTTTTACAAAATGTTAACTTTCATCTAAGGTAGTATGGATTACTTTAACTTTGAATAATACCTTTTCCGGCGGGCGACGGAATCCAGGCCCTTTTGCAAAAGCTACAAACTTCCCGTATAATGTATTATGGTATCTGCATATAACGGGGTCCTGATCAGCCGGAATTAAAAATTCCTGCCAACTTTCGTATGCTAACAGCTTTTCGCATATTTGTTCTTCTTTTAAAACGTTAATTAATCGGTTAATCCGAACGGTCGAACTAGTAATTCGGCCTAAATCGTCGCAAAAAACCCAATTACGAATAAAATTTTCAAACGTTACATTAGTTCTTTTATGTTAATACTAAAAATTCAAGGTACGCGTACGTATATTTTGTTCTAAGGGCGTAGCCCGGTAAAACTAAGAGAATTCGGATTTATCGTATTTTAAAAAAGAGGATAATAACGCAACAGGCTCGGGCTGCAACTATTATACACGTTGCGGTCTAGGAATAGCAAATAGGTCCTGATCAGGACCAGAATAGTATTGATAATAAGCTATAGCAGAAATAACAGTATATATATATATTTATAAAAAACGTTTTGTTGTTAAGTTATTACGGATTTTCGTTTTGTTAAAGAAGCAAATATATTAAACGAAACCGTTTTTACGCAATTACAACTCAGGCCTCGCTGGCTCGTTACGGGGATTTGGGATTTGATTGGTTAATATTTAGCGTTATGGAGCGGTACTTGAGTAACTTTGAAAAAATTAGGAAAACGAGCCAGGGAGGCCTAAGCTAGCTGAGGTAAAAAAAAAACGACCTTATACAGTAAATAATTTGTACCTTTAGCCAAATAATTTACCGCTTCGATTATAATTGTCGGCGGATTATCTTAATTATTTATAATTTTATTTTTTTAAATAATTAAATTACAAAATTGTTTTTTCGAAAGTTTTAAATATTTTACGTTCGAAATAAAAGGGTAAAAATAAGGGAAAAACGGTTAGTATTCGAAATGGTTGTCGGATATCTAATTACGAAATAACATATTCGGAATTTAATAAAATAAGGCCAGTATCGCAGAAACCGGCTTTGATATTTTCAAAGATTATAAACGTTTTAAACGTTTCGTAAAAACAGATAAAAAAGTCTTCCTTAATAACGTGCGTATTATAACGCCTTATAAAATTCTCGATATAGCGACCGTAAGCCCGTTTTAACGAAAAAAAAACATATTACATTAAAAGGCTAAAATTTATAAAAAAATTAAGGAAATATATAAAACATAATAATATTATATTCCTTGCAGTATTTTTCAAATTCTATCGAATAATAACTTTCGTAACCGTTAAAGATAAAAAAACGTTTGGTATCTTTTATATGCGCTTTGGTATGTTCGTCGAAATATTTAACCTAATCCAGATTTAAAGCGTTCGTCGTCCAATGTTACAACCCAAACCAGCTGGGCCTGCGAAAACGGTTCAGCCAAGATCACAAGCTACGCTAGTTCAGGGTTACGTAATCAGTGCTTAGCAGGTCTCAACTGAGCACGACTAAGCACGACTAAGTACGACTGAATAGCATTAAGCAGCCGTTCAGCAAGGCTTTGCTAAGCAGAGATAAGCAGTAATAAGGGAATTAGGATATATACGTTTATTAATTCCATAATTTAAACAGCTTTAGCTTATAACAAATTATTTATTAATATTAATTATTTACAATATAATATTCCCGGTATTAAAAGATATAATATATTATTATATTTATTGCTTAGATTTTTACGATACTTTTTTAATATAAACCCGTACGATTAAGGTTTAATAATTGGTTAAACTATATAATTCGTTATACGTTATAAGCTTTTATTTAATAATACCGTTAAACTTTAAGTAATATTTAATATTATTAAAATATCGACCAGCATTTAAAAAACTTTTACTTAGCAGCTTTAAGCTCAAATTCGGGAGCTGGAAAAAGAAATTCGATAACTTAGAGTTACGTTACCTGCCTAATTCTTTTTCGCCCGCATAAAGCCCAAAAAGTTAAAATCTTATAATGGAAAAGGTAACCTTTAAACCTTCCTGATTTAGGTACAAATTTACTTTCGTTTTCTGGACCTTAATAACCTAGCAGATATGGTCCTAGCAATAGGAATATGCCTGATAAAAAATGCGGTTAATTAGTTTAAGCCCATTATAAAATATCTCTTAGAAATAAAAAAAATAAATAAGAAGGATTTTACTAATAAGATTTTTTTAATTTATACCAATTTTGAAAATAAAATGCGCGAAAATTTCGGTAATCCGGATAAAAAACGATTAACGGTTTAATAACTCTTATAATTCCAATAAAAAGAATTTACGTTCAAGTACGTTGTAATTTTCAAAAATCTTACGGTTAAGGCCGGATAAGGAAATAACGAAACTAACGCCTTTATTAACATGTTTTATAAGAAATTAAAAAATAATGTAAAAAATAAAATTATTTAAATTAAACGATTAATTGCTTTGGACCGGTATAACGTAAAAATAATCAAAATTAATAACCGACAATTTAAAAAACGACAAAAAAAAAGTGAATATACCTTACGTTCGGGACATAAATTTAACCAGGGAAAGAAATAAAATATACCCCTTACTTTTTATGGAACGGCGCCAGAACTTATGGAATTCGGAATTACTTATAGATAAAATTGGAGCCAGATTAAATGCTTTAATTATGGCAAAATGGGATACAAGGTTTACAAATTCAAAAAACCCAAAAAATTACGATAAAATAATTGGACCCCTATACCGGAGGGATAATCTAGGAATAACTAAAGAAACGATAGCAAGGTTATTAACGTAATCCAAGCCAAATATACAGCAAGCTTACAGCCAGAGGCCTAATAAAAACCATTACGATAAAAAATTTAACAAAAAATGCGAAAAGCTAGGAAGCTGGCTTAATAGGTATTACGAATATAGCAAGAAGTACTATAAGGATGGTTATACGAGTACTAGGATTAAACAGAAAAACCTTGCCCCGGAATACCCGATTAAGACGGTAAAATGCATACCATATACTGTCGATAACGAAAATATCCCGATTACGAAAAATAAAAATAACACATTTATATACGAATTACTCGAATATACTATAAAGAATTTAATTTTCCAAACCGTACCGGGCATAACAAAAACGATAAATAATAATGTCGATAATTTTGAACTATAACTCCAGGAAATATCTAACAGCTGGCCGAAATAAAAAATTAGCTTAAAGAAAAGTAATACCCGTAAAAAAACCCTTTTTGTCATTATAAATAATATAATTATTAAACGGAAAAGGAATTAATCCAGCATATAATTAAAAAATCTTATTAAAAAGTTATTACGAATTTTTATTTTTAATTAGCATTTACGGCAAATCCCTAAAAAATAAAAATTATTAAAAGAAAATACGTTAATTTATAGGAGATCTTTGAAATAATAATCAAAATAACGCATAATAAAATGCAATCGCAAATATAAGAAAATAATTTACTTAATAGGGAAAAGAATTATAGCAAAATTAGGAATAATTAATATGGCTTAAAGAAATAATATGTCGGCAATAACGCCGAATATAACAATTTAATGCGTTAAATAAAAAAATACAAATAAAATTCGATAAATTCGAATAAAAGTTAAAAGAAAAAATTATTTATAAAAAAGTTATAAAATAACGAAACCCAGAAAAATTAAAAGAAATTTCTAAAAAAGGTTTTAAATACGATAATAAAAAACGTTAACGATCTTATTATTTTAAATATACGAATTAAAACATATTGATATACCGCAATAGTAAATTACGGAGCTTTAGGCAGAAATTATATTGCACCAGATGTAATTAACGAATTTAAATTATTATGGAAATATAAGTTGGAATCTTATATAACGACGAATACCGAAAATTAAGAATTCGTTTACGATAACGGAAACATTATATGCAAAATCGATTACCTCGAGATTTTCGTCAAAAAACGATACCAAACAATTAATTTCGATATTGTGTTATTCGGGAATTACGATATAATCTTAAAATTACCATGGATACGCCAGTACGGAGTTTTAATTAACGGAAAAATTAGCCAGGTAAAATTTGTTTTATTCCTTATTAATAAACGAAAAAAAAGAATTTAAGATCTTAATATTCGATCGATAATAACGACGAATACAAGCATAAAAATGCGATAAAAACTTTATTATCTAAAGGAACAAAACATAAAAAAAAACAGGTATTAAAGAAAAATACGACGTATCGTTACTATTATTAAAACGAAATTAAAACAACTAAATAACAATTTAAAATAATAAAAATAACAGCCCCAAAAATCAGAAAATTTGATTAATATATTATTATAATATTATAAATATAAATAATTTTTCAAAAAGGAATTCGATACAAAATTACCAAAACATAGCGAATAACATTACGAAATAATTTTCAAAAAAGAATTTTCGACAAAGTTTTACCGTATTTATAATTTTAACGGAAACAAATTATATACTTTCAAAAAATACCTAGAAAATCGGTGACAAAAGGGATAGATTCGATTTTCGAAATTACTAGCACGATACCTTATATTTTTCGTACCTAAGAAAAATAGAAAATTATAACTTATAGTTAATTACCGATAATTAAATAATATTATTATTAAAAATCAAATATTATTATCCTTAATTACGGAAATAAAAAACCGACTTTACGGAATTAAATAATTTATAATATTTAATCTTAAAGATAAATATAACCTAATTAGATTTAAAAAAGGATATAAATAGAAAATAACTTTTATGATAAAATATAAATTATTTAAATATTTAATTATATTAATAAGATTTACGAACGTACTAGCAACCTTTTAACGGATAATAAACTGTATATTACGAAAATACCTCGATATTCTCGTCGTTTGATATTTCGACGATTTTCTTAATTTTTCGGAAACAGAAAAGGTATATATAAAATACGTTTATAAGGTTTTTTAAGCTTAATAAGACGTAAAATTACTTATTAACGTAAAAAAAGTTAATTTTATATATAGGAAATGAAATATTTAAAATATATTATTACCCGAGGACATATTAAGATAAACCCTAAGAAAATCGCTGTAATTATAAAATGGCAAATGTTAACGATAATTAAGGAGGTATAAGTATTCCTTGGATTCGTTAATTATTAAAGGGAATTTATTCGAAACGTTAATAAAATAATTATACTTTTAACAAATTTTACGAAAAAAAAGAATTTAAATAAACGCCAAATACGGAAAAAAATATTTGAAAATATTAAGAATATAATTACCAGCAAGCTAGTACTAATTATGTACGATTTAAACCGTTCCGTTAAGCTAAAAACCGATATTTCGAATTATGCGTTAGGCGTAATAATTAAATAATAAAATAATTAAGGTAAATTATATCTTAATGTATTTTTTTCGTACAAATTAAAAGGAGCCGAATTTAAATACGGCATTTTAAATAAGGAATTTATAGCTATCGTTATGGTATTTCGGGAATTTAGGCATTTTTTAAAGGGAAATTTATATTAGGTTAAAATTTATACGGATTATTAAAATCTTACCTTATTTGTTACGATTAAGGAATTTATAGGATAATAATTAAAATATGCAAAAAGAATTGGCGAACTTCGACTTCGTTATTATTTTTAAAAAAAGATCAGAAAACGGCAAAGTAAATATTTTAAATAAACGACCAAATTTTAAAGAAAAATTAATTAAAGTTAGCCATATAATTTTTAATATTATTATAAAAGGATATTTACGCTTACGACAAATTATGATAATTCGCATAATACCTAGTAATATATATCAGAAAATCAAATAATATTATACTAATTTTTCATAAAACCAAAAAATAAATAAGATATAAATTCTAAAAAAATACCAGAAGGACCTAATACGAAAAATATACGAATATTAATTACATAAATATCTAAGGATTTATAAAACCCTAAAGCAGCTTTAACATATATACTTTTTTTCTTAAAATAAAATTAACGGTACAGAAAATTATACGGCAATACGATATTTACGCCAAAGCAAAAGTTCGACAACATAAACTATACGAAAAGTTACAACTATTATTAATCGTAAAACGACCATAATATTTAGTTATATTCGATTTTATTATTAAGTTTTATATATCAAAAAATTTAATTACAGAAATATATTACGATAATATTTTCGTAATCGTTAACCTATTTATAAATTTTTCTTTATTTCCTACCATATTATAAGGATATAAATGCCGAATAACTGGTATATATTTTTTTAAATATATTTTTAACATATATGGATTATTAATAAAAATTTTATTAAATAAAGAATTAATATTTACATTTAAGTTTTGGTAAGGCTTAATAATAGAAATTGGCTTAAATTATAAATTATTTAATATATTTAAACCTTAGACAGATAAATAAATAAAACAAACAAATTAAATTTTAAAAACGTATTTACGATATCATATTAATTACGAACAAAATAATTAAATTAAAAAATTGTTAATCGTATAATTAACTTATAATACCAGCTATTATAAAAGTATTAAGATAATACCTGCAAATGCAAATTTTGATTTTATTTTAGAAGTTTATAAAAAAGTACGTAATAACGGTTTATTAATATTAAAGCAATTTTTACGTTAAAACAGTTATAATAGCTGTATCAGGAAATAAAGATAAAACTGGAATTCGTACGAAATCAAATAAATAAATATTATAATTAGAAAAGGTTAAAGGGATTAATTTTCGAAAAGGGGGAAATGGTTTTCTTAGTTACCAAAAATATTTAAATAGAAAAACCCAGTAAAAAACTTGATTTTAAATATATCGGTTTATATAAAATCGCTAAGAAGATCTTAGAAAGTAATTACTAACTGGAATTTTTACCAAAAGTTAAATTTTATCCAATTTTTTATATTTTCTTATTTAAATTAGTAACGAATATAATTAAGGTATATACGGTATAAGACGATATAAAAGTAAAAAACGAATAAGCATACGAAATGAAAAAAATATTCGATATGCAAAAATAAGACGGATTTACTTAGTACCTGATTAAATGGAAAAAGTACTTAAATTCTGAAAATATTTGGGAACCCGCTAAAAATCTTATTAATACCTAACGTCTATTAAAGAATTTTTATTAATAATAACGGAACTACCGGATATAATAGTATCCTAATTAACGTTTTCTGGCAGCTAAGTAACGTTAGGTAACTTAAAAAAGGGAATTAAGGCGGTTAAGAAAGCTTCGGCGTTGGCCTACTTTTAATGCTTTTATTTTTTTAGTTTTTTTAGCGACTATAATTTTTGCTATACCATTTTAACTTTTTTCGAACGAAAAAACGCTTTTTGTTTTCGAAAATGGATTAGCCGTATAATGGCTTTATTTATTTTTTGCTGATAGCGTTTTTGCAATTCCAGGAAACGCTTTTCTGCAAGTACTTCCTTACGTTCTAAATCTTAATTTTCGGCACAAATATTTTTTAAGGAAAATAAGAGAACGCCGTTATTATTATAAGGATAATTACGTTTAATATATGCCTTGTATCTGGAAACATTCTTTATTATTTTGCACTTTTAATTTTTGGAAAAATATAAGAAATACGGTATAATTTCAAAATTAAAATCGTCAAAAATAAGAAACAGATTTTGACGTCGCATAATGGACGAAAAAACCTAACGACGATTTTTAATAACGCGGGCCAATATTTTGAAAGGAAAGGGTTTATTAAAAAAATTTTTTTTTTAAAGGCAAGATTTAAAGAAAAGGGAAATCGTATTATAATCCAAACCAGCTAGGCCTGCAAAAACGGTCCAGCCAAGATCATAAGTTACGTTAATTCAGGGTTACGTAATTAGTGTTTAATAGGTTTCAACTAAGCACGACTAAGCATAACTAAGTACAATTAAATAATATTAAGCAGCCGCTTAGTAAGGTTCTGTTAAACAAAAATAAGCAGTAATAAGGGAATCAGGATATATATGCTTATTAATTCCATAATTTAAATAACTTTAGCTTGCAACAAACCACTTATCAATATTAATCGTTTGTAATAAGGCATTCCCGGTATTAAGAGACGTAACACATTACTATATTCATTGCTCAGATTCCCACGATACTCCTGCCAACATAAACCCGTACGACTAAGGTTTAATAATTGGTTAAACCGTATAGCTTGTCACATCCAACCGTTATCACTTACGGCAATTTTCCAATCGCGTAATATGGAATTATTACGGTACTAAGAAATAAGGTAATTTTTGCCCGCTACGATAATATACGGAAAAAAGGCCTAATCTTAAGAACCGACGGCTTAAATAACCGTAACCCATTTTTTACTGCCTTATTAGACCTACCTGGGCCTCCCACGCCTTTCGGCGCTTGTAATTACCATGTCCGACGCCGTTATTAACCCTATAAAAAAGCCAATCTCGTCGAAATTATATATATCTTTTTCCGAAATGCCGTATTTTACAATTATATTACGTACGAATTCGAACTATTTGTAAAATACTTTTAAAGTTTTATACGTAACCTTTTTATAATCGATTTTTCTATTTAAACGCGTTTTCAGCTTATTTTGCCATCTAACAAAATTCGACGTCCAATTAACGCCAACGTATTCCGCATCACGTTTACGTAAAAATATATTGGCCATATTTTTAGCATTTTTAAGTCGGGAAAAAAACGCTCGCAAAACGAAAACGAAAATATGTTTAACAATAATTTGCTTTTCGGAATCGGTTAATTTTCGCGAATTAGGCGGTATATCGCATCGTGCAAGTTTGCCTTAAATTCGTTTGCAAAAAGTTGTTTTCGGAATAATATATATAGTTACAAACTTCTAATAACTAATACGAAAATCAGGTTTTTTGGCCTGAATACCAAGATTTAATCGTGCTTCTTTTAAAAGCCCAAATATATTGTTATATTAAAAAATATATAAATAAAATAAAGTAATTAAAAAGTTAAATCTAAGTAGCCACTTCGCTTATATAAGCGTTTCGCTTATGGATTACGTTAATAATAATAATAATAATAATAATAATTTTATATTAAACGTTAATATCTTAATTGTTTTTCCTTAATTCAAGGCTTGTATAAAATTATTATATAAATTAAAAAAAAAGAAAAAAAAGTTTTAATACGCGAAATTAGCAGGAAAATAAGCGTATAAAACGTAAAGCGCAAACTTCCTATCGTAATATTTATTATCAGAATAATAATAGGGCGAAAAAATATAATAATAATTTTTCTTTACATACCAAATATATATACGGCTTATTTTGTATTAATTAAGTTAATTAATTATATCATTTTTTGGTTATTATAATTATTTAAAGATTATAGCAATTACGATAAACAGATCTAAAGGAGCACCGTTTTTTCATCTGGGAAATGTGTCGTAAAATAGGGATATTTATATTAATTATCAAGTTTCCAACACCTCGGAAAAATCTTATTTCGGCGCGCCTACAGTATATAGACAGCTTTCTAGATACCGCTTTTTAGAGCTTAATTCTAGTTAGACAATTATCACTTCCCACACTCTATGTTACCTTATCCTCGAATCAGCTTAACTGTTACAGATAATTAATAGTTGGTTTTAGAAATACTTTCGTTAATTTTGAACGGGTTAAGGTTTTTGAAATTAAACTTATTATTAGGTTTTTTTTGTTTTGATTTATAAAATGTTCGAAATTGCGTTCTGCTTTTGGCGTAATAAATAAACCTTGTTTTTTTGGACAAAATTAATTCTTTAATTCTTTTTTTATTATAATATTAAGTTATTCTTTATTAAAAGAATTGCAATTCGTTTTGAAAACCAGCTTAAATTATTTTGATTTCTATTAATATTATCTTTGCTTTTGAAGTAATCGTAATTACTTTTAATACTTTATTAAATAGCTATTTAAGTTGTTTTATTTCTATCTTACGTCAGTATATAGCTATATAAGGGGATACGTTTATATCCTCCTTAATAGATATATTATAAGCGATCTATACTAACGATAAAAGCTTTACCTAGTTATTTTGTTAGTAATTAACCTAACTTCGAAGATATTATTCAAAATTTTAATTCAGTTTTTCTGTTTGGCTGTCCGTTTAAGAATAATAGGCCGTTAAGAACTTAAGTTTAATACTTATCTGTTTAAAGAAGTTAGTGCTAAATTTTGAAGTGAAAAACGTATTTTTGTCAGAAACTATTTTTTAATATCCCATATTTATTAAAGTAATGTTTAATAAAGGCATAGACTAATTGTTTTGCTGTTACGTTTTCTTTAAAAGGTAAGAAGTACTTATATTTGGTAAATATATTAATTATTATTCAGATTCTGTTATACTTAACTCCATTAACTAGGTTTTTAAATGGAGATATATCAGTGATAAAGTTACAAGCTATAGTATTTCATATTTTGTCAGAAATATCCGTAAATTGCAATAGCTCGTAAGGTTTATAGCGTATTATCTTGATCTTATTGCAAATGTTGCAGTTTTTAATAATTTTAACTATTCGACGTAGCTCTAGAAAATCGTATTTCTCCTATAGCCGTCGAGTAGTTTTGAATATCCCTTAATATCCATACAATAATTCCTCGTAAAATTTCTTTATAAACTGTTTTTATTAATTCTTTGGAACATAAATTTTGCCATGATATTGTAACTGGTCTTTTGGTTATCTTTTCAGCTGCTAAATCTTTTTTATTCTTCTGTATTATAAGAATTCCAGAACCGTATTAAAAATTCGAAAGTCGGTTTTTTTAAAATCTTATACAGTTATACAGGATTATCTTTAATATACTGTAGTATTTGTACGGCGTTTTTGGGAATTTTGGAGTAATAATCTCCTTTGCAACTAAAAATATCCGCCTAAATATTTTCATTTCCTTTAATATAATATATCTTAAAGTTAAATCTTAATAGAAAAATCATTTAAGTTTTATATCGTTTATTTAGTTCTTATGCTTTCATAAATCGGATAAAATTCTTATAATTAAAGTAAATATCAAAAGGTTTTTTAATTTCGTTTAAAAAAAGTTTCTATTTCTTAAAAACGTTAATAATCGCTAGTAATTCCTTATCGTAAATCGAATATTTAAGTTTTGCATCTCGAAGTACTTTTAAGTAATATACCACTGAGTACTATTTGTTGTTATCTTTTAATTGTTCTAGGACGGCATCTAATACGTAATCCGAAACGTCCGTTTTTAAGCGTTTTTTTTTATCTGCATTAGGTAATCTTATGATAAATTTACTAGTAATCTTATCTTTTAAAGTTTGAAATACTTTTTTACTTTTTTTAAGAATTCAAACTCCATTTTTACGTACTTTTTAATAGTAAATTTCGTTAATAATTTAATTATATTTCCGTATCTCTTAATTATGCCGCGTATATAACCCGTAAATCCTAAGATTTGCCGAATATCTGTAACGGTCGCCTTATCAAAAATAGGCCAATCCTTAACTGCTTCTATTTTTAAACGTTAAATTTGAATTTGGCTAAAGTTAAAAATATATCCCAGAAAATTTAGCTTTTGCGTATGCTATACATTTTTAGCTATATTGATTGGGATATTTGCCTCGTTCAAAATTTCGAATACTTCGATAACGTACTTTTTGTATTTCTCCAGAATTTTATAATAAATAAGGATGTAATCGAGGTAAATAAATACGAATTTATTTAGGAATTTTCTAAAAGTAGTTATAACTAAACGCTAAAAATTAACGAAGGCATTAATAAATCCCATAGATATTATTCGGTATTCGTAAAGTCCATATATCGTTTTAAATACCATTTTCCATTTTTCTTCTTTAGCTATTTTGATACGATAATAATCGTTTCGGAAATTAAGTACAGTAAATTACTGAATTCTGTTAACGTTCTTTTTTAACGTATTTATAAGGGTTAAGGAATATCCGTTCTTAATCGTGATGGCATTTAACTATCTGTAATCGATTACTTTTTTGAAAACTAGGTCTTCGTTTTCGTTAACCTTTTGCTTTCCGTCTTTGGTTTTTGGTACTATAAAAACGGGGTATCCGGCGAAAAAAATCAAAAGGTTAAATATATTATTTTTTTAAATCAAGTTAAATGCTTTTTTATAAGGCTTTTAACGTATTAAAATTATTATATGGTAAATCTTATAAAGTTTGAGATAATATTCTTTTTTAATTTATATTTTATAATTCTATTAATTATATAGTAGAAATTCGTAAGTTTCTTTATCCTTAAATAACCTTTTAAATCTTTAATACTTAAGTAGTACCGTAAAAGCTTAATCTAGGATCTGTATTCCTTTAATAGTATTACAAACTTTTTGGTCGTTTTCTTTAAATAGCTTACTTTTGCTTTTCTAGAAAAGTGTTTGATGTTTCCAGTTGATATATAGGTTGTCGGATTTAAGTTACGGCATTCCTAAGATAATATCATGTCCAGAGATATTAGCGATATCTATCGAAATTCGTTCTTTATATCCTTAAATCTATATCGAAAATTTTTCAATTTCTCGAAAAACTCGTTCGTTTTCGTACGTAAATAAGTTTCCGTTTACCGTACGTAACTTATAGGATTTTAATTTGCATTTCTGGAGAATTTAATATTTTTCTGTTACCGCGAAAAAAATAAAATTACCTTTTGCTCTTAAATCTATTATAACTTTAATTATCTTATTTTTATATTAAAAAAGAATTTCGATTTAACTGCGTATTTCTTTAGTTACTTTATATAAGGTTTTATATATTGGGGCTTTTCGATATCTTATCTTCGAAAATCTTTATCGTTTTTTAACTAACGCGGTTTATTCGCAAATACGCGTTTTTATTCTCGAGCTTTCTTGATAGCATATTTGGTATAATAGTTATCCATGTACTTATACTATTTCTTTTTGCTTAACTGGTATCCGAAAATAATCGTTTTCTTTTAGTTCGACTTTTGGTCCCGCATTTTCTGAATTGTAAGGTCGAAAAGGTATACCTCTGAAAAAAATGTTCCCAAATCTAGGAATTCGTATTAGATATAAAGCATCGGGGAATAACATAAGCATTTTTTTGATATAGCCTTCCGACTCCGTTCCGAATTAGGATATAAGTAACAAAATCTGGGATATTCTGGTTATCGAGGGGTTTTTATACATCTGCACTAGTTATCGAGTTCGATAAGTATTTCCTTATCTCATCTAAGCCAAAAGTCATTATCCTCCTTAGCTTTAAAATAAACGAGACAATCGTCAAGGTAACAAACAGTAAAATACAGCGAATTGTAATGGTTTATTTGGGGTTTCTTGGTATATACTGGATATTCGGGGAATTCGCTAAGTTTCGAGGATAACTATTCGTAATTACTAACATCGGGTCGAAATTAACCATTTTCGTTACGTATCTTATACCGAAATATATCAAAATAACAAAGGCATCCTAACTTTATAGCTATCTTAAAAACCGTCTGTCCTAGATAATACTTACAGACTTTAACCTTAAAATTCTGACAGGTAGGACAATTTTCGTACTTTGGAATATCGTTTTGGATCTAAGTAATTGTAGTAATAGTAAATTCTGGCTAGAAGAAAATCGAATTAACCTTTTTCCCTTCTTTTTTACCTTACTATCTATCTCTTGCTAAATCATTCTGACTTTTTTCTAAGATTAAGGAATTCCTTTCTTCTTGGAGTTCCTTTTAATAAGAGAACAATATTTACTCTTGAAATGTCCCTTTTTGCCACAGTTAAAATATTTTATTTTAAACTTGTTTTTTTTGGGCTTTTTCAAAACAGCATTCGTTTCCTTTTAAAGCTTGCCCTTGTCCTTCTTAATTCGGCTGCTAAAACCGTTATCGTCATCTCATCTGCTAATCCTTTTCTTCTCGAAGTACCGGTCGAAAATACGTCGGTCGGCAATAATAACCTTATTGGTATATTTTGTAAAAGATTCAACCTTTGGTTCCTTATACATCTTGTTCTTAACCCACAGCTTCAAGTTATCATAATATGGATAAAATAACGCGTTTTCTAGCAAATTCGAAATAACGGCCAGGCAATTAAACTTAATTATGTACTTGGCGGCCGACTTAGTTTAATAGAAAAAATAGAGCTGCTTAACGGGGTTTTGCTCCTTATCGGGATTTCCAAATAAGGTACGCATTTTTTCTTTGAAATGTTCGTATTTGTTGAAAATATAATTGGTCATATTCGAGGATTTATTAGGGTAATTCTAAAGGTAGTTTTTTCATAATAGGTTCGAACCACAGAAGAATTTTTCCAGCGAATAGCTATAAGATGGCGATCACTTTCTAATAGTTTTTCGTTAAAAAATTTTCATAAAACTTAAGGTAAAATTTGGCCTGAACTAAGAATCCTTCCGGGTCCTCTAATCCATCATAAAGCTTGAAAGGGGTTAGCTTATAACCCTTAACGTCTGGCATTCCATAATAATTAGGGAGTGGAATAATTTCTTCGCGTATCTGATTTATATCAAATAATAGCAGAATCGAAGCTCTTTGCTGCTAAGCAAGTACGGCGTTCTTTTTTTCAAAGCTTTGACTTCTGTTATCAAGATATATAATTTTTTGTCGATAATCGATTCCTGCTCTTTTTCTTTCTTTTTCTAAAACCTTGCTCTATACTCTTCCTCAATTTTTTTTAACTATTTTTTCTTAATCTTTTCCCGCTCTAATTTCTCTTTCTAGACTTTAGTAATATTCTTAGGAGTTAAAGTAGGTTATTACCGGGACTATAAAGAAAAAAGGCCTGTTTAAAATCGGGTAATAAAAGGTGCCATATTTTTAATTAGTTAAAAAATATTTCGATAAAAAGTAAATCATTTAATCCGATTACTAATTCTTTATTAGCTAATAACCAAAATCGAATATGTTATCTATCTTTCTAATATCGTTCTGTAATATCGTATTTATTAAGGTTAAAAAAGCTTATGCTTAATTAAACTTTAAATTATTCGTCGACTATTAATTAAGAAGCTATTAAAATATAATGAACCTATTATACATTTACTCAAAGATATAAGCAATATCCGAAAAAGGTTTTAATTTGCAGGTAATAATAAAATAAAAAAATAATTTAATTGTTTATTCGTTAAGAAATTAAATATTTTTTCTTAATTAAAAACCGGTACAATTTTCTCTTAACTCAAAGCTTAAATTAAGTAAGTGCTCTTTATATAAAGGACCGATTTATTATATATTTCAATTTCTTAAAGTAAATATATCTTAGATCTATATAATCTATATGATTTGGTCAGATCACTTAAACTACTTAGATCACTTCGGAGGGCCAAGCTTCCCTGTCCGGGATTTAGCTGTAACAGGCGCACGCTAATCTTTAAAGGTTGGTCTTCTCAAAACAGAAAGCCCTGTTCCTGTAACATTTATAAGGATATCGAAAATTATATAATTAATTTTAATTGTTAACTTAAAATATTAACTTTATTATTCTTTAAACTTTTTATATAGCGTTATTAATATTTTATATATTTTTAGTTTATTATAACAGAAAAATGTTTAAAAATTTAAATACACTTTAACTTAATATATATATATATATATATTTAAAGAAACCATTTAATTTGTTTTAAAAATCTTCAGTAATAAGTATATATTCTTATTTAAAACATTCGCAATTAAATATACATAATTCTGATTTATATAAAAAATATTACAAAATTTAATTTAATTTACTAATTTTATAATTTAATTACTACCTTTGAATTATAATTTGAAATATTAGCTTTTAACTTAATGCGACGTATTAAATCATATATAACGAATAATAATTCGTTAATAATTATATTTTTAATCTTTTAAACCGTTTTCATCGTTTATAATGTTTATCGAAAACCTTTTTTACCAAATTAATTGAAGACATATTAATTTTATCAAAGTTTTGTTTAAATCCTATATAAGAAATAACAAATATAAGAAATATTTACACTTTTTTAAACCCTTTAAAATCCATATTTTTTATAATTATCCTATATTTTAAACTTTATTTTAAGATATTTGAAAATAGTAAATTTTAATTGCTGTATTTTTAATTTTTATATTAATTAACAATTAAACTTTTTTATAAATTTAGAATGTTTTATACGCGTATTTTACATATGTTTTTGTCGTTTTGGAAAAAAATAAGAATATTGTTCAAATAATAATTATCATAAAAACATTAAGATAATTTCGCAATATATAATTTATTATTCGTTAAAAGGTTACTAATACGTTTGTAAATTTTAATATTATAATCAAATATTTAAGTAATTTATATTTCGTTTTCACGGTTATTTTTATTTATATTGTTTTCAATTTTAATAAAGCTATATTTACTTTAAACACGACTATTTTAGCTTATTTGATTTTGTAAAACCGGTTTTATATTTTAAAAATTTAAAAGTATTTAAATTTAACGGTATTATAGTTTAATAAATGATAATCGACTCAAAATTATAATTTTGCACTTTTTTAGTAAGAAAATTATAACATAGTTTTTTAAATAATTCAAAAAATAAAATATAAACTTTGAAAATTTAAATTTTTTTAAATATCTTTTAAAACCGCGGTATTTAGTTTGGTTAAGTTTATAAATAATATAGAACGTTATAGATAAAGGTTTCTTATAAAATGTTTATATTTGAAATATCTTAATCGTATATTTATTAAATCTTTTAATTTTTTAATTTATTAATATAAATTGTTATTTAATTACCTAACTTTCATTTTAATAAAAATAACGATATACATTATCTTTTGACATACTTATTTTCTGGTTTATTTCTTTAAATAGTAAAATATTTATCCTATTTCTACATTTATATTCGTTTATATTTTCGATTAAGTATTATAACATCACTCTACTTTTTTTAAAAAAATACTTATAGACAATATATAAAAAGAACTTTATTTAACCAACTTTTCTATTAAGTCAAAGCTCATATTAATGCATTTATTGTTTTTTCAAATTTCTATCGTAATTTCCAATAACATGATATCAAAATGTATTACTTGATATTTCTCTTAAATAAAAACTGTTAAATGATTGATTTTACGTTTAAGACTTTTTTATTATAATAAGTAAAACCTTGCTTTTCGACATTCGCAACTGTATAAAATTTTTAATTTACATCTTTATACCCCTTTATATTTATTAATAACAATTAATATAATGTAATATTAACCTATATGTTATAAATACTTATTACAATATATTAATATATTTTTATTCGTAGCTTAAAACTAATAAAACTATTATCGATTTTTATTGTTACGTTTAAACTTTTATTTAAAACTTCTTTTTAATTCTTTTAACTTTCATTATATTGCGGCTTTTTTATAAGTAAATATTTTTATTTCTTTTTTAAATTTATTAAATTATATTTATAGTTTTATATATAACGTATTAAATTATTATATTTATTATTTGTATCGGCGGATTTCGTTCTATTTTTACTATTTTTATAAAATAACTAATTTCTCTATATATTTTATCACTTTTTATTTTATTAAATTAGTATTATTATTTTTGTAGATGTTTAACAAAAATATGAATTTCGATTTTGATAATTTCTTTATATTTGAGAGTTATAGTAAAAATTAATTAAAAGTATAGGTTAATAATTCTTTTTCAATAATATTTTTCAACTATTTATTAAATTAGATATTTTGGATTTAATAATTATATTACTTATAATAACCTTAAAAATCTCTAACGCTATTATATTTTAAGCTAGTTTTATAAAGTCGTTTACTAATCGCTTTCGTTTTATAAAGTACTAATTCGAAAATATCGATATTATTATTGATTAATTTAATTCGGTTATTTTTTTTAGAAAATCGGCTTCCTTATAATATATACGTATTTTATAGTAGTAAAATAAATCCTTTTATTTTTTCCAAAAATTAATATAGCTATTTAAAATAATAAATAATAAGTATTTAACCCTATTTATCAAAAATTCTAAATTTTATAATTTTCGATTAATTTTAATATATCTTTAAATATTTTCGGTATATTGTTTTACTAATTCTTCAACGTTATCTAGATTAATCTTTAACCTTTTTATATTTCGCATTAAATCTTTTATAGAAATAACTTGTATTAGTATTGTGCTCAAATTATAATAATATTTTGTTTATTTTTATTCAATAATATATTATTACGTCTGATTAATTATTTTTTCGAAACAAAAGTTTAATTTTTTATCTTTAAAACTTTTAGCAAACACTTTGGTAATACCTTATTTTACTATAATTATGCAAGATATATTTAGTTTAAAGTAATATTTTTCGGGTTGAGCTAAATATCTAGAAAATTATTACACGACAAATAATATACCTTATATCTTTAAATACGATAATTAATTTCTGTTTTTTACGTTTACTATACTTATAAAATTAGATGTAACGTTTATCTCCACGTTAAACCGTTCTTAATTTAATAAGTTCGGCTTCTATAAAATATAAAATAACGGTTCGGTTTCGTCGTTTTTCAAAATTCCTTTGGTAATATATCTATTCTATAATATATTATCTTTTATATTTTATATAGCGTTTAAATATTTAGCATCAATCTTAAGAAATTTCGCAGTTTATTTTTTTTATGTATTTAATCGAAATAATTTAAAAAGAATTTATTTTATTTCTTATTTGTTTTTCAATACATTTATTAAGTTATAGTTTTTATTACCGATTTATCTTATTCTAATTATAAAGCTTTTAAATATAACTATATAACTATACTATTCGGTCGAAATTTTAAATTGATTGTTAATTTATTCATTTTCTTTCGATCGACTTTAACGTTTTCCAAATAATTTCTTATAACAAATTCGAAATAATTTAAACCATTTTCCGCAAAAATAGTTATAACGATAAAAAATTGATCCAATATCCTCTTCAAATTATAAAATCTAAAACAAGTTTATATTTAATGTTAAAAATATTCAATACTTTTTTAATTATATAAATAAAACTTTACGATGTTATATTTTAAGCCGTTAATTTGTATTAAAATTCCCTTTATTTAAGCTGTAAATTAGTAAACATAATTTTTAAATTTTTAATCTTTATATTTAAGTAAATTATTATTGTAATTTTAAAATTAAAAATCGATATAATAATTAATAAATATTACTTAATATTAAACGATATTATTAAATAAAAGTTTATAAAATTTAACGGCTATAAGATTTAACTAATGCTTAAACTTTAATTATACGGGTTAATATTAATATAAATATCGTAAAACTGTAAGTAATAAATTAAAATAATTCCTTTTCGTAATATTAAAAATACTTTAAATAATTAAACCATATTACAAATTAATATAATATATATTATTATTTATTATGAATAAGTTAATAATCCCGCTTACTAACTTACTACTAGTAAATTAGGAATTTATTACGTAACTTAACCTACTTAGCTCCTTAGCTATTTTTTGTTACAACTTTTTCTAAAAGCTATCATTTACTAAATCGTAATAAATAATTTCGTTATCTTGTGAAATTGCTATTCATAAATGTTAGCAGCTCCGCTTTTTAATAACATTTCGAACGGTAAGTTAAATCGGTTAAAAAGGTTATTTTTTAGAGAAGTGGAGATAGATGCCATATACCCTCTTTTTTTATGATTCCAGATCGTTATACTGCATTGGTATTTCTTTAAGTAACTTCTCCTCTTTATACCACCGAATTATCAGAAATTCCGCCTTGTATAAGGACTCCTACGCAGTCTTTGGGGCTCTGAAGCCTGTATATGTGCATAAAAGCCTGCCTACAGAACCAGATTCGTATCATAATGCTATTTCTACAGTGTTATGTTGTCGAGATAAAAGCACCGGAACAGTTCCCCGACCGGTAGATGGAGGGATTATAACTAAAGACGGAATGTGGTGTTTAACATGGGGTTTTTGGTTTTCCAAGTGCCAGGCAGGGGCTTTAGGTGGGGAGGCCACCAGGGCAGGGGGCCTATCTGAATAGTGGCCGTATATAAGATCGACCACGGTCGTACGTACGTGTGTGCGGCCGAGCCGCGACAGGCCCCCTATCCGTAACCGCCCCCCGACGAGGCTATGCACTTTGCAAAGCTCTTTCACTGTTATCCACTTCCTAGCCTTCTTCAAGACTTTAATCCTTTAATAACATTTACTCCCACTACTCAAGACCGGGGTTCCTTAACGAATACTTTCTAGCTTTCACACCCCCCGCCCTTTCCCCCAGCAGCGCCCTCGTTAACAACTCCTTGCCAAAAATACGCGTAAAAGCAGCTGCCACAGCCGGCTGTTCAGACTCTAGTGCCCTCCATCTTTTCAGCCGAGTCGTCACGCCATCAGCTTAGTCTTACCCACGACTCCCAGGTCAGAATCCGCTGAACCTGAGATATACCTAGGGTGAGGGAGGAACCACCCACCGAAAATTACCCACGGCCCACGGGTACCCGCGGGTAATGCCAAGGACCCATGGGTGACCCATTGGTCCTTGGCGTAAGTCAGAATTACCCGCGGGTACCTAATAAGGCCTTGGCATTACCCGCAGGTACCTAATAGGTCTTTAGCAAAACCCATTAGGTACTTATAATTATTTATTAACAAAATACGTAAATTTTAAACGTAATAAAAAATGTAAGGAAATAATATGAAATAATTATTATGTTATAAAAATTATATATATTATTTTTAAGCGAAATAAATAAAACGGTAAATTTAATTTTTTTTAAAAAATAATTTAAAATAATTTGAAATAATTATTATATATAATAAATTAAGTCCATTATAATTAGTTATTTTTGTAAACTTACTTTAACGGGAAAAAAAGGGAAAATTATTTACGTTACGGCCAGCAAGCTAATACCATAACCGCCTTTAATTCAGACTGTTTCTGGCTTTTTTTGCGGGAAATCTCCACTTATGCAAAACTTAGGGCTCGCGTTGCCGAATACGGCAGAAATAATTTTGATATAAGCGTAGCTAATAACGCCAAACCTTTTTTAAAGGCCTTATTTGGTAAATTTTTCAAAACGTTTTTTAGGCCGTTAATTAATGCGTCAATTTTAAGATCTAATTAATTCCTATTACTTCCATATATTTAAAATTATTTCCGTTTAGATTTTTTAATATAATTAAAACCTTATCCCATAATTTCCCGTAATATACTTATAATAAAAGGGGGGTTCGAACGTTAAAGGCGAACCTTAGGAATAAGGCTGCGAGATTTCGTATCAAAATAACGTATAAAATAGTTTTCTTTGGCCTTATTATACCAGATTACAAAGCCGGTAACCTTTATGTTACAACCCAAACCAGCTGGGCCTGCGAAAACGGTCCAGCCAAGATCACAAGCTATGCTAGTTCAGGGTCACGTGATCGGTGCTCAGCGGGTCTCAATTAAGCACGACTAAGTACGACTAAGCACGACTAAGCAGCACTAAGTAACATTAAGCAACCGTTTAGCAAGGTTCTGCTAAATAAAAATAAGCAATAATAAGGGAATTAGGATATATACGTTTATTAATTCCATAATTTAAATAACTTTAGCTTATAATATAATATCGTTATCCAAGGTACTTTTGGTATTACGAAACGTAATATATTACTATATTTATTGCTCAAATTTCCACGATATTCCTGTTAACATAAACTCGTCGACTTAAGGTTTAATAATTGGTTAAATCGTATAACTTATTATACGTTATAAGCTTTTGTTTAATAATACCGTTAAACTTTGAATAATATTTAGTACTGTCAAAATATCGATTAACGTTTAGGAAACCCTTATTTAATAGTTTTAGGTTCGAATTCGGAAATTAAAAAAGAAAATTCGATAACTTAGGGTTATATCACTTGCTTAACCTTTTTTCGCCCGCATAAAACCTAAAAAACCGGAACCTTACGATAAAAAAAGTAACCTTTAAACCTTTTTAACATAAGTACGAATTTATCTTTATTTTTTAAACCTTAATAATTTAACGGATATGGTTCTAATAATAAAAATATTCCTAATAGGAAATACGGCTAATTAATTTAAGCCTATTATAAAAAACTTCCTGGAAATAAAAAAACCGGATAAAAAAAATTTGATTCACGAGATTTTTTCATTTTATATTAATTTCGAAAATAAAATATGTAATAATTTCGGTAATCCGGATAAAAAACGATTAACGGCTTAACAACTCTTATAATTCCGATAAAAAGAATCCGCGTCCAAGTACGCCATAACCTTTAAAAATTTCGCGGTTAAGGCCGGATAAAAAAATAACGAAGCCGATACCCTTATTAACATATTTTATAAAGGGCTTAAAAATAATATAAAAAATAAAATTATTCGGATCGAACGATTAATTACCTTAAACCGGTATATTATAAAAATAATCAAAATTAATAACCGATAATTTGAAAAACAATAAAAGAAAAAAGGATAATATGCCTTATATTTGGGATATATTAAGTTTAATTAGGGAAAAAAAACGTACCCTTTATTTTTTACAAAACGGCGCCAGGACCTATGGAATTCGGTATTACCTACAAATAAAATTAAAGCCAAATTAAATGCTTAAATTATGGCAAAATGAAATATAAGGTTTATAAGTACAAAAAGCCCAAGAAACCACGGCAAAATAACTAGACCCTTATATCGGAAAAACAATTTAAAAACAATTAAGGAAACGATAATAAAGTTATTAATATAATCCAAGCCAAGTATATATTAAAATTACGACAAAAGGTCTAATAAGGACCATTATAATAAAAGATTCGACGAGGAATATAAGAAACCAGAAAATTGGCTTAATAGGTATCGCGAATATAATAAGAAGCATTATAAAAATAATTACGCGAATACCGAAACTGGATAAAAAAGTTTGTCCCGGAATCCTTAATCGATATAGCAAAATATACGCTATACATTGTCGACGACGAAAATATCCCGATTACGTAAAATAAAAATAGCATATTTACGAACGAATTACCTGTATGTACTATAAGGGATTCGATTTTCCAAATCGTACCGGAAATAATAAGGACGATAAGTAATAATATCGATAATTTCGAACCATAACCCCAGAAAATATCTAATAACTGGCTAAGGTAGAAAGCTGGCCTAAAAAAAAATAATACCCGTAAAAAGACCCCTTTTGTTATTATAGATAATACAATTATTAAACAGAAAAAAAGTTAATTTAACGTACAGTAAAAAATTATTATTAAAAAATTATTACGAATTCCCAAAAAAAGGTTATTAGAAAGAAATACGTTAATTTATAAGGAATTTTTAAAACAATAATTAAAATAACGCATAATAAGATATAATCGCAAATATAAAAAAACAAGGTATTCAATAAGGAAAAGAACTGCAAAAAAATTAAAAATAATTAATATAACTTAAAAAAATAGTACGCCGACAATAATAAAAAATATAGCAACTTAACGTATTAAATAAAAAAATATAAACAAAGTTCGACAAATTCGAACAAAAGTTAAAAGAAAAAGGTTACTTATAAAAAAGCCGCAAAATAATAAAACCTAAAGAAATTAAAGGGAACTTTTAAAAAAGGCTCTAAATGCGATAATAGGAAACCTTAATAACTTTATCATTTTGGACATAGGAATCGGAACGTACTAGTATATTACAATAGTGGATTACGGAGCTCTGAGCGGAAATTATATTATACCAGATGTAATCAATAAGTTTAAACTGCCATAGAGATATAAATTAAAACCTTATACCGTAATAAATGCCGAAAGTTAGGAATTCGTTTACGATAACGGAAAAATCTTACGCAAAATTAATTATTTCGAGATTTTTATCTAAGGACGATACCAGACAGTTGATTTTGATATCGTTCCACTTGGGAATTATGATATATTCTTAAGATTACCATGGATATGTGACGAGCTATAAGGTTTAACCAACTATTAAACCTTAAGTCGACGGGTTTATATTAGCAGAAGTATCGTGGGGATCTGAGTAATAAATATAGTAATATGTTACGTTTCGTAATACTAAGGGTGCCTTGGGTAACGATGTTATATTGCAAACAGAAGTTATTTAAATTATGGAATAACGAGCGTATATATTTTTGTTTTGGCTTAAAGTGCTTAAACGGTTTAAATCCTTAAGTTCGTTAAACCCTTTAAGTTTTCTTATTGGCTTAAGGGGTTTAAGGTATTTAACGCCTTAAAACCTTTAAGCTAATTACGTAATATTTTTGCTTAGGTCGGAATTAACCTTTTTATGGTTCCGACTGTTTGCAAAAAAGCCAAAACCGTTAAATTATAATACGATTTCCCTTTTTCCAAGATTTTTATCCTTAAAAATCAAATTATTTATTTAGCAATTTCGGTAAATAATTTTCCTTTTTATATCTTTATTTTATTAGGCCGAATCGAAAAAATTTCGTTCCTATAAACGTATTAATATTTTAAATTTTTTAAAACTTATTAAACGTTTTAATTTCAAAATATTTTTTTATTTCCGTTACGAAAAAAAATACGGAATATAAGGGAATTCGAAAATTTTTAAAATATATATAATATATTTATTATAAAGGTTTTTATAACGTTTTTGGTTTTTTGGAAACCAAATATTAAAAATTACTTAATAAGGAAAATTATTTAAAACATAAAAAGGAATAAATTCGTAAAACGTTGCGCGCCGCCGTTAATAAATTAGATTATTTATAAAAAATAAAAGTAATTATTTTGTTACCGTAATATAGAAATATTTCGTTACGATATTTAAAGTACGGAAATTATAAAGAAATTTAAGTGTTTCGAAAAAAAAATAAAAATAATTAAAGGCCGCCGTTATAACTATTAGATTAATATAAACCGTAACCGATTAACCCGATATCCCGGTTATTAATTAGTTAATTTTTAATTAAAACGCGTTCGTTATTATTAATAAAAATATTTTAATAAACGTTAATTATTAATAAAGTTTTTAATAGGTTTTTAAATATTTTCGAAATTTAAATATTTTTTTATTTAATTAAGTATTAAGTAAATCCGTTTTATTTTCATATATCGAAAATTTTTTCCATTTTATTTATTTATTTGTTTTCTATTTCCATATTTTTTTATATTATATATACCTTAATCGTATTTGCTATTAATTCGAATACAAAATATAAGATATTAAATGGAATTTAACTTTTAATAAAAATGTTAATTAATAAATATTTTATAAGATTTTTTGGTAATTTTATATAAATTAATATATTTAAAATTAAATTTCTATTAATATTATTTTGTTTATATATTTTTAGTAATTAAAAAACTTATTTTCCTTTTTTTAAAAATTAACATTTTTTAACTTTTTTTAGTTATAATATTTATTTATTTAATTTCGTATTAATTTTAATTTTAATTTTGTTTCTTAATATAATTATCGTAATTATTTTAACATAAAAATTATATTGATATTAATAGGACCGTTATGGCATATTCTTTTATAAAGTTTTAAAATAAAATCAAAATTTATATTCGTAAATATTATTTTAATATTTTCTTATTAATTAGTATTATAAATCATTTATATAATCAATAATTTTTTAATTTAATTATTTTATTTATTATTAATATAATATCGTAAATAAATTTCTAAAATTTAATTTATTTATTCCGTATTTTTATCCGTTTAAAGTTTAAATATATTAAATAATTTATGATTTAAGCCGATTTATATTATTAAACGTTGCTAAAATTTAAATTCAAATATCGATCTTTTAATTAATGTAACTTTTATTAATAATTTATTTATATTAAAAATATATTTAAAAAATGTATATTAATTATTCGGTATTTATATTCTTATAATATAATAAAAAATAAATAAATTTCGGAAATTGATCGACAATTACGAAAATAATATTATAATATATTTTAATAGTTAAACCTTTTTAATAAAAAAATTAATAATAAAATTAAATATAATTAAATATTATGGTTATTTTATAATTAATAATAATTATAATTTTCCGTATAGCTTGTATCGTCAAGCTTTTATTTTGGCGTAAATATCGTATTGCCGTATAAGATTTTATATTATTAATTTTATGTTAAAAAATATATATATATTAAAGTTATTTTAAAGTTTTATAAATCCCGGGATATCCGTATAACTAATATTCGTATATCTTTCGTATTAAATCCTTCTAATATTTTTCTAATATTTATATTTTATTTGTTTTTTGATTTTCCGAAAAACCGTCGTTATATTATTGGATTTTCTGATATATGTTATTAGGTATTACCCGAATTGTCGTAATCTGTTATAAGCGTAAATATCCTTTTATAATAATATCGAAAATTATATAATTAATTTTGGCTAATATCTTTTCGAAATTTAATTGCTTATTTAAAATATTTACTTTACTATTTTTTAATTCTTTTTTATAAATAATAACAAAATCGAAATTTGCTAATTTTTTACGTATCGAAATTATTATCCTATAAGTTCCCTAATTATAATAAATCGGGTAAGAATTTAATAATCCGGATAAACTTTAATTTAATATAAATTTCCGTTTAAAAAATACCTAAATTTTCGAAATGCTATAAAAAGGCCATAAATTCCTTATTTTTAATACCGTAATTAAATTTGGCTTTTTTTAATTTATACGAAAAAAATATAATAAGGTGTAATTTATTTTAATTATTTCGTTATCCGATTATTACGCCTACTATATAATCCGAAATATTGGTATTTAGTTTAACAGGACGGATTAAATTATATATAATTAATACTGGTTCGTTAATAATCGTATTTTTAATATCTTAAAATATTTTTTCTGCATTTAGTATCTATTTAAATTTCTTTTTTTTTCGTAAAAATTATTAAAGGTATAATTATCCTGTTAAAATTTTGAATAAATTTTTTATAATAATTGGCGAATCTAAAGAATATTTATATTATCTTAATTATTATTAATGTTTACAATTTTACAATTATAATAATCTTTTTAGGGTCCATATTAATATATTTTGAAATAATAATATGTCCCAGATATTGCACTTTTTATATATGGAACTAACTTTCTTTTGCGTTAATAAATAACTTTACGTCTTATAAATCTTAAAAAACTTTATAAACGTATTTTGCGTATGATTTTTCCATTATTAAGGAAATAAAAATGTTGTCGAAATAGCAAATAACGAAAATATTCAGGTATTTTCGTAACATATTATTTATTATCCGTTAAGAAGTTATTAATATATTAATAAGTCCTATTAGCGTAACCAAATATTTACATAATCCGTATTTCGTTTTAAAAGTTATTTTTTATTCGTATCTTTTTTTAATGCTAATAAAATTATTTTTATTTTTAAAATCGAATATTATAAATTATTTTGTTCTGTAAAATTAATTTTTAATTTCCGTAATTAAGGGTAAAAATATTTAATCCTTAATAATAACGTTATGTAATTATTAATAATTAACCATAAATTATAATTTTTTATTTTTCTTAAGTACGAAAAATATTAAATATTTTATTAACAATTTCGAAAATCAAATTTATCTTTTTTATAATCGATTTTCCAAATATTTTTTGAAAATACGCAATTCGTTTCCGTTAAAATTATAAATAAAATAAAACTTGGTTAAAGATTTTTCTTTAAAAATTATTTTATAATTCCATTCGCTATATTCTAATAATTTCGTATCAAATGATTTCCTAAAAAGCTGTTCGTATCTATAATATTATAATAATATATTAATTAAATTTTTTAATTCCTAAAGCTATTATTTTTTTTGTTCCAGATTATTATTTAATTGCTTTAATTTCATTTTAATATAAATAATAATACGTCGTATTCTTTTTTAATACCCGTTTTATTTTTTATGTGTTATTTCTTTCGGTAATAAGAGATTTATTATATTTTTATGGTTGCATTTATCGCTATTATCGATTAAATATTAAAATCTTAATTTTTTTTTTTCGTTTATTAATAAAAAATAAAACGAATTTTACCTGGCCAGTTCCGCCATTAATCAAAATTCCGTATTGGCGTATCTTTAGTAATCCTAAGATCATATCGTAATTCCCAAGTAAAACAATATCAAAATTAACCGTTTAGTATCATCTTTAAACAAAAATCTCGAAATAATTAATTTCGCGTATAACTTTTCCGTTATCGTAAACAAATTCCTAATTTTCGATATTCGCCGGTATATAAGGTTTTAATTTATATTTCTATAGCAATCTGAACTTATTAACCATATTTAGTATAATATAATTTCCGTCCAGAGTTCCGTAATCCACCATTACGGTATATTAATACGTTCCGATTCGTATATCCAAAGTGATAAAGTCGTTAACGTTTTTTATCGTCGTATTTAAAACCTTTTTTAGGAATTCCTTTTAACTCCTTTGGGTTTCGTTATCCTGCGTTTTTTTTATAAATAACTTTTTTTAATTCTTATTCGAATTTATTAAACCTTACTTATGTTTTTTTATTTAGCGCGTTAAGTTATTATATTTATCGTTATTACCGGCATATTATTTTTTCGAATCGTATTAATTACTCCTGGTTTTTTTGTAATTTCTTTTCCTATCGAATAAATTATTCATTTATATTTACGAATGTATTTTATTATACGTCGTTTTAATTATTATTCTAAAGATCTTTTGTAAATTAAGGTATCTTTTTTTGATAATTTTTCTTTTTTAAGAATTCTTAATAAATATTAATTAAACATAAAGATCCGTAATAATTCGCTAATAATATTTTTTAACCGTACGTTAAATTAACTTTTTTCCGTTTAATAATTATATTATCTATAATAATAAAAAGGGTCTTTTTATGGGTACTGTTTTTTTTCGGACCAGTCTTTTTATTTCGGTCAATTGCTGGATATTTCTTGGGGCTATGGTTCGAAATTATCGATATTATTATTCGTCGTTTTTATTATACCCGGTACGGTTTGGAAAATCCAATCCCTTATAGTACATACGTATAATTCGTACATAAATATATTATTTCCATTTTTTGTAATTAGGATATTCTCGTCGTCGATAATATATAACGTATATTTTGCTATATCGATTAAAGGTTCCGGAATAAACTTTTTCTATTTAATTTTAATGTTTACGTAATTATTTTGATAGCGCTTTTTATTATGTTCGCGATATTTACAAAGTTAATATTTTAGCTTTTCATATTTTTTGTTAAATTTCTTATCGTAATAATTTTTGTTGGACTTTTTGTCATAAGCTTAATATGTGCTTTGTTTAAATTATATCAATAATTTTATTATCGTTTTTTTAATAATTTTTAGATTATCTTTCCGGTATAGGGGTCCAATTATTTTATCGTAATTCTTTGGGTTTTTTACATTTATAAACCTTATATCTTATTTTGCTATAATTAAAGTATTCAATCTGGTTTTAATTTTATTTATAGGTAATTCCGAATTCCATAAATCCTAACGCCGTTCCGTAAAAAATAAGGGGTATATTTCGTTTTTTCCCTTAATTAACCTTATTATATTCCGAATATAAGGCATATTATCTTTTTTTTCCTTATTGTTCTTTAAATTATTGATTATTAATCTTAATTACTTTTACCATATACCGATTTAAGATAATTAATCGTTTAATCCGAATAATTTTATTTTTATATTATTCTTTAATTTTTTATAAATCATATTAAAAAAAGTGTCGGTTTTATTATTTTCCTATCCGGCCTTAACCGCAAAGTTTTTGAAAATTACGGCGTACTTGGACGTAAATCCTTTTTATGGGAATTATGAAAATTATTAAGCCGTTAATTATTGTTTATCTGGATTGCCCAAATTATCGTGCATTTTATTTTCGAAATTAATATTAAGTGAAAAGATTTCGTTAATAAAAATTTTCCTATCCGGCTGTTTTATTTGCAGAAAATTTTTTATAATAGGTTCAAATTAATTAATTGCATTTTATATTAGGTATACTTTTATTATTAGGACCATATCCGATAGCTTATTAAAATATAAAAAACGAAAATAAATTTATGCTTAAATTAAAATGCTTTAAAGGTTACTTTTTTATTGTAAGGTTATAGCTTTTTAGGCTATATGCCGGCGAAAAAAAATTTAAGCAAATATCATAACCTTAAATTATCGAACTTTTTTTAACTCCAAAATTCGAACCTAAAACTACTAAAAAAAGGTTTCTTAAATATTAATCGATATTTTAACAATATGAAATATTGTTCAAAGTTTAACGGTATTATTAAACAAAAGTTAATAATATAGAAAAAATTATAAGATTTAATTAATTATTAAACCTTAAATCGACGGATTTATATTAATAAAAATATCACAAAAATTTAAATAATAAATATAATAATATATTACGGTTCGTAATACTAGAAATGCCTTAAATAATGATATTATATTGTAAACTAAAATTATTTAAATTATGGAATAACGAACGTATATATCTTTATATTGGTTTAAAGTATTTAAACGGTTTAAACCCTTAAGTTCGTTAAGCTCTTTAAGCTTTCCTGCTGGCTTAAGGGGCTTAAGGTACTTAGCGCCTTAAGACCTTTAAGCCAGTTACGTGATATTTTGGCTTAGGTCGGAACTGACCTTTTTGTGGTTCCGACCGTCTGAACAGAAGCCAAGACCGTTAGGTCATAACAGGATACGCCAGTACGGAGTTTTAATTAACGGAAAAACTGGCCAGATAAAATTCACTTTACTCCCTATTAACAAACGAAAAAAAAGAAATTGAAATCTTAATACTTAATCGATAATAGCGACGAGTACAGGCATAAGGATACGACAAATATCTTACCACCCAAAGAAACAAAATATAAAAAAAAGAACGGACATTAAAAAAAATACGACGCATTATTACTACCATCAAAGCGAAACTAAAACAACTAAATAACGATCTAAAACAAAAAAAATAATAGCCTTAAGAATTAGAAAATTTAACCAATATGCTATTATAATATTACAAATACAAACAGTTTTTCAAAAAAAAAAACTCGATACGAAGCTATTAAAATATAACGAATAAGATTATAAAATAATCCTTAAAAAGGATTTTTGATAATGGTTTACCCTATTTATAACCTTAATAAAAATATATTACGCATTTTCAAAGAATACCTGGAAAATCGGTAACAAAAAGGATGGATTCGACCTTCGAAATCACCAGCAGAATATCTAATATTTTTCGTACCTAAAAAAAATAAGAAATTGCGATTTATAATTAACTATCAACAATTAAATAATGTTATTATTAAAAATTAAATACAATTACCCCTAATTACGGAAATAAAAAACTAACTTTACGGAACTAAATGGTTCACAGTATTCGACCTTAAAAATAGGTACAATCTTATTAAAATCAAAAAAATATAAATAGAAAATAACTTTCAGAACAAAATACGGACTGTTTAAATATTTGGTTATACCAATAGATCTTACGAACGTACCAGCAACCTTTTAACGGATAATAAATTATGTACTACGAAAATACCTCGATATTTTCGTTATTTGCTATTTTAACGATATTTTTATTTTGTCGAAAATAAAAAGAAACATACGTAAAATACGTTTATAAGGTTCTTTAAGTTCTATAAGACGTAAAGCTATTTGTTAACGCAAAAAAAAGTTATTTTCATACGTAAAAAATGGAATATCTGGAACATATTATTACCCCAGGACATATCAAAATAAACGCCAAAAAAATTGCTGCAATTATAAACTGGCAGATGCCAACAACGGTTAAAAAGGTACAAGTATTCCTTAAATTCATTAATTGCTATAGGAAATTTATTCGGAACTTCAGCAAAATAACCATACCCCTAATAAACCTTATAAAAAAATTCAAATAAACGCCAAATACGAAAAAGGTATTTCAAAATATTAAGAATGCGATTATTAGCAAACCAATACTAATTATATATAATCCAAATTATTCCGTTAAGCTAAAAACCGATATTTCGGATTATGCATTAAACGTAATAATCGGATAACGAAATAATTAAAGCAAATTATACCTTATTGCATTTTTTCGTACAAATTAAAGGAGCTAAATTTAATTACGGCATTTTAAATAAAGAATTTATGGCTATTATTATGGCATTTCGGGAATTTAGGTACTTCCTAAAAGGAAACTTGTACCAAATCAAGGTTTATACGGATTATCAAAATCTTACCTAATTTATTACGATTAAGGAATTTACAAAACGATAATTAAAATACGTAAAAGAATTGGCAAACTTCGATATTGTTATTATCCACAAAAAAGGATTAAAAAACGGTAAAACAAATACTTTAAACAAGTAATTAAATTTCGAAAAGAAATTAATTAAAGTTAGCTATATAATTTGTGATATTATTACAAAAAAAATATTTACACTTATAACAAATTGCGACAATTCGGGCAATACCTTTCGACATATATCAGAAAAATTAATAATATAATAATAATTTCCCAAAAAACAAAAAAACAGAAAAAACGTAAATTCTAAAAAAATATCAAAAAGATCGAGCATAAAAAATATACGAACATCAGTTACACGAATATCTAAGGATCCATAAAACCCTAAAACAATTTTAACGTATATATTTCTTTTTTAAAATAAAATTAATAATATAAAAGATTATACGGGAATACGATATTTACGTTAAAATAAAGATTTAACGATATAAGCCATACGGAAAATTACAGCTATTATTAATCGTAAAATAATTATAATACTTAATTACATTCGACTTTATTATTAAATTTTTTATGTTAAAAGATTTAGCCATAGGAGTATATTACGATAACATTTTCGTAATCGTTAATCGATTTACGAAATTTTCTTATTTCTTATTATATCATAAGGATATAAATATTAAATAATTAACATATATTTTTTTCAAACATATTTATAATATATACGGATTATTAATAGAAATTATATTAAATAAAGGATTAACATTCGTATTTAAATTTTAGCAAAGCTTAATAATATAGATCGACCTAAATTATAAATTATTTAACTTATTTAAACTTTAAACAAATAAATTAACAAAATAAACAAATTAAACCTTAGAAATTTATTTACTATATTATATTAATTATAAACAAAATAATTAGGTTAAAAAATAACTAATCGCATAAATAACTTATAATATTAGCTATTATAAAAATATCAAAATAATATTTACAAACGCAAATTTTGGTTTTATTTTAAAAATTTATAAAAAAGTACGCGATAATAATCTAATAAATATTAAAGTAATCTTTACGTTAAAACAATTACGATAGCTATACCAAAAAATAAAGACACAATTAGAATTCGTACGGAATCAAATAAGTAAATATTACAACTAAAAAAGGTTAAAAGAATTAATTTTCGAAAAGGGAAAAATGGTTTTCCTTGCCACAAAAAATATTTAAACTAAAAAACATAATGAAAAACTCGATTTCAAATATATCGGTCCATATAAAATTGCTAAGAAAATCTCAAAAAACAATTATTAATTGGAATTTTTACCAAAGGTTAAATTTTATCTAATTTTTTATATTTTTTTATTCGAATTAATAACAGATATAATTAAAATACATACGGCATAAAACGATATATAAATAAAAAACAAACAAATATACGAAATGGAAAAATTTTTCGATAAACAAAAACAAAACGGATTTACTTAATATCTAATTAAATAAAAAAAGTACCCAAATTTCGAAAATACCTGAGAACCCGCCAAAAGTTTTATTAACGCCTAGCGCCTATTAAAGAATTTTTATTAATAACGACGGAACCACCGGATATAATTATGTCCTAATTAACGTTTTCCAGCGGCCAGGCAACGTTAGACAGCTTAAAAAAAGAAGCTAAGGCGGCTAAAGAAGCCTTGGTATTGGCCTGCTCCTAATGCTTTTATTTTTTTAATTCCTCCAGCGATTATAATTCTTGCTATATTATTTTAATTCCTTTTAAACGAAAGAACGCCTTTTATTTTCGAAAACGGATTAACAGCGTAATGGCCTTATTCATTTTTTGCAAATAACATTTTTGTAATTCCAGGAAACGTTTTTCTGCAAATATCTTTTTACGTTTTAAACGTTAATTTTCGGCACGAATATTTTTAAAGAAAATAAAAAAACGCCGTTACTATCGCAAAAATAATTACGTTTAATATACGCTTTACATTTGGAAACCTTTTTTATTATTTCGCATTTTCAGCTTTTAAAAATGTATAAAGAATAAGGCATAACTTTAAAACTGAAATCGTTAAAAATAAAAAGCAGATTTTGACATCGCGTAATAAACGAAAAAACTTAAAGACAATTTTTAATAACGTGGGCCGATATTTTAAGGGGAAAGGGCTTACTAAAAAAAGAAAAATTTTGAAGACAAAATTTAAGAAAAAAAAAGATCATATTATAACTCAAACCAGCTGGGCTTACGAAAACGATCCAGCCAAGATCACAAATTACGTTAATTCAGGGTTACGTAATTAATGCTCAGCGGGTCTTAACTAAATATGATTAAGTACGATTAAGCACGACGAAGTAATACTAAGCAGTATTAAGCAGCCGCTTAACAAGGCTTTGCTAAATAGAAATAAGCAGTAATAAGGAAATCAGAATATATACGCTTATTAATTCCATAGTTTAGATAATTTCAGCTTGCAAAATAACATCGTTATCTAAAGCACCCTTAGTATTACGAAACGTAACATATTATTATATTTATTGCTTAGATTCCCACGATACTCCTGCCAACATAAACCCATCGACTTAAGATTTAATAGTTGGTTAAACAGTATAGCTCGTCACACTTTAGTAATGAAGTACCGCACAGTTCTAGATAAACCGGATATCCGCTTATACGCGTTTTAAAATTTAATTAAATTATTTTAACATTATTTCAAAATAATTATTTAACATATTTGTTTATAACGTTAAACTTTAACGTAGCCAAACGGGTAAGCTTTTTTCTTTAATTTCGAATTTACCTAAGTCGAAAACCGCGGTAACTTTCTATAAGGTTTATTTCTTTTTTCTATAATATTAAGCGGAAATTTTTTTTTCTAAGTGGAAATATCGTAAAATCTACAACGGGCTAAACAATATAACAAAAACCCTTTTCGTAAATAAGAAATATTTTAAGTAACTGTTGAAAATTATGCCTAAGGCCGAAAGACTTTTTTGTAAACAAAAATTTATAATTTCTAAAAACATTCGGGAATTATTTTTGTATTAATATAACTTGAAATACAAATTGTCCACGATATTATATTATTTTAAACTGTAAGCGTTAAATAACTTAAATTTATATTAAAAAAATTAAAAAATAAAATAATTAAGAAATAATCGGAACTTACGGAACGAAATACAAAAATAATTTCCTTAATACTTTTAACTTTAATATTAACGTTAAAGTTATTTCGATTTATAAACCCTTTATTTGCCGAATGTAATTAAGATATACGACGAAGTTATATTAAAAAATCTGTAATTTTATTAATAATAAATTCGGCAATTTTAACTTAACGCGTATATGGATATTCGTTATTATCTTTTGTACGAATATTTGGTAAAATATTTCCACTTTAAGCCGGTAATAAACGTTAAAAATATTAGTAAAATAATTAAAAAATAATTAAGGCAAAAAATTACCTATCGGATTATTATATAAAGTTTTTAATTTTAAGGTATAATGAGATTTTCCGGTTATTAAAGTATTAAATCGTCCAGGTAATTAACGATAAATTTATAACGAATATCGTTAACGGTATTATCGTTATAATAAAATATTTCGGTTATTTTATTATTAATATTAATATAAATTTTATAGTTATTATTTAATATTATAAATACATTTTTGGTTTCCGTTTATCTTATTATAACTTAATTAAGGTATCGTTATTTTATCCGGTTATTAATAATTAGTCAAATATTGAAATAATTATAAAATAATATTTATTAATAAGTATTAATCTTTTATTTAATAATTATTTTTTATGCCGTTTATTTTTCGGAAATTATATTTAAATTTTAGCCTTTTTAATTATTTAATTTGCGTTTAATTTGTTATTTTAAGTTATGACGAACTTTTTCGATATTATTTTGTTTTGCCGAAATATTAGCTTTTTACGTCCGAACCTTTTTGATATGTGGATTTTGAAATAATAATTCGTCGGATTTCCAACGCTTAAGTAAAAGGGGTATCGCGGAATTAAAATCCAAAAATCCTAAATGAGATTATTTCAGAATTATTTTAGAAATTAGGTAACGGTAATTAAAAATAACGTATTATGATAAGGTAAAGTAATGGGATTTAATTAGGTTCAAAATATGGAAAAAATTAGGTAATTAAATGAAAAAAACAAAATGGAAAATTTTTAATAAGTATAGAATTCGAATTAAGTGGAAATTTATATAAAATATATAAAGCTTAAAGGCTTATCGATAAGGAATTTTGTACCCATAAAATTTAAAGTAACATTTGCCTAATTAAATAATATTAATTATTTTTTTAACTATTTTTAAATAAATATTTAAAATAAATAAAAAAAGATTAATTAAAATAATCCATAAAATATATATTATTTTTTAATTTCCTTAAATCCTTAGCAGCCGGCCTTGGAATAATTATAATTTAATATAAATAAATTTCCTAAATAATGTGAATATTTTTACTTAAAGCGTTATTTATTTATTATAAATAACGTAAAGATTATTACTTTAGAATAAAAAAACCAGAAAATTGTTCTAGGTTTTTATAATACTTTTAAAGGATATGCGTTTATTTACATAAATTAAAATAATATATTTACAAATATTTCGCGAATAATACGTTAAAATAAGGCTTTCTCGGAAATTAAACGCGTATTTTTCTAGTATTTCCGAATTTTGCAAAATGTATTTATTTGAACATATTTATAATAAAATAATTATGAAATAATCCGGGTTATATATTTATTATTAGGTTTCCGTTTATAACGCTGAACCTTACGCGTAAGAACTTTTAGTTAAAACTTTATTGGTTTACTTAGCGTTTTTTTGGCGGATTTGGGAGCAAAGCCTGTTAATGGTACTGGTTTATTTTGTATTATGCGTCGAATGTGTATATATCCAGTAAATTTAGGTAATGGAGCAAAATTAAGAATAAACTATTAGAATTTTGGTTAAGTTCGGTTTGGGTATTGTTAGTTCGTAAAGGATTTAAAGCATTACTTAAAACGGATAATTTTCCAATTATATTATTTCGGTGGTATTAGGTTCGAATTGGAATAAATAAAATACATGGCTTTATAATAAGGGTTTGATAAAAAGGAAAAAAAAATAAATGACGTTTAAAAAAGTTAATACGTAACTTTAAGACCTTATATCGCCAGTTATTTACGTAATTTCGATTTTTTTTTTCATTTTCGCTAATTATTTATTTACTGCCAAAGGAATTCATTATAATTTTAATTGAATTTTTTATAATATCGAAATCATATCGCAAATTTTCGAAAGTTTTGGCTTTGGCGATAAATATTTCGGTAATAATAAATTATTATAAAATATCTTTTTACAAAATAATAACGTTAATTAAGATAATAATTTAAAAGATTTTGTTATCGATAATTAAGATAATAACGAAATACTTTACGAAAATTATTTGCTAAAAAACGATAATAAAAATTATTAAAGCCAAAACTTAATTAAAATAAATTCGAATTAAAAATAAAATATCCGAAAATTAAATTCGCAATTTAGCTATTTATAATTTAACTAATAATTACCGAACGAAAAATAACTTAATTTACCGAGTTTACTTAGTTAAAAAAAACCGTTTTATTATGCCAGATTATTCGAGCCCATTTTAATTCTAAATACGATAAAAACCCGATTTTCCTATTATTAACCGGAAATATTACGAATATCGAGAACGGTAACATAAGGATTAAGTGGTTTGGTTTTAGCGGCAGTTATGGTTTTAAGAAAACGTTAATAACAAAAATAACCAAAATTTATTAGACGAAATTATTGGTAAATTTAATAAAATAAACCGTAATTCGGAATTCTAAAAGAACTTTATACAAATTTATTAACGAATAATTATATAACCTAAGATTAAATATCGGCGATATGGGTATTATTTTATATATTTTATTTTTCCTAAAAAAAGCGGAATAAATTTTATACAGAAATGGTTACGAAATAATATATGCCGTAAGAAAATAAATTAAACGGACCTAATTATTAATAATAAAATTCTGAATATAATTATAATATATGTATAATTTGAAATAATCTTAAAATAATTATTATGTAACTTTTTATCAATACAATTTTATTAAATCTTTTTTATTTTTAATTTTTTTCTTTTTTTTAAAAGTAATAATATTAAAATAATTCTTATTTACCATAAATAAAACCTAGCATTATTTAAAATACTTAATTTTAACTAGATTTTATTAATTAATTACTTCGTATTTTAATATTTACTTATTAAAGGTTTCTTAAATAAATATTTTCGATATATAATATTATTTTGCGGTAACGGTTTTAAACGATTAATAATTAAAATATATATAAAATATAAACGGATATATATTAACGTAATTATTAAATATTGATTTAAGGATATTCCTTTAAAATTTAATATATTAATTAATTATGTGCTTTAAATTACATTTTATTTAATATTTTTATTTTAAAGAATTATTATTTATTAGATTAATCGGGAATTAAAAAAGCGTTATCTTTTAATTAATATTTAACTTTATAATATAAAATCGAATAAGTTTAATAACAATAAATTATTACGTCGGTTAAAAAAATTAGGAATAATTAACCAATTTCTCATTCTTATTGCAAATAATAACCTTAATATTAAATAAATAATTATATAAAAATAGTTTTATCGAAAATTAAATAATAAATTCCAATAAGAAAACGAAATTCGGCATTATATATATATATCGCATACTTTATGAAAAACATTTAACAATTTTTTTAAAACTGATAACATAAAATTACCGAATAAATCTAAAATAATTTTAGGCGAATAAAATAAAAAAATTAAACATTTGCCTCAATAAGGCAAAAACCTTATTAATCCGAAAAAAGAATATATAATTATATTAATACGTATTTTTTTAACATAATTATAAAATAATTATTTAATTTTTATAATTATACGTATTTATTATTTGGATTTATTCCGGCTTTAGCAAAAAAAACCTTTTTATAAATTTAATAAAAAATAATTATAAATAAAACTTTAAATTACAAAAACGTACTTTAAATAATCCGTAACGTTTAAAACTGTTAAAATTTGGTAATTTTTTTCTTATTACATATTATAAAAATATATCCTGTAATATAAAAATTTATACGCAAATATTTATTATTAAAAAAATAAGTTATATATTGTTTTTTAACGGTATTAAATATTTTCGTTATTTAGTTAATATTTTTAAATATTTTATTTAAATAACGAATAATTTCGGTTTTTCCAAAAAAAACATATTTCTTATATAATAAGCGGATATAAAATCATATTTAAATATTTACGTAAATACGAAAAACATATCGTTAAAACTTATTAAAAACACTACCCGGATAAAAAATTAAAAAATAAAAAAAAATAAAAAATAAAAAGAAATTAATATTTTTTTAAATTTATTAACTAATTATTAATATAATTATAATTATTACAAAAAAATATTAAATTAATAATTTCGAAATCTTTTAAATATATTAATAAGTTATTTATTAATAATCGTTTATTAATATATTTTTTCGTTTTAATTTATTTATTATTTAATACTATAATTATTAAATGCCGTAATTATTTTAACGATTAATAAAAATATTTTTAATTAAAATGATTTAATAATATATTTTACGAAAAAACCGTTAAATATTTTAAGTAAATGTATAAAAAGTATTAAGAAAAATATAATAAACAAAATATACAATTTATTATGTATATTTCTTTTCGAATTACGGAAATTTTACCGAAATTCTTTTGTTAAATTTAAATTTTTTAAAAAAATGGTTCGGTATACCGTATTAACAATAATCTGTAAGAAAATATTATTAACGATTATCTTTAATGCGAACGTAAATAATTTAATTAATATTTTGAAAATTCTTTCTTAATTAAATTATTTAAATATTTATTTAAATCAAATCGTTTTGATATAATGATAACGAATTAATAATATATTCCCTGGTTTTGCTTATTTTATACGTAATTTATTATGTATTTAATATTTTTCCGTATTAATAAAACGTACTTGAAATTTTGTTCGGTTAAAGGATTATGTTAATTAGTAATTAATATTACCGTAATAGTTTAAATTAATTTTAATTATATTATTTTATATCCGCATTAAATTATTTAATTTACATAATAATATTATATATAATAATAACAACTTTATTTTAACCCGAAAATGATTAAAAAAATATGAAAAAAAATATGGGAAATATTTTAAATCTTATTTATCAAAAGCATAATGGAACTGCCGGGTTAACATAACTTATTACTAAATAAACTTTACGGGATATGAAATAACGATTTAAAAAATCCAGATAAAACCCAAAATAACGAAAACGAAAATTAAATATTCCGGGAATTTCCATATGCTAATTAAATTATTAAGGTAAACGGATTTTATTATAAAAAAATTATATTTAAAAATTAATTTCGCAAAGAAAAAAAACCAATTAATACCAAAAATAAGGGCGTTATTAAAAAATAAGTAAATAAGATTTCGAAAAATTAAATTTTAACGCTTATTTAAAACTGGCCGTTTTTTTGGAATAACTTAAATCTATCGTTATAATTATAGTAAATTAGGCACGTAATTACTAGGTTAAAGCAATAAATAACATAATTAACATATTCGCAATTTTTAAAGGCGGATTAAATTTGATATAAGCTTATTTTTTTTCCTTTTTATTTATTATTTGGTTTTATTACATAATATATAAATTTTTACTGAAAGAAATATTTATTTATATAAATTAAAATTAAAATATTAATTGTAAAATAATAATATTATATATATTATTTATATTATGATAAAAATATAAAGCTTTTTAAAATAAAATATATAAATAAATTATAAAAACCCTTTTTAATTACTTTATGTTACTTTATATAATTTACTTTCCAAAAAAAATCTTTTATATTTATATTTATATTAAATTTTACGAAAAATTTATTAATTATTATACCGCCATTATAATTAATAATTTTACGTTATTATAATGATAAATTTAATTATAATAATAAAATTGAATTAATAGAAATTTAAAATATTTATTCATTAATAATTTAATAGTTGTAATAATAGCCAAAATAATACGCATTAAGTAAATAGTTCGCCAGTTAATTTTAAAATTAAAAAACCACCTGGTATTAAAAAAAGAATTCTCTGCGTTATAAAATAACTTTCGGCTAAGAAAATAATACCTAAACGCCCGACTGGAAAAATAATACCTACGGATCCGGCTTTTTTTAAAAGGCGACAATCACGCGTATTATCTGGCAGTATGTTTTCTTTAAAAAAATGAAATAATCTTAAAATAATGTTAATTTATATAGCCGTTATTTTACCTAAAATCCGACAATATTAAACAAATATTAAGTTATTATTTAAAGAAAGCGCCTTTTTAACGTTTAATAAGAGAAATTTGGTAATAATTTAAAAGTTAATAGTGATTTTAAATTTTTGTTATAGACGTTATGTAAAAAATGATAAAAACTGTATTAATCGAATTATATAAAAATAAATAATATATAAAATAATTTTAAAATAATTTAAATTTTTTATAATAATTAATTTATGTATTATTTATCCTAAACACATTATTATTTAATAAAAAATATGGAATTAATTAAAAATATTTTAAGCTATTACTAAAACTTAGTAGGACTGTAAATAAAAAATGTGGCTTCCGATAAAAAGCCTGGCGTTTCGTTAAGTAAAGCTTATAATTAAAATTTTAAGCGTATTAAAAAAAATGCGTAAAATAATAATACGCAAAATAATAACGCGCAAAATAATAATGCGCAAAATAATAATGCGCAAAATAATAATGCGCAAAACAGTAAAAATTCGGATAATACGTAAAATAATAATAATAATGGAATTTTCAGTGAAATTTAGGCTCGGTTTAAAGGGAAATCGGCGTTATTTGGTTTTATAATACCTAAAAAGTTTTATACAGTTTAACTGCAAATTTCTTAATATTATTATTTTTACCGGATTATTTCAGATTATTTCAAACTATTAAAGCGATTTGTTTTCTGTACAAATTTTTTACCTACTGAGTACCCGTAGGTTACCTTAGCTAGCTCAGGCCTCCCTAGCTCATTTTCCCAATTTTTTCAAAGTTATTCAAGTACCGCTCCACAACGCTAAATATTAACCAATTAAATCCTAAATCCCCGTAACGAACTAACGAAGCCTAAGTTATAATTACGTAAAAACAGCTTCGTTTAGTACATTTATTTTTTCATAAAAACAAAAATCCGTAATAACTTAATAATAAAACGTTTTTTTATAAATATATATATATATATACCGTTACTTTTGCTATGGCTTATTATTAATATTATTTTAATTTTGATTAGGACTTATTTGTTATTTTTAAACCGTAACGCGTATAATAGTTGCAGCCCGAGCCCTTTACGTTATTATCTTCCTTTTTAAAATACGATAAATCCGAATTTTTTTAATTTTACCGGGTTACGCCTTTAAAACAAAATATACGTACGTATACCTAAGATTTCTGGCATTAACATAAATGAATTAATATAACGTTTAAAAATTTTATTCGTAATTAGGTTTTTTACGATAATTTAAGCCGAATTATTAGTTCGACCGTTCGGATTAACCGATTAATTAACGTTTTAAAGGAAAAATAAATATGCGAAAGGTTATTAATATATAAAAATTAATAAGAATTTTTAATTCCGACTAATTAGGACCCCGTTATACGCAAATACCATAATAAATTATACGGGGAACTTATAATTTTCGCAAAAAGGCCTGGATTTTATCATTTGCCGGAAAAAATATTATTCGAAATTAAAATAATTTATATTATCTTAAATAAACGTTAATATTTTATAAAAATATTTGCCTTTAATTAATTTAAACTTTTAAATTAAGTAATTATATATTTTAAGAAAAGGTAATAATTATATAATACGAAACGAAAAATAAAGCGATTTCGTAATAATAATAATCCGGAAATTTTTATATATATTTTTTTTATAATTTTAATTATTATAATTAAGATAATTTCTAAAATTAATAATAATTATTTATTTTATTTAGTAATTAAATTTTTATTATTTTCGGGTTTATTATGGCATAATAACGATATATTAAAATAATTAAATGTTTACGAAAGTTATTATACGTTAAATAAAAATAAAATTTGGTTAACGGAAAAAATTAAGGTAACCATATTAATTTTTTTATAATTATATAGTTTTAATTAAAATAAATTATATTTTATAATTAAGTATAATAAAGCGATATTATATTTTAATATAATAATTGTAATATTTAAAATTATATTTATAATATAATATTTCGATATAATACCGTTATGCAAAATATTATTACCGCTTTTAACCGTTATTATAGCCGTACTTTTAAAAAGAAATTAAAATAATTTATGTTCCGGCCTAATTAATATTACAAAATAAAATAATTTTGTAAAACGTTATAATAATATTTGGTACCGCCTAATATTTTTTATTAATTTGTAATTAACATTATCCGGATTTTATTCCTTATTTTTATTAATACGTTTTATAAACGTAATAAATAAAAAATCCCCGGTTTTTCCAAATTAAAACATATTCCGTATATTAAATGCCGTTCGATTTTATTAAATATAATTAACGAAAATAAAGGCATTATTAACAATATTTATACCGTTTATCGAAAGTTTTTTTAAGGGATATATGGATTTAAAAAAAATAATTTTATTGGTTTTTATAACGTTTTTATTTTATTTATAAAAATTAAAAAATAATTAGTTATATTTGGAAAATACAGGCTAATTAAACCGAAATAACCGATTTATATAATAAAAAATAATAATTCCGTTTTGTTTTTATTTTGATCTATATATAAATAAATTTCTTATTTATATTTATACATATTTATTAACCCGATAATATAACCGAAACGTATAAAACATAAATAATTTTATAAGCGGATCGTTAATTTTTAAATAAAATAACATAATTATATTAAAAATTGCCGAAATTTTATTTTTTCGAACTTTTTATTCTTTATATATATAATATTTGCATATTTATATTATTTTTGTAAAATTTACGAATTTAATAAAAATTATATATAATAAAAACGTTTAACGTATATGGAATTTCCCAGAATACCTTAATTAAAAATCTTTTTTCGAAAACCGAATTTATTAAATTTATAAAATATATATATTCCCGGTTAATTATTGCCGAATTTGAATTTATTACGTATAACGTAATTTCTAAATATTTTGGTTGTACCGGATAAATAAAAGAAATATTACGAAATCTTAATTAAAATACGTTAATAAATAAAAGTTTTTTTGATAAAGACTTTTTATTATTATTTATTAATAATATATTATTTAATAATATAAATAATTTAACGGATAATTTATAAATATTTTATTTTTTAATTCGGAAATATAATATATTTATATTATTTCTGAAGCGGCGCAATTTCGATTAAAATATATTAAATAAAATCCTTTTATCGGATAATTACGAAATTGGAAATATTTTTAATACCGCCGATATTTTATAACGTAATTACTTTTTTAACCTTATTAAAAATAATAATTAACCGTTAATCGATATAATTTATATTAATAAAAAATTTCGAAATTATTATTATTTTTTTAAAAACCTAAATTTATTTATACTTTTTATATATTATACGATATGGCGATATTAATTAAATTAAATGGTAAATATCGATATTATTAATTTTTTATTAGGCTAATTAATTTAATTACGGCAAAAAATATTTTATTTTAATTAGATATTACGTTTTATAATATTAAATCAAAAACATATTAATTTGATTTTAATATTAAATTTAATTTTGACAAAATTTTTTAAAAAAATATAAAAAATATTTAATCGAAAAAGCGAATATTATAATTTATAATTATTTAACGAATTTCGTCGGTCGAAAAATAATATATATAATATTAATATTATTTTTTTCGAAATTCGTTTTTAATTAAATATTATATATTCTTATAATGCAAATTTTATACCTATTATATTTTTCGCGAAATAAACGTTACGTTATTCGGGATTTTCGTAACGAAATCTTTAAATGCGTTTATTTTTTATTTTAAAATTTTTGATTTATTAAAAAATATTTATTTCGGATTAAAAATACGGCAAAAATTCCGAAAATATTTTTATTATGGGCCGTAAAATTATAAAAATTAAGTTTATAAATTTTAATAATACCGTATTTATTATTAATAATATAAATAAGTTTAAATCGTTAAATACGGCAAAAAACGAAAATTAATTTATAAATAATTTTAATATAATTATCCGAAAAATTTTTAATACCGAATTTATTAAAGATAATTTAATTCCGGACAACCATAATATATTATATATAGAAAAAAAATTATAATCCCAAAATACAAATTATTAAAAATTTGATTAAAAATTTTAATTAGGGTAATTCGTTATCGTTTTCGTCATTATCGGATAAGCAAAATAAAAATTTATTAAATAAAAATAAATTATTTATATAATTTTTTATTTTTTTATTTTTTTATATTTTTTATAAATAATATAATATTTATATTATAATTTTATTATTAATACGATTTTATTATTTACGTAATCCTAATTAATTAATTTCGAAATCCTTTTATAAATTATTACGATTAATTAATTAATATATTAACGTAATTTATTCGTTTTTAATAATAAAATTACGAATAAAAAATAATATTTTACTATACGGTACGTAATATAATTATTAATAAAATTAATATTTTTAATTAAGTTTATAATTTACGTAATCTTATTTAATTATATTTCGTTTAACCGTTTTATTTTTTATAAAATTATATAAAAATATTATAAGATTTAAAATTAAATATAATATATAATTTCGGATTAACTTATATACCGTATTTATAATTAATTTATTAATCAATATTTTTAAATACTTTTTAAAATTTTTTTAATTTATTTTTTTTCGTATGTTATTATAATTTATATATTAATAATTCTTTTTATATTTTCGGGGTACAAAATTTTATTTATTTTAAATATAATATTAACATTTAAATTTTTTTAAAAATTTTTATTCCGATTATATAATAATATTAAATATTTAGAAATTACGTATAAATATTTTTTGCTATATTTTTATACGTAATAAATTTATTTATTACTTATATAATTCTATAAATTATAATATTTATAAAATAATTATATAATATATATTTTATAATTAGGTGACCCGGTTTATAAAGTTATAAACGATTTTTCGTATTATTTATATAATATTTGAATTTATATAATTTTTTTATTATATTATAAAACCCATAATTAATTAAAAATCCGTAATATATTTAATAATTTAATAATTTATAAAACCGGTATAATCCGTTATAATATAAATTTTATTATGCCGATTATTATTACGGAAAATATCTTAAATTATATTATTAATATTTAATATTTATATAAATACTGTATTTTTCCGTAATAAAAAGTTTTATTTATAATATAAATTTTTCGTAATATTACCGAATTTATAAATATTTAATATTTATAAAATTTTTTTAATTAATATATATTTATATTAATATTAAAACGTAAAATATTTATTTTTTCGGATTTTCTACCGTATTAATATAATTTTATAATATATATTTAATATTTGAAATTAATTATATATAATATATATATTTTTTTAAAAAATCTTTTATATTTTAAAATAATCGAATATTATTTAATTAATACGGAAATATTTTAAGTAAGATTATGCCGTTAATTTTATTTTTTCTTAAATTATTATAATACTGGTTCCGGTTATTTTTTGGTTCGTAATTTTATTATTTATTTTTAAGGTAATTTTTCGGAAGTAAATTATTTTTTAAGGATATTATTAATAAATTTAACTTTTTTGGCCGGGCAAATAAGGTTTTTTAAGTTTATCCGAAATATATTATCAGGAATTATAACGGAAATTACCTTTATTATATCGGTAAAAAAATTTATTTATTCTTTATAATATATTAAAATATATAAATATATATATTATAATATGGATTTCGGGTATTAAATAAAAAAACTTAATTAATAATTATAATATTATAAATAACGTAATTTTATATATTAAAATATAATAAATATTTAAAATTATAAAAAATATAATTAAATAAATAATATTAATTATATATTATATAATTATAATAATTATATTTAATATATATTTAAAAAAAATATATTATATAAATTATATTAAAAAATATATAATAAAATATAAATTTCATATAATTTATATATAATTATTATTTTATTATAAGAAAAAATAACGTTAATTTTTTTATTTATATTTAATAATTTATAAAAATTTAATAATTTATATATTTAAAATTATATAATTTTAAAATTTATATATATTTTAATTTTAATTTTATATATTATTTTAAAATATTTTTATAATTAATTAATTATTTATAAACTTTAATTATATATTATAATTCCTAATATATTTTTTATTTATATTAATAATATATTTAATAATTATTTAATATATAAATTTTATTTTATTTTTTATATTATATATTTTTATTTATATTTTAAATTTTAATTAAACCAAATTTATATTAAAAAATTTATAATATTATTAAATTTTTTAATTATAATTATTTATTTATATATATTTAATATTATATAATTATAATAATAATATTATTATTATTTAATAAAACAAAATATAATAATTATATTCGGAAAATAAATAATAATTTATTAAAAAAAATAAAATATATATAATAATTATAACCGTATTACGTTAATTTTAGATATAAATTATATTAATTATAACGTTTTTTTTATATTTTATTTCTTATTATATATATTATTTTTTTTAATTTTTATTTTAATTTATATAATTAAGTTTTTTTAAATTAAATAATAATTCGATAAAAATTTAATATTATAAAGTTTTTATAAAATAAATTATATTATTATATATCAAAAAACGTAAATTATATACCGTTATATAATTATTAACGTATATTTTATTTATAATAATTTAAAAATAATATTTAAAAAAATATTCCGAAATTTTAATTATATATATATAATTTATAAAAAATTAATAAAAAATATATTTATATATTTTAATAATTTTTAAATTTTATTTTTATTAAATTATTAAAAATATATTAAATAATATATAATATTATTCGTTTTTTTATATATTAAAATATAATAATAAAATTATTAATATAAATAATATAAATTATTAAATAATATATTTTTAAAACCATAAAATAAATATTTTTTATATTTTAAATTTAATTAATATATATTATTAAAAAATTATATAATTAAAACCGTTAATGGTTTTCGAAAATTTATAATTTATAATAATTTACATAATATAAATAATATTAAAAATATAATAATTTTATAATTCCGATTAAAAAAAATATAAAACCGTAATATATTTTATAATATATATTATATGGATATTATTTTTATAATATTAAATAAACGGAAAATTTGTAATTCCATATAATTTATTATTAAGTAAATAATTTTATACAAAAATTAAATTTTTAAATACCGCAATATATTCGGTATTAATATTAAGAACTTCGGCGGTTACCCGGAATATCCGATTATTATTATACCTATATAAAATTTTAATATAAAGGAATTCCTAGAACCAGCCGGGGAAAAAACAAAGGAATCCTTAGAACCAACCGGGGACCCAGCTACGCCGACAAAGGGAAAACGCGGCAAGGGGAAAAAAGCTAGATCCGGGTGTCGACGTTTACTAAGGGAACCAAAAAGCCCCAGTTCGAAAAAGAAATAACCACCAAAATCTCCAACAAAATGTTATAACCTAACGGTCTTGGCTTCTTTTCAGACGGTCGGAACCACAAAAAGGTCAGTTCCGACCTAAGCCAAAACATTACGTAACTGGCTTAAAGGTCTTAATGCGCCAAATACTTTAAAACCCTTAAGCCAACAGGAGAACTTAAAGGGCTTAACGAACTTAAAGGTTTAAACTGCTTAAGTATTTTAAGCCAAAATAAAAATATATACGTTCGTTATTCCATAATTTAAATAACTTTAACTTATAATATAATATTGTTATTTAAGGTATTTTTAATATTAGTAAACGTAATATATTATTATATTTATTACTTAAATTCTTATAATATTCTTATTAATATATATTTATCGACTTTAAATTTAATAATTAATTAAATCTTATAATTCGTTACATGTTATAAGTTTTTATTTAATAATATTATTAAATTTTAAATAATATTTAGCGCTGTTAAAATATCGATTAATATTTAAAAAACGCTTATTTAATAATTTTAGGTTCGAATTCGAGAATTAGAAAAAAAAGTTCGATAATTTAAGGTTACGTTATTTGCCTAAACCTTTTTCGTCCGCATAAAACCCAAAAAGCCAAAACTTTACGATAGAAAAAATAACCTATAGATTTTCTTAATTTAGGTACAAATTTGCTTTTGCTTTCTGGATTGTAATAACTTAGCGAATATGGTCCTAATAATAAAAGCATACCTAATAAAAATATATTTAATTAATTTAAATTCATTATAAAAAACTTCTTAAAAGTAAAAAACCGGATAAACGAAATTTTATTAACGAAACTTTTTTATTTTATATTAATTTCGAAAATAAAATACATATTAATTTCGGCAATCCGGATAAAAGATAATTAACGGCTTAATAAATTTTATAATTTCGATAAAAAGAACCCGCGTTTAAGTACGCCGTAATTTTCAAAAATTTTGCGGTTAAGACCAGATAAAGAAATAAAGAAATTAACGTTTTTATTGATATATTTTATAAAGGATTAAAAAATAATAAAAAAAATGAAATTATTCGGATTAAATAATTAATAACCTTAAACCGGTATATTATAAAAATAATTAAAATTAATAATTAATAATTTAAAAAACGATAAAAAAAAGAATAATATATTTTATATTCAGGATATATCAAATTTAACCAGGGGAAAAAATAAGATACATCCCTTATTTCTTACGGAACGGCGCCAGGATTTATGGAATTCGAAATTACCTATAAATAAAATTGGAGCCAAATTAAATACTTTAATTATGGCAAAATGGAATATAAAGCTTCTAAATACAAAAAACTCAAAAAGCCATAATAAAATAACTGCACCCCTATATTAAAGGGATAATTTAAAAATAATTACGGAAATAATAACAAAATTATTAATATAATCCAAGTTAAGTATATATTAGGCTTACGACAAAAGGTCCAATAGGGATTATTACGATAAGAAATTTAACGAAAAATACGAAAAACCAAAAAATTAGCATAGCAAATATTACGAACATAATGAAACACGTTATAAGGATAATTAGGTAAATATTAAAATTAAAGAAAAGAAATTTATCCCGGAACCCTTAATCGATATAGCAAAATGTACATTATATACTGTCGACGACGAGAATATCCCGATTACGAAAAATAAAAATAATATATCCATATACGAATTACCCGCATATACTATAAGGGATTCGATTTTCCAAATCGTACCGGATATAACAAAAACGACAAATAATAATATTAACAGTTTCGAACTATAAACCCAGGAAATATCCATTAATTAGCCGATATAAAGAGCTGGCCCGAAAAAAAGTAATACCCGCAAAAAAACCTTTTTATTATTATGGATAATATAATTATTAAACGGAAGAAAAACTAATCCAACATACAGTTAAAAGATATTATTAGCAAATTATTACGGAATTTTATTTTTAATTAGCATTTATTACGGATTTTCAAAAAAAACTATTAAAGAAAAAATACATTAATTTATAAAAAATCTTTAAGACGATAATTAAAACAACGCATAATAAAATATAGTTATAAATTGTTACGGATCCCTGAACGGACCGGTTCTGAAAGCCCCAAAGCTGCAGGAATGAAAAAGCTCCACACTCTAAGTCACGTAACTTGAAGTGATCTAACTAATCTATTAAATCACATAAATCACTGTGATCTGGGTAATTTAACAGATTTAGGAAATTAATATCATACCGGTAAAGTAAAAAGAAATATAAAATTTCAAATTTTTATGTAAATAATTACGTACTTAATTTCGCTCCTTAATTATTAATTTAAATTCTTAATTAAAAAATAATTATATCGTTTTTTAATTAAGAGAAAAATCTTTAAATCTTTTTAACGAATAAATTTTTAAATAATTTTTCGCTTTATTATTATTTACAAATTAAAACCTTATTTCGAATATTATTTATATTTCCAAATATATATATAATAAATGCGTTATATTTTAATAATTTCTTAATTAATAAGTAACGAATCATTTATTGCCCAATTAAAGCATAAATTTTTTTAAACTTAATATAAATAATAATACAGGATAACAATTAAAAAATAAATAATATATCCGATCCTCGTTATTAATTAATAAAAAATTAATAACTAAATTAAACGATTTATTTTTTATTATTAGATTTTAAAGAGGCTTATTATTTTCGTAACTTTAATAATAATTTTTACCTGCAAAAAAATAATTAAAATATAAAAGGTTAAAATAAATAAGGATAAAAAAGAATACCTAGCCAAAAATTAAAAAAGAAAAGTACTAAAATATTTAACCGGAAAAAGAAAGTGTATTATGGAAAAAAAGTTAGATTTTTTGGCCCAAAAAGTTAAAAGCTTAAAAAAGGAAAATATTCGATTTACTTAAAAAAACCGGCTTTTTTGTAATTCGGTTCCCCTAAAGGACGAAATTAAAAAAATGGTTTTTAATTATTTTCGTATAGCGCGGAACGACCATAATAATAGAAAATTTCGATTTTGCTATTATTTGGCGCAAACCAATTACGAAAAAAAAACTGTATTACCTTTTAATTATTACGAAATACCTAATACTAAGAATTATAAATTAATTTCTTTTAAGCCTTATAATAAATTTACGGATATAAAAAAGTTTTTAATATAAATTAAACTTTATTGTCAATTTTATAAAACTTTTTTAATATAAATTTATCAAAAAACAATTATAATTTTTTAGTTATTTATCGGAAAAACTGTTATATAATTCGAACCTATTATAAAAAATTACTTACAAAATTATCCTAATAAATCTTTAAATATAATTAATTATATTTTTAGTAAATATAAATATTTCGAAAAAACAAAAGCAAATTGTATTTAAAAATCTCAATAAAAAATAATATATAATTAAATAATTTTTTTTTGCTAAACCAAAATTAATATCTGAATATATAATTAAGTTTCACCGTTTGGTAATTATTTCGAATTTATTAAAAAATACCTTATTTTATTTTTATTATAACGGCTTTAAATTTTAAATTAAAAACAAAATATATATAGAACTTATAATAAGATTTTTTACAAAATATACCGATAAGGTTATTATTGCCGACCGCCGCACTTTTAATCGGTATTTCGAAAAAAAAGGACAGGTAAACAAAATAACGATAAAAATATTAATAACCGAATTAAAAAGGATAAAGGTAAATTTTTAAAAAACACGAATATCGTTTCGAAAAAATCTAAAAAAAATAAATCTAAAGTAAAATATTTTAACTATGGCAAAAAGGGGTATTTTAAAAGCGAATATCGTTTTTCTGCAAAAGGGGTTTCAAAAAGGAAGAAATTCCTTAATCACAGAAAAGAATTAAAATAATTAAATAAAAAATTGATAATAAGGCAAAAAAAAAGGAGAAAAAAATCAGTTCGATTTTTTTAAGCCAGAATTTATTATAACTATAATTACTTTAATTTAAAACGATATCTTAAAATACGAAAATTATTCCATTTATTAAAACTTTAAAATTAAAACCTATAAATATTATTTAAAATAAACGGTTTTTAGGATAGCTTTAAAGTTAAGATATTAATATTACTTTGATTTCCAGAAATTTAAAATATATATAAAAAACGGTTAATTTCGACCAAATATTAACAATTATAAATAATTATTTTCGGAATTTTGTGGGTTTTTAAAATGTATTATTTATTAAAAAATATTATCGGTAAATTTTTACAACCTGTTACATTTTACTGCCCGTTATCTCGACGATGACCTTATTTATTTTAATGTTAAGGAAAATAATAATTTTTGGCTTAAATAAAATAATAAAGTTTTTATCGAACTAAACGACGAATATCGATAGATTAAAATTTCCTAATAACCAAAGTACCCTAAATTTTATTACTTATATCTTAAGTTAAAACCGATTAAAAAATTGTAGTATAAAAATATTTATATTATTTTCCGATATTTTATATTTAATATAAGCTCCTAAATATAAAAATACCTTTTTCGAAAATTTACCTTTTTAATCTTATAATTCGGAAAATTTAAAACCTAATAATAAGCCAAAAAAATTCGCATTTAAAACTTTAATACAAATACGGCAAAAAAACATAATTCCGGTATAAAAATAACTAATATACCAAGTATGCCGTCAAGAAATTTCGCGAATAAAGATTTGCTAAAACCAAATAATATTAAAAATCCAAAATTTATAAAGGTTTTCGAAATTAAGATATCGAAAAGCTTTAGTTTATAAAACCTTATGTAAAACGATAAAAAAATACGGAATTAAATCGAGATTTCTTTTTAGTATAAAAACAAAATATTTAAAGTTATAATTAATTCCAGAATAAAAAATAATTTTATTTCCTCCGTAATAATAAAAAAATATTAAATTCTCTACAAATATAAATTAAAATCCTATAAATTACGTACGGTAAATAAAAACTTATTTATATATAAAAGTAAATAAGTTTTTTAAAAAATTAAGAAATTTTTAATATAAATTTAAAGATATTAAAAACGTATTTTGCTAAATATTGCCGATATTTCTAAATACGATATTATTTTAGAAATACCTTAATTTTATTTTAATAACTTATGGATTAAATAAAAAAAACGAATATTTTTTGGGGCAAATAAAATAAAGATATTAGAAAAAAACGATCGAAAAATTTGTTATATTATTAAGAAAATACGGATTTTTAATTAAATTTTTATAATACATCCGGAATATTACAGGTTTAAGCAATTATTTAAAAATAAAGGAAATTATAATTTACTATTACATAATTAATAAAACTATCGAATATTTATTAAAAAAGAATATTATTTTAAGTTTTATAAAATTTATTATATAAACTTAAAAAAATTAAAAGCGTTATAAAAAAGTCTAAAATTTAATTTAAAAAAAGGATATATTTAATTTTTTAATTTTCCTTTTAACTATCTCATTTTTATAGTATTAAAAACTAAAAATAATAAACAAAAAATTAATAAAAACAAAATTTCTATTTATCGAAAAATAATTAATTATAAATAATTAAACGATATTATAATTAAAAACGGATATCCTTTAATATTTATAAACATTTTTAAAAAATATTAACAAAGCCAAATAATTTATGGTATTTAATTTCCGTAATAATTATTACCGTATGTAAATAATTTTAAAAAAATAAAAAATAACGTTTAAAACGGTACATGGACTGTATAAATATAAAATAATACCGATAAGACTTATTAATATTTTTATTAATTTCCAAAGTTTGATCAAAATTATTTTTAAATAGTTTTTGGATAAATTCGTAATTATCTACCTCGACGATATCCTTATTTATTTCGAAACCTTAAAAAAACATAAAAAATATATAATTTAAGTATTTAAAACTTTAAATAAAGTAAATATTTAAATTAACCTTGTTAAAAATATTTAACATACTTAAAAATTAAATTTTCTAGAATATATATTTACCTTTAATTAAATACAAATTTCATAATTTAAAATAAAAGCAATTAAAAATTGGTTTATTCCTAATAAGGCGACCGTTATCGATATCCGATAGATTTTGGGATTTACGGGTTATGTACATATCTTAATTAAGGGATACGAAAATATAATTAGGCCGTTAACAAAATTTATTATCAAAAAATACGAAAAAACAGAATTTAAATTTCTAAAAGATATAAAAAAAGCATTCCAAATATTAAAAAATATAATTATTAATAAACCTATAATAAGATTACTTAATATAAACAAAAGAAAACGCCTAAAAACGGATGCTTCAAACTATATATTAGGTGCCGTTCTAAAACAACTAAAAGATAACGGCAAATAGTACCTAATAGCATATTACTTGAAAATATTCCGAAACATAGAATTTAAATATTTAATTTACGACAAAAAGCTGCTAACGATTATTAACGTTTTTAAAAATAAGAACTTTTCCTTAATAAAACGAAAAAAACCTTTCGATATTTACTTTAATTAAAAATATTTTACTTAATTTATAAAAACTTAAAAATTAAATAAAGGATATAAAAAATAAATACTTTTTTAATCTAAATTTAATTTTAAGATATATTATATCAAAAGACACAAGATATTTAAGCCGATATTCTTAATTATATAAGAAATTATAATTTTAAAACCCTTAAAAAACATATAAATATTATAATACAATAAAAACGGTATTAAATAATTATGCAAAATAATAAAAAAACTAATATCAAACTTTTTAATATGATTCCGGAATTTTTACGATTCGGAAAAAAAAAATTTAACAACTAAAAAAATAACCAAAATATTAATTACTGTACTATGACAAAATTTATGTTCTTAAATATTAACAAAAATAATTTGTAAAAAAGTTCCATAAAAATCCATTATACGGATATCAAAACATTTTCAAAATTATTAAACGATTATAAAAGAAATATAATTTTCCAGAATTACGCCGGATAGTTACAAAAATAATTAAAAATTATAACATTTGCAATAAGGCAAAAATAACTTGCCATAAGCCCTATAAATTATTACAACTTATTAAAATTCTAAATAAGGTATAAAATACTATAAATTGAAAATTTATTATTAATGTATTTCTATTTAAGGACCTAATTACTAAAATCGAATACGACAAAATATAAGTAATTATTAATAAACTTATTAAATATAGGTACTTTTTACTATTTAACAAAAACGCGACAGTAAAATAATTAGTTTATGCTTTTATTAAATATTACCTTAATAAACATAAAATACCAAAAGAGATTATTTTTAATAAAACTACGCTTTTTACTTTAAAATTTGGCACCAACTTTTTCAAATAAATTAATACCAAATTTAAATTCTTAATAATATATTATCCCTAAACGGATAACAAAACCGAAAAATTAAATTAAACCTTAGAACAATATTTCCGAAGTTATGTTAATTATTAATAAAGTAACTAAGAAAAATTTTTACTATTGGTATAAATCCGATAAATATTTAAATTTATAAAAATATAAGCATATTCCCTTATATAGCTATATACGGATGTAACGTAAAAACGGAACGTTCTAAATAACCATTTAATAAAATACCAAAGATTATTACGATTACCTTAAAAATAAAAATATTAATAACAAAAATCAAAACAGTTTATATATGTTTTCAAAATAAATTACGATTTTTTTAATAGCAAATAACCAAGTATTATAATAAGAAAAGAATTAAGGGATTAATTTTAATAACAAGAAATAAAGTTTACTTACTATGCTAAAAATAAAACGTAACCTTAAATATTTCATAAATTAAAACAAAAAGATTTAACGACAAACTTAATTTTAAAAGATTTAACTTATTTAAAATTAATAAAATAATTTCCAAAACTAATTATTAATTATCGCTACCCAAAAACATAAAAATACATGCCATTTTCTATATTTCCTTATTTAAATTAACACCTAAAAACGCCTTATTATAACCAAACCTAAAAATCGAAAAAAACGATAACGAATACGATATTAAATAAATATTAAATTTCAAAATAATCAAAAATCAAATCCAATACTTAATTAAATAAAACAGATACTTATACGAAAAAAACTTATGGAAATTATTTAAATATTTAACGAATATAATAAACCTAATTAAGATATTTTACCGCCAGAATCCTAATTAACTATCTTTAATATAGCCAAAGTTATAAATAATAACGGTTCCCCGCTTAAATTTAAACCTTTGGCGTTTTAATCGAAAAAAGTAAATGTCTTAAGTATGGCGCTTATCTTTAAAATAAGCTGCATTTATTCCGTTTTCATACGCCGTCGTTCCTTTTCCATTTTTTTCGCTCCTTTAATTAGTCCAATTCGTAACCTTCGAAAAGTAATTATAACCCTTTTTCCTTTAAAATATTTTCTTAACAACGTAAACGTTATAATTTATTTTTTTTTTTAAATATTTCCCTTTGAAACTTTCGCTGCAGTTTTACGAATTTGTTTTTAATAATGCGATATTGACTTAAAAACGGTTAATTTTAAAACTAATATTTTCTAACGAGGACATAATAATCGCTATTCCGTTATAATAACGTTAACGACAAATATAATAATAATAACTTAAAATACTTTTTGTTATAAAATACTTAGATTTTCCGGATAAAAAATAACCGGAATAAGGTAATACCTTAAACCTAAACTTAAAACTATAATTAAACCTGTTATCGCAAATTTGACGTTAATTTGTACGGAATTAGGGTGTCGATTTTTTTGCCCGACGCGCCATAATAAATTAACAATAAGGAAAAATAATTTTTAATTAAAAAAAGGAATACTTACCTTTTTATCTTTGAGATAAAAATCTTAAAAGAAAATGAATAATATGACAGATCTCTAAACGGACATATTTTAAAAACTCTAAAACTATAAGAATAAAAAAGCTCCACACTTGAAGTTAGGTAATTTAAAATAATTTAACTAATTTATTAAATTATATAAATTATTATGATCTAGATAATTTAATAAATTTAAGAAATTAATATTATACCGGTAAAATAAAAAGAAATATAAGACTTCAGATTTCCTATATAAATAATTACTTACTTAATTTCGCTCCTTAACTATTAATCTAAGCTCTTAATCAAAAAGGCAACGACACCGTTTTTTAATTAAGGGAAAAGTCTTTAAATCTCTTTAACGAACAAACCCTTAAATCATTCTTCGCCTTATTGTTACCTGCAAATCAAGACCCCATTTCGGATATTGCTCATACCTCCAGGTGGATATATAACAGGTTCGTTACATAAATATGAAAAAATAATTTATTCGATAAAAAGAAATTGCAAAAAAATTCAAAATAATTAATACGGTTTAAAGGAATAATATGCCGGCAATAACAATAAATATAACAGTTTAATACGTTAAATAAAAAAATACAAATAAAGCTCGATAAATTCGAATAAGAATTAAAAAAAAGGGTACTTATAAAAAAGCTGTAAGATAACGAAACCTAGAGGAATTAAAAAAAATTTTAAGAAAAGCTTTAACCGCAATAATAGGAAACGTTAATAATTTTATCACTTTAAATATACGAATCGGAACGTATTGGTATACCGTAATGGTAGATTACGGAACTTTGGGCGGAAATTATATTGTATTAAATATGATTAATAAGTTTAAATTATTATGGAAATATAAATTAAAACGTTATACAGCGACGAATGCCGAAAGTCAGGAATTCGCTTACGATAACGGAAAAACCATACGCGAAATTAATCACTTCGAGATTTTTGTCCGAAGATAATATTAAACGGTTAATTTCGATATCGTTTTATTTAGGAATTACGATATAATCTTAGGATTGCCATAAATACGTTAATACGAAGTTTTAATTAACGGTAACACTAGCCAGGTAAAATTCGTTTTGTTCTTTATTAATAAACGAAAAAAAAATTTAAAATTTTAATATTTAATCGATAATGGCGACAAATGCAAGCATAAGGACATAACAAATACCTTACCACCTAAAAGAACAAAATATAAAAAAAACTAAATATCAAAAGAAAATACAACGTATCGGTATTATTATTAAAATAAAATCAAAGCAACTGAATAACAATTTGGAATAAGAAAAATAATAACCCCAGAAATTAGAAACTTTGATTAATATGTTACCATAATATTACAAATACAAATAGCTTTTTAAGAAAAAACTTAATACTAAATTATTAAAATATAACGAATAAAATTACGAAATAATCCTTAGGGAAATATTTTTCACCAAGTTTTACCCTATTTATAATTTTAATAAAAACAAATTATATATTTTTAAAAGATATTTGGAAGGTTTATTATAAAAAAGATAAATTCGACTTTCGAAATTATTAACAGGATATCTAATATTTTTCATGCCTAAAAAAAATTACAACTTATAATTAATTATTAATAATTAAACGACATTATTATTAAAGATTAAATATTATTATACTTAAATACAAAAATAAAAAACCGATTTTATAAAACTAAATGGTTTATAATCTTTAATCATAAAAATATATATAACCTTATTAAGATTAAAGAAAATACGAATAAAAATAATTTTTGAAACGAAATACGGATTATTTAAGTATTTATTTACGTTAATAGGACTTACGAACGTACCAATAATCTTTTAACGGATAATAAATTATATGTGACGAAAATACCTTAATATTTTCGTTATTTATTATCTTAATAATATTTTTATTTTTTCAAAAATAGAAAAAATATACGCAAAATACGTTTATAAAATTCTTTAAGCTTTATAAGATATAAAGCTATTTACTAACGCAAAAAGAAAATTAATTCCATTTATAAAAAATAAAATATCTAAGATATATTATTATTCTAGGATATATTAAAATAAACCTTAAAAAAATCTATATAATCACAAAATAACAAACGTTAACGATAATTAAAAAGGTATAAGTATTTTTTGGACTTATTAATTATTATAAGAAATTTATTCGAAATTTTAACAAAATAACCATACCTTTAACGAATATTACGAAAAAAAAGAAATTTATATGGACGCTAAATACGGAAAAAGCATTTCAAAATATTAAAAATACGATTACTAACAAATTAATACTAATTATGTACGATTTAAACCGTTTCGTTAAATTAAAAACCGATATTTCGGATTACGTGTTAAACATAATAATCGAATAACGAAATAATTAAGGCAAATTATACTTTATTGCATTTTTTTGGTATGAATTAAAAAAAACCAAATTTAATTATAATATTCCAAATAAGGAATATATGGCTATTATTATGACATTTCGAAAGTTTAGGTATTTCTCAAAGGGAAATTTATATCAGGTTAAGGTTGATACAGATTATCAAAGTTTTACCCAATTTATTACGATTAAGGAATTTATAAAACGATAATTTTAATACGTAAAGAAATTAACAAATTGCGATTTCGTTATTATTTATAAAAAAATTAAAAAACAGTAAAATAAATATTTAAAGTAAACGATTAAACCTTAAAGATAAATTAACCAAAATTAATTATATAATTTTCGATATTATTATAAAAAAATACTTACATTTATGAAAAATTGCGACGATTTGGGCAGTACCTAATAATATATATTAGAAAATTTAAAAGTATAATGATAATTTCCCGGAAAACCAAAGAATAAATAAGATATAAATACCAAAAAAATACGAAACAAATTTAATACGAAAAATATACGAATATTAATTATACGGATATCCAAAGATTTATAAAACCTTAAAACGATTTTAACGCATATATTCTTTTTTTAAAATAAAATTAATAATATAAAAAATTATACAACAATACGATATTTATATTAAAACAAAGGCTCGACCATATAAGCTATACGGAAAATTACAGTTATTATTAATTATAAAATAATTATTATATTTAATTATATTCGATTTTATTATTAAGTTTTTTATGTTAAAAAGCTTAATTAATAAAATATATTATAATAGTATTTTCGTAATTATCGATCCATTTACGAAATTCTCTTATTTTCTATTATATTATAAGGATATAAATACCGAACAATTAATATATATTTTTTTAAATATATTTGTAATATATACGAATTATTAATCAAAATTATATTAAATAAATAATTAATATTTTTATCTAAAATTTAATAAAATTTAATAATATAAATCGAATTTAATTATAAATTATTTAACGTATTTAAATTTTAAAACTATATTTACGATATTATATTAATTACGAATAAAATAATTAAATTAAAAAATTATTAATCGTTTATATAACTTATAATATTAGTTATTATGGAAATATTAATATAATATTTATAAATATAAATTTTGGTTTTATTTGAAAAATTTATAAAAGAATATGTAATAATAATCCAATTAATATTAAACTAATCCTTACGTTAAAATAATTTTAAGAATTATATTAAAAATTAAAATTAAAATTAAAATTTATACGAAATTAAATAAATAAATATTATAATTAAAAAAGATTAAAAAGATTAACTTTCGAAAAAAGGAAAATAATTTTCTTAATTACCAAAATTATTTAAATAAAACGAATTAATAAAAAAATTAGATTTTAAATATATTAATTTATATAAAATCGTTAAGAAAATCTTAAAAAATAATTACTAATTAGAAATTTTACTAAAAATTAAATTTTATCTAATTTTTATATGTTTTTATTTATATTAATAACAAATATAATTAAAATATATACGGCATAAAATTATATGGAAATAAAAAACAAATAAATATATAAAATAGAAAGATTTTCGATATACGAAATAAAACGGATTTACTTAATACTTAATTAAATGAAAAAAATATCCAGATTTCGAAAATGTTTAATAACTTATTAAAAACCTTATTAACGCTTAACGTTTATTAAAAAACTTTATTAATAATAATAAACGTATCCTAATTAAAAATTAACTAATTAATAACCGGAATATCGGGTTAATCGGTTACAGCCTGCATTAACGTAATAATTATAATAACAGCCTTTAATTATTTTTATTTTTTTTTCGAAACGCTTAAATTTTTCTATGGCCTTTATATTTTAAATATTATTACGAAATATTTTTATATTATGGCGACAAAATAACCGCCTTTATTTTTATAAAAGGTTTAATTTATTAATAACGGTACATAACGTTTTACGAACTTATTCCTTTTTACGTTTTAAACGGTTTTCTTCATTAAAAACTTTTTAATATTCGGCCTCCGAAAAACCAAAAACGTTATAAAAATCCTCATAATAAATACATTACGTATATTTTAAAAACTTTGGAACAATTTTATATTCCGTATTTCCTTTTTCGTAACGAAAATAAAAAAAATATTTTAAAATTAAAACATTTAATACGTTCTGAAAAAATTAAAACATTAATACATTTACGGAAACGAAATTTTTCGATTCGGTCTAATATAATAAGCATATAAAAAAAGATTATTTATTAAAATTAATAAATAAATAATTTAATTTTTAAGGATAAAAATTTTGGAAAAAAGGAAATCATATTATAACTTAACGGTTTTAATTTCTTTTTAAACGGTCGGGATTATAAAAAGGTTAATTCCGACCTAAGCCCAAATATTACGTAACTAACTTAAAGGTTTTAAGGCGCCAAATACCTTAAGCCCCTTAAGCCAGTAAAAAAACTTAAAGGGCTTAACGAACTTAAGGATTTAAACCGTTTAAGTACTTTAAGCTAAAATAAGGCTATATATATTTGTTATTCTATAATTTAAATAACTTTAGTTTACAATATAATATCGTTACCCAAAATACCTTTGGTATTACGAGACGTAATATATTACTGTATTTATTGCTCAGATTTCCACGATATTTCTGCTAACATAAACCCGTCGACTTAAGGTTTAATAGTTAGTTAAACCTTATAGCTCGTCACACAAAACAGGACAAGGTATACGGGCGGCCTCGAAAAATACTGATTATGACCGTACGGCGACAGATATTAATCCTAGTTGCAAAAGGATAAAATCACAAAGCGTAATTAATAAGGATTTATTGCAAACCCGGGATCCTAAACGTTTCGAACTGATATCTAAAGAAAAGCGGACGCCGGAATAGCTATACCAATAGCGAAAAAATGGCTTTCCTAATATTGGCGAAAAATATCCATATTATTTATTTACCCGCATAATCGATCCCCTATCCCAGCTATTTAACCCGAACTAAGGTACCTTAAGGGTTAGAAAGGATAGGAATATTTCAAAAGCCAATATAACGAACTCAAAAAAAACCAAAAAATAAGATTCAAAAAATTTTAATTCGGCGTCGTAAATTAAGGGCTATAAGTTAAAGAGATAATTGGTTAATAGCCGTAATAAATTACAATTCGAATCGCATAATATAAAATTCCGTTAATACTCTTAACTAAAAAAATTTATTACATATATTCTAAAGCATATAATTAATCCGGATTAAGATGAATTAATATCCCGTATAAAGCTTAATAAATTAAAAACTAATAAGAATAACGAATTTAATAAAGAAATAATATATTTATAATTTTAATTAATATTATTTAGATATTTATAGTTATCGGGTTTTACGACCGTAACGCCGCATCGAAACCGAATACGTTTTTTATTATTTGCCCTAATTAAAACCGGCAAAATTTCCTTTTTTACTTTTTAACTTAATATCGCAATTATCCTTTAATTTATTACTAATATTATTATCCGATAAGTACCGTTTATTTTTAACGTATAATTTTTTAATTTCGATAAAAATTATTATTTTGATTTCTTTTTCTAATATATTATTTATAACGTCAGGTTATGAATTATTACGTTTTGGCGACGCCGGCGATTCCGATAACGATATAAAAGCAAACGAATTATGCGAATATAAGTACGGTAATAAAGGCGGGGCTAAAAGGTTAAAAATATTTAGGAATAATAGGTTCTGTGCCGACATTATAAATAAAAGGAACGAAATAAGCTTTTACTGAAGATTACCTAATATATTACGAATTACGCATATAAATATAGGCGTTATTATAACCGAAATTGCAACTCCAAGTTATAAAGGTATATAAACTATATACAGGTTTGGTATTTAAATTATTGGGATTACCGTTAAACCGTTAATTACCAATTTAAACCGAACGATTATATACGGTATGCTTTAATTAGGACGGAACGCGACTTAAGGCGGCCTTGTAATTTTTTCCGATATTTATCGAACTTATAACGCAATAATAATCCGTAACTTATATAAATCGGTTTGCGGCATGGAAATATAATGCCGTTATTTCTGATTAAGTAAATTCCGCCATTTACGGAAAATTACCTATACTTTCTGTAAAATCAAAAGTATAGCTTTTTCATATATTACATATAACGCAAAAAATAAACGGTTTTTTAAAATATCCTAATATTACTATTTATAGAAACTAAGAACCGCTTTAACAAATTTAATTATATTCTGAATTAAATATAAATTTTTAATTTCGTTTAACTTATGTGGAAATTTATTAAATAAAAACCGTTTAAGTTTAATAAAAATATATATTTATTTTGCCTTTTTACCGTTAAGCAGAAACAACCGCGCAAAAACTAATTCGTTCGCTCGTTATTTACATTAGGACTTTATTATTTCCTAAATAGCCGCCTTTACCGAACCGATTTTTGGTTATTTTTACGTAAATATTTTCGAATTTAAAAATTCGGGTATATAAATGAAATTAAACGTATATATGTTATAACAAAATTCAACCGGAATTAAGTTATTACGATTTTTTCTAATATAATAATTTCGTTTTTTTAAATATATTAATATCGCCTTGCATATAAAATTGCCGTTAAATAACGGATATTATTAAGGCCTTATTTTTATCCGGTATTACAAATCAAAATCACTTTATTTCGGAAGTTTACGGATAATATTTTAACCGGCCGAAAATTAAAATTGAAATTTGATAATTATTTCATTTTAATTAAAATTATTTATAATAAATTACGTATCGTTTTTCTTATTATCTAAACCCGCCATATCGCTTTTTATTATAACCTTTATATTTTTATAAGTAATACGGTTTTTAACATGCCGGGCCTAAATCGTTTTCGTTATTTTAATTTTTTTAAAATAAATAACTTAATTTTAGATTTATTAAATACTTAATAAAATATACATAATATGGCTTATTTATAATTAATTATATTTAATCGTTTATAATTATAAACTGTTTAATTAAATTATTATTATAAACCTTGAATCGAAAAGATTTACGGTATATTATATTATATTATTCGATTAATATCCGGAATATTTATATTTAATCTAAAAATAATAATACATACGACGATATAAATAAAATTATTTAATTGCTTTAAATTATTATATACGTAAATTTAATTTCCGTAAAATATTTCGGAATTATAAAACTTAATAATTTTTTATAACCTTTAATAAATACCTTTCGTTTATTATAATCCTAATTAAGTAATTATAAATATTTATAATTTTTACTTTATTATTAACATAAATAATAATATTAATAATAAAACGTAAATTATTAAGTTAAATTAAAAGAATATTACTTAATAACTTAAATATATTAATTATTAAAAAATTTAAATATCCTTAATTTGAACGTTAATTTTTAAATATAAAGAAAATAATAATATCGATTTCGGGATAATTAATACTGAAACGCCGGACCTCCGCCTTATAATTATATTTAATTAAATCGCCAATTTAACAAAAACCACCATATTTCGCAATTTCTTTTATAATATTATTAAAAGTTTTTATATACGGAAATAAAAATATATAAGTAAAAAAATAAAACGCAAATTACGAATATTAATATATTTAAGCAGGAAATATTTTTATTTTAATAATAAATATATTTCGTTAATAATAACCAAATTATATTATCGTTCGAAATTAAAATTAAATATAATAATTTGGAATTAATTATTCGATATTTATTTAAAACTAAAAATAATATAGTTATATTATTCGGCAGTTATACGGTCGAATATTTTTAAATTAAGTTTTTTCGTATTTGCAAATATTAAGATAAAAATAAAATATTAAATTATTAATACAAAAGTTTGTTAATTTCCCGCCGACTTCATTAATAATATAACTTAAATAATAATTAAATTAGTTATTAATAAAACAATTTAAATAATTAAAGATTTTTTAAAATTTATTTTAATAATAAAAAAAATGTTAAATTTTCCAAAAATCAAATTATATATCCTATCGATTTATTTTTTCCGTAAAATACGGCTTTATTTACCAAATATAATACCTAATATAAGGCGAATAAACCAATAACGCAAAATTTCTATAAGGTTATCGGCCGTACATATAATATTAGCATATGGGTTAATTACGTTTATATCGGTAAAAAACCGATAAAGATATCGGATAAAATTAAACGTTTTGCTTTAAAAAATTAAGTATTCAAAAATTTAAAATATTTACCCCAAATTTTTGAATATAATACCCGTATTTAGCTGATTAAGAAAAAAATATATTTTAAGGTTTATTATAGGCGATTTTAAACTTTATGTATTATTATTTTAGCTTATAAAATTATATTATTATCGTACTGGCTTAAGTGGGGTAAAAGGGTATAACATATATTAATCAGAATTTTGGGCTATTTTTTTATTATAATAATTTTTATTTCGTATTAATTAAAATTATTATTATATTAAAAAATAAAGATTTTGATTTTACGTTAAATTATAAAGGTTAAATTGCTAAAAGCTTTATAATTAATATATATTATTAAAGTTAATATTAATAAATTTTGCGAATTTATATAGGAATATACCAAACGGAACGAAAAAATCAGAATTTGTAATCAGACTTTATTTAGGAGGTTTTGTTATTTTTATAGGTATTATTCTTAAAGGAATTTAGCTAATATATTGGACCCCTGACAAATATTTCTTGATCAAAAGCTATAGCTGTGGCTACGGCTGCTGCGCCGCAGGCGCAGCCACAACCTCCAAAATGGGGTCCTGATCAAGATGAGGTAACCCGTAGGTCCTTGGCAAGACCTAATGGGTATCTAATGGGTCCTTGGCAAATCCGATAGATACCCGCGGGTACCCACCAAATCAGATGGGTAGTGGATGGGTACCTATCAGGACCCATGGGTCTTCGTGGGTCACCCACGGGTACCCATTCCCACACCCTAGATATACCTAGCTCTCAGCTTTTCTTGGGCATTTCCTATAATCACTCCGATCTTCGGCCTTTAGCATGTATAATTCTAAGAAACTAATTTGTACAACCTGCGGTTTAACGAATGTTATACGTTCAACATGTCCAATGCGTCCTTATAACTACTGCAAGCAATATCGAACAAGCGGCACGACGGTGCCTGCTAACTTATCCCGGCCGTACACCGCCCCACCTTCCTTTCCCGGTTCTGGCAGCCCCGACCGCCCTTGGTATTTTAACGCCCACCCTCCGTTTTGGCCTCGGGGGCCGGACAACCGTTTTAGAGAACGGAACCGTCGAGGGCCCGGAACATCTGCTCGTCCTGCTCCGGCCGGTACCGTATCTACTTTGCTTAGGGTGAGGGAGGAACCACCCACCGAAAATTACCCACGGCCCACGGGTACCCGCGGGTAATGCCAAGAACCCATGGGTGACCCATGGGTCCTTGGCGTAAGTCAGAATTACCCGCGGGTATCTAATAGGTTTTTGGCATTACCCGCGGGTACTTAATAGGTCCTTAGCAGAACTTATTAGGTATTTACGATTATTTATTAACAAAATACGTAAATTTTAAACGTATTAAAAAAAAAATAAAAAAATAATTTAAAATAATTATTATATTATAAAAATAATACATATTATTTTTAGGCAAAATTAATAATAGCGTAAATTTAATTATTTTTTGAAAATAATTTAAAATAATTTAAAATAATTATTATATATAATAAATTAAGTTTAATATAATTAATTATTTTTATAAGCTTCATTTAGCAGGAAAAAAAAGAAAATTATTTACGTTGCGGTTAATAAATTAATGTTATAACCGTTTTTAATTCAGATTATTTTTAACTTTTTTTGCGAAAAGCTTTTATTTATGCAAAATTTAGGGCTTGCGCTATCGAATACGGCAGAAATAATTTTGACATAAATATAACTAATATAATTAATTTTTTTTAAAAACTTTATTTAATAAGTTTTTCAAGATATTTTTTGCGCCGTTAATTAATATATTAATTTTAAGATTCAATTAATTCTTATTATTTTTACATATTTAAAATTATTTTTATTTAGGTCCCTTAATATAATTAAAACCTTATTCCAAAATTTCCGGTAATATACCTATAATAAAAAAAGGGTTCGAACGCCAGGGGCGAACCTTGGGAATAAGGCCGCGGGATTTCGTATCGAAATAACGTATAAAATGGTTTCTTTTGGCCTTATTACGCCAGGTTATAAAGCCGGTAATATTTGGTAATAAAGTACCGTATAGTTTTAAATAAATCGGATATCCGCTTATTTACGTTTTAAAATTTAATTATATTATTTTAAGGTTATTTCAAAATAAATATTTAATATATTTGTTTATAGCGTTAAATTTTAACGTAATTAAACGGGTAAACCTTTTTTTCCAGTTTCGAATTTGCCTAAATCGAAAACTGCAGCAACTTTTTATAAGGTTTATTTTTTTTTCTGTACTATTAAGTAATAATATTTTTTTAAGTAAAAATATCGTAAAATTTATAATAAATCAAATAATATAATAAAAAGCTTTTTTTGTAAATAAAAGGTATTTTGCGTAATTATCGAAAACCATACCCAAGGCCGAAATATTTTTGCAATTAAGAATTTATAATTTTTACAAGTATTTAAAGGTTATTCTTATATTAATATAACTTAAAGTACAAATTATTTATAATATTGTATTATCTTAAATGTTAAGCGTTAAATAACTTAAAATTATATTAAAAAATTAAAAAATAAAGTAATTAAAAATAATCGGAATTTACGGAACAAAATGCAAAAGTAATTTCCTTAGCATTTTTAGCCTTAATGTTAACGTTAAAATCGTTTTAATTTATAAGGGCGTTATTTGCCAAAAATAGTTAAAATATGCGACGAAATTGCATTAAAAAGTTTGTAATCCTATTAATAATAAATTCGGTAACTTTAATACGATGCATATATAAAAATTCGTTATCATTTTTTGTACGAATATTTAGTCAAATATTTCTGCCTTAAGCCGGTAATAAAAGCTAAAAATATTAATAAAATAATTAAAAATAATTAGGGGAAAAAATTATTTATCGGATTATTATACGAAATTCTTAAACCTAAGAAATAATAAGATTTTCCGGTAATTAAAGTATTAAGTCGTCCAAGTAATTAATAATAAATTTATAACGAATATCGTTAACGGTATTATCGCCATAATAAAATATTTCAGTTATTTTATTATTGATATTAATATATGTTTTATTATTATTATTTGGTAATATAAATATATTTTTGGCCTCGGTTTATTTCGTTATAATTTAATTAAGGTATCGTTATTTTACCCGGTTATTAATAATTATTAAAATATTAAAATAATTATAAAATAATACTTATTAATAAGTATTAACTTTTTATTTAATAATTATACTTTGCGCCGTTTATCTTTTGGGAGTTACATGTAAATTTAAGCGTTTTTAATTATTTAATTTGCGTTTAATTTGTTGCCTTAGGTTATGACGAACTTTTTCGATATTATTTTATTTTGCCGAAATATTGGCTTTTTGCGTCCGAACCTTTGTGGTATACGGATTTTAAGATAATAATTCGTTGGATTTCCGACGTTTAAATAAAAGGGGTATCGCGGAATTGAAAGCCAAAAATCCTAAATACGATTATTTCAGGATTATTTCAAAAATTAGGCAGCGGTAATCAAAAATAACGTATTATGATAAAGTAAAATAATAAGATTTGATTAAGTTGAAAATAGAAGGAATTAAGTAATTAAATGGAAAAAATAAAATGGAAAATTTTAATTAAGTAAAAGTTTATGTAAAGCATGCGGAATTTAAAGGTTTATCGATAAGGAATTTTGTATTTACAAAATTTAAAATGGGATTTGCCTAATTACATAATATTAATTACCTTTTTAGCCTTTTTTTAAATAAATATTTAAAATAAATAAGAAAAGGTTAATTGAAATAATTTATAAAATATATATTATTTCTTTGATTTTTTTAAAGTTTTAGCAGCCGGCCTTAGAATAATTATATTCTAATAGGAATAAATCTCCCGAATAATGTGAATATCTTTTACCTGAAACGTTATTCGCTTACTGTGAATAACGCAAAAATTATTGCTTTGAAACAAAAAAACCAGAAAATTTTCTGCAGCTTCCTGTAATATTTTCAAAGCAAACGCCTTTATTCGCATAAATTGGAATAATGCATTTATAAATATTTCGCGAACGATACGTTGAAATGGTATTTTCCCGAAAATTAAGCGGGTATTTTTCTGGTATTTCCTAATTTCGCGGAATATATTCATTGGAAAATATTAATAATAAAATAATGATAAAATAATCCGAGCTATATACTTACTATTAGGTTTCCGTTTATAACGCCGAACCTTACGCGTAGGTACTTGTAACGAACTTGTCATACATCCACCTGGAGATATAAGCAGTATCCGAAATGGGGTCTTGATTTGCAGGTAATAATAAGGCGAAAAATAATTTAAAGGTCTGTTCGTTAAAAAGATTTAAAAACTTTTCCCTTAATTAAAAAATAGTACAGTTACCTTTTTAATTAAAAGCTTAGATTAATAATTAAAAAGCGAAATTAAGTAAATTATTATTTATATAGGAAATTTGAAATCTTATATTTCCTTTTACCTTACCGGTATAAAAGTAATTTCTTTAATTTATTAGATTATTTAGATTGCAGTGATTTATGTGATTTAATAAATTAATTAAATTATTCCAAATTACGAAACTTAAAATATGAAGCTTTTTTATTTTTGTAGCTTTAGGGCTTCCAGAACGGGTCCGTTTAGGGATCCGTAACATTATTTTTCTTTTTTCAAGATCTTTTTCCGAAAGATAAAAATGTAAGTATTTTTTTTAATTAAAAATTATTTTTCCTTATCGTTAACCTATTATGGCAAATCGGGCAGAAAAATCGATACGCCAATTCCGTACGAATTAGCGTTAAATTCGCGTTAACCGGTTTAATTATATTTTCAAATTTGGGTTTAAGGTATTACCTTATTCCAGCTGCCTTTTATCCGGAAAATCTAAATGTTTTATAACGGAAAATATTTTAAGTTGTTATTATTATACTTGTCGTTAACATTATTATAACGGAATAACGATTATTATATTCTTATTAAAAAATATTAGTTTTAAATGCGACCGTTTTTAAAAAAACGTTATACCGTTAAAGATAAACTTATAGAATTACAGCGAAAATTTTAAAAAAAGCTATCCAAAAAAAAACAAATTATAATTCTTACGTTATTAAAAAAATACTTTAAAAGAAAAAAAAGTAATAATTACTTTTCGAAAGTTACGAATTAAACTAATTAAAGAAATAAGAGAAAATAGAAAAGGAACGACGGGGTATAAAAACAAAATAAACGTAACTTGCTTTAAAGATAAGCCCTATAATCGAGACGTTTATTTTTTTAATTAAAACGCCGAAAGTTTAAATTTAAGTGGGAGACAGTTATCGCCTGCAACCTTGGCCATACTGGAAACGGTCGGTCAGGATTTTGGCGGTAAAACGTCTTAATTAGGTTCAATATATTTGTCAAATATTTAAATAGTTTTTATAAGTTTTTTTATAAAAGTATTTTTCTTATTTAAGTAAATACTGGATTTGATTTTTAATTATTTTAGAATCCAGTATTCGTTTAATTTCGTATTCGTTATTATTTCTTTTTTAATTTTTAAACTTATTTTTAATAAGGCGTTTTTCGGTATTAATTTAAATAAGGAAATATAAAAAACGGGATATATCTTTATGTTCTTAAATAACGATAATTAATAATTAATTTTGGAAATAATTTTATTAATTTTGAACAGGTTAAATTTCTTAAAAATAAATTTATCGTTAGATTGTTTTGTTTTGATTGATAAAATATTTAAGGCCGTATTTTATTTTTAACGTAATAAGTAAACCTTATTTCCTTTCGTTAAAATTAATCCTTTAATTTTTTTATTGTAATACTAGGTTATTCGTTATTAAAAAAATCGCAATTTATTTTAAAAACAAATTTAAATTGTTTTAATTTTTATTATTAATATTTTTGCCTTTAAGGTAACTATAATAATTTTTGGTACCTTGTTAAATAATTATTTAAGACGTTTCGTTTTTGCGTTATGTCCGTATATAGCTATATAAGGAAATATGCCTATATTTTTATTTACAAATATATTATAAGCGATTTATTATAATAATATAAATTCTACCTAATTATTTTATTAATAATTATTATAACTTTGGAGATATTATTTTAAAGTTTAATTTAATTTTTTAGTTTAGTTATCCGTTTAAGTAAAATATATTATTAAAAATTTAAATTTAGGATTAATTTATTTGAAAAAGCTGGTACCAAATTTTGAAATAAAAAACGTATTTTTATCGGAAACAATCTTTTTTATTATTCCATACTTATTAAAATAATGTTTGATAAAGGCATAAGCTAAATGTTCTATTATTACGTTTTTTTGAAAAGTAAAAAATACCTATATTTAATAAATTTATTAATAATTACTTATATTCTGTCATATTTAACTCCAGTAATTAAGTCTTTATATATAAATAACTTAATACTAAAATTTTAAATTATAATATTTTATACCTTATTTGGAATTTTAATCGGTTATAATAACTTATAAGGCTTATAACGGATTATTTTTGCCTTATTGTAAACTTTATAAATTTTAATTATTTTTATAATTATCCGGCGTAATTCTGGAAAATTATATTTTTCTTATAATCGTTTAATAATTTTAAAAACTTTTTAATATCCGTATAATACACTTTTATGGAATTCCTTCACATATTATTCTTATTAATCCTTAGGAATATAAATTTTATTATGGTATAATAATTAATCTTTTAGTTATTTTTTTAATTATTAAATTTCTTTTTGTGTTTCCGTATCGTAAGAATTCCGAAATCGTATCAAAAATTTTGAAGTTAATTTTTTTATTATTTCGCATAATTATATAATACCGTCTTTATTATATTATAATATTTGTATATTTCTTTTATGGAATTTGGAATTATAATTTCCTTTATAATTAAATATATGCGCCTAAATATTTTTTTTCTTTTAATATAATATATCTTGAAATTAAATCTAAATAAAAAAAATATTTATTTTTTATATTATTTATTTAATTCTTGAGCTTTCATAAATCAAATAAAGTTTTTGTAATTAAAGTAAATATTAAAGGGTTTTTTTATTCTATTAAAAAGGTTTTTATTTTTTTAAAAACGTTAATAATCGCAAACAACTTTTTATTATAAACCAGGTATCTAATTTCTATATTTCGGAATATTTTTAAGTAATATACCATTGGGTATTATTTGCCGTTATCCTTTAATTATTTTAGGACGGCATTTAGTACATAATTTGAAATATTCGTTTTTAAACATTTTCTTTTATTTACGTTAAATAATCTTATTATAGGTCCATTAATAATTACATCCTTTAATACTTAAAACGTTTTTTTCGTATCTTTTGGAAATCCAAACTTTTTTTTTTACATATTTCTTAATAATAAATTTCGTTAACGGCCTAATTATATTTTTATATCCCTTAATTAAATTACGTACGTAATCCGTAAATCCTAAAATTTATTAAATATTAATAACGGTCGTTTTATTAAAAATAAGGGAATTCTTAATTATTTTTATTTTAAATCGTTAAATTTGTATTTAACCAAAAATAAATATATATCCCAAAAATTCTAATTTCTAAATATATTATACGCTTTTAATATGATTAATTTGATTATTTGTTTTATTTAAAATTTTAAATATCTAAACTATATATTTTTTATATTTTTTTTAGGTTTCGGAATAAATAAAGATATCACCAAGGTAAACAAATACGAACTTATCCAAAGGTTATCTGAAAATAATTATAACCAAGCTTTAAAAATTAGCAGAAACATTAATAAATCTTATCGGCATCACTTTATATTCGTAAAATCCATATACCGTTTTAAACGCCGTTTTCCATTTTCTTCCTCTAATTATTCGGATATAATAATAATTATTACGGAAATCAAATGCTATAAATTATTTGATGTTGTTAATACTTTCCTTTATAATATTTATAAATATTAAAAAATATCCGTTTTTAATTATAGTATCGTTTAATTTTTTATAATCGATTATTTTTCGGTAAACAAAATTTCCGTTTTTATTAATTTTGTATTTATTATCTTTAATTTTTAATATTATAAAAACGGAATATTTAATAATAAAATTAAAAAGTTAACTATATCCTCTTCTTAAATTAAATTAGATATTTTTCTATAACGTATTTGAATTTTTTAAATTTATATAATAAATTTTATAAAACTTAAGATAATATCCTTTTTAATAAATATCTAATAATCACATTAATTATATAACGGTAACTTATAATTTTCTGTATTTTTAAATTATGGCTTAAACCCTTAATATTCCGGAGATATTATGGAAATTTAATTAGAAATCCGTATTTCCTTAATAACATAACAAATTTCTCACTTAACTTTTTGGTATTTTTATTTTATTTCCCGAAAAAAATATTTATTTTTTTAATTAATCCGCAAGTTATTAAAATAAAACCAAAGCATTTCCAGGGCAATATCGTACTTGGAAATATCGGCGATATCTAGCAAAATACATTCTTAATATCCTTAAATTTATATTAAAAATACCTTAATTATTCGAAAAATTCGTTTATTTTGGTATATAAATAAGTTTCTATTTACCGTATATAATTTGTAAAATTTTAATTTATATTTCCAGGTAATCTGATATTTTTCTGCTATTATAAAAAAAATAAAATTATTTTTTTCCGGAATTAATTATAGCTTTAAATATTTTGTTTTTATATTAAAAAAAATCTCCATCTAATTATGTATTTCTTTTATCGCTTTATATAAAATCTTATAAACTGGGGTTTTTAATACCTTAATTTTGAAAACCTTTATAATTTTTTAATTTTTAATATTATTTAATTTAAATCAATTTTTATTTACGAATTTCTTTGACGGCGTATTTAATATATTAATTATTTTTATACCGGAACCATATTTTCTTACCGTACTTGTATTAAAATTTCAAAATCGCATTTTTTTCTTAATTTATCTTTAAATTTTATATTTTCCGAATTATAAAATCAAAAAGGTAAATTTTCGAACAAAATATTCCCATATTTAAAAGCTTATATTAGATATAAAATATCGGAAAATAACATAAACATCCTTACGATATGTGTTTTTAATTCCGTTTTAATTCGGGATATAAATAATAAAACCAAAGGTACTTTGGCTATCGGAAAATTTCAATATATCGGTATTCGTTATATGGTTCGGTAAAGACCTTATCGCTTTATTTAAGCCAAAAAAATCTTTTTTTTAATTTTAAAATAAATAAGGTAATTATCGAGATAGCAGGCAGTAAAATGTAACAGGTCGTAAAAATTTACCGATAATATTTTCTGATAAATAGTACATTTTGGAAATCCGCAAAATGCCGAAAATACTTATTTATAATTACTGATATTTGGTCGAAATTAACCATCCTTTATATATATCTTATATTTCTGGAAATCAAAATAAAACTAGTGTTCTAATTTTATAATTATCTTAAAAACTATTTATCCTAAATGATATTTATAAGTTTTAACCTTAAAATTTTAATAAATAAGATACTTTTTATATTTGAAAATATCGTTCTGGATTTAAATAATTATGGCAATAATAAATTCTGGCTAACAAAAACCGACCTAACCTTTTTCTCCTTTTTTTTACCTTATTGTCGATTTTTCGTTTAATTATTCTAATTTTTTGGGAATTAAGAAATTTTTTCTTTTTTAAAATCCCTTTTTGCAGAAAAACGGTATTTGCTTTTAAAATGCCCTTTTTTGCCATAATTAAAATATTTTACTTTAAACTTATCTTTTTTAAGTTTTTTCGAAACAATATTCGCTTTTTTTAAAAATTTACTTTTATCTTTTTTAATTCGGTTATTAATGTTTTTATTATTATTTAGTTTGCCGGTTCCGTTTTTTTCGAAATATCGAACAAAAGTACGGCGGTCGGCAATAATAACAGTATTGATATATTTCACAAAAAACCTTATCTTAAATTCTATATATATCTTATTTTTAACTTAAAGCTTTAAGCCGTTAAAATAAGAATAAAATAATATATTTTTTAATAAATTCGAAATAATTATTAAATGGTTAAACTTAATTATATATTCGGATATTGATTTAGTTTAAACAAAAAAATAAAATTATTTAATTACATATTAATTTTTGTTTAAATTTTTAAATAAAATTCGCAATTTTTTTAAAAAATATTTATATTTACTAAAAATATAATTAATCATATTGAAAGATTTATCGGAATAATTTTAGAAATAATCCTTTATAATAAGTTCGAATTATAAAAAACCTTTTCCGATAAATAACTAAACAATAGCTATTATTTTTTAATAATCCTCTGTTAAAAAACTTTTATAAGATTTAAGGTATAATCTGGTTTATACCAGAAATTCTTCCATATCCGTAAATCCATTATAAGGTTTAAAAGGAATTGGTTTATAGCCCTTAACGTTAAGTATTCCGTAATAACTAAAAAATAATACGGTTTTTTTTCGTAATTGATTTACGTTAAATAATAACAAAATCAAAATTTTTTATTATTATAATTGTTCCGCGCTATACGAAAGTAATTGGAAACCACTTCCTTAATTTCGTCCTTTAAGGGAACCAAATTACAAAAAAACCGGTTTCTTTTCTTTAGTAAATCGAATATTTTCCTTCTTTAGGCTTTTAACTTCTTAGGCCAAAAAGTCCAACCTTTTTTCTATAATAAGCTTTTTTTTCCGGTTAAATATTCTGGTATTTTTCCTTTTTAATTTCCGGCTAAATATTCCTTTTCGTTCTTATTTATTTTAGGCCTTTATACCTTAATTAATTTTTTATAAATAAAATTTTTTATTAAAGTTACGAAAATAATAAGATTTTTTAAAATCTAATAATAAAAAATACCATATTATTAATTAATTAAAAAAAATTTTAATAAAAAATAAATCGTTTAATTTAATTATTAATTTTTTATTAGTTAATAACGGAAATCGGATATATAATTTATTTTCTAAATATCGTCTTATATTATTGTTCGTATTAAATTTAAAAAAGTTTATACTTTAATTAGGCGGTATATTATTTGTTAATTATTAATTAAAAAATTATTAAAATATAACGAACTTATTATATATATACCTAATAATATAAATAATATCGGAAATAAGATTTTAATTTACAAGTAATAATAAGGCCAAAAAAAATTTAAGGGTTTATTTATTAAAAATATTTAAAAATTTTCCTTTAATTAAAAAATAATATAATTATTTCTTTAATTAAAAACTTAAATTAATAACTAAGGAGCGAAATTAAATAAGTAATTATTTACATCAGAAATTTGAAGTTTTATTTTTTTTTACCTTACCGATATAATACTAATTTCCTAAATCTGTTAAATTATCCAGATTATAATGATTTATATGATCTAATAAATCAGTTAAATCACTCCAAATCACGGGACTTAGAATGTGGAACTTTTCTATTCCTGCAGCTTTGGGGCTTCCAGAACCGGTCCGTTCAGGGATCCGTAACAGTACTTTTGGCTGAAGCTTTATCGGCTTACCTAGCATTTTTTTGGCGGATTTGGAAGCAAAGCCAGTTAATGGTACTGGCTTATCTTGTACTATGCGTTAAATGGGCATATGTCCAGTAGATTTAGGTAGCGGGGGAAAATTAAAAATAAAGCTATTAAAATTTTGGTTAAGTTCATTTTAAGTATCGTCAATTCGTAAAAGATTTAAAGCATTACCTTAAACGGGTAATTTTTTAATTATATTATTTCGGTGATATTAGGTTCGAATTAAAGTAAATGGAATAAATAGCTTTATTATAAAGGTTTAATAAAAAGGAAAAAGGAAATAAACGACGTTCGAAAAAGTTGATACGTAATTTTAAAACCTTATATTACCAGCTATTTACGTGATTTCGATTATTTTTTTTTATTTTCGCCACTTATCCGTTTGCTATAAAGGGAATTTTTATTATGGCTTTAATCGAATTTATTATAATACCGAAATAATATCGCAAATTTTCGAAAATTTTAACTTTGGCGATAATAATTTCGATAATAATAAATTATTATAAAATATTTTTTCATAAAATAATAACCTTAATTAAAATAATAATTTAAGAAATTTTGTTATCGATAATTAAAATAATAACGAAATATTTAACGAAAATTATTTGCTAACAGGCGACGGTAGAAATTATTAAAACCAAAAACCGGTTAAAATAAATTCAAATTAACAATAAGATATCCCAAAATTAAGTTCGGAACTTAATTATTTATAATTTAACTAATAATTACCGAATAAAAAACAACCTAACTTATTAAGCTTACCCAGCCAAAAAAACCGCTTTATTACGCCAGATTATTTAAGCCGATTCCAATCACAAATATTACGGGGGGCCAATTTTCCCATTATTAACCAGGAATATTACGAATATTAAAAACGTTAATACGAGAATTAAATGGTTTAATTCCAGCGGTAATTATGGTTTTAAAAAAGCGATAATAGCAAAAATAACGAAAACCTATTAAGCGAAATTATCGGCATATTTAATAAAATAAACCGTAATTCGGAATACTGGTAAAATTTTATATAAATTTATTTATGGATATTTAAGTAACCTAAAATTAAATATTAATAATATAAATATTATTTTACATATTTTACTTTTTTTAAAAGAAACAACATAAATTCCATAAAAAATTCTTACGGAATAATATATATCGTAAAAAAATAAATTAAACGGACCTTATTATTAATAATAAAATTATTATTATAATTACGGTATATATATGGTTTAAACTAATCCTAAATAATTATAATATAACCTTTTATTAATAAATTTTTATTAAATTCTTTTTATTTTAATTTTTTTAAAAATAATAATTTTAAACTAATTTTTATTGATTATAAATTAAACCTAATATTATTTAAAGTATTTAATCTTAATTAGATTTTTTTAATTAATTATTTTATATCTTAATATTTACTTATTAAAAATTTCCTAAATATATATTTTCGAATTGTAATATTATTTTACGGTAACGGCTTTAAATTATTAATAATAAAAATATATATAATGTATATACAGATATATATTAACGTAATTATTAAATATAAACTTAAAAATATCTTTTTAAAGTTTTATAAATTAATTAATTAAAACGTTTAAATTATACGGTACTTAGTATTTTCGTTTTAAAAAATTATTATGTATTAAATTAACCGGGAATTAAAAAACGTTATTTTTTAATTAATATTTAACTTTATAATATCAAATTAAATAAGTTTAATAACGATAAGTTATTACGTTAATAAAGAAAATTAAAAATAATTAATTAATTTCGCGTTCTTATTACGGATAATAACTTTAATATTAAATAATTAATTATATAAAATAATTTTATCGAAAGTTAAACAATAAGTTCCAGGAACCAAACGAAATTCGACATTATATATATATATTATATGCTTTATAAAATACATTTAATAACTTTATTAAAATTTATAATATAAAATTATCGAATAAATTTGAAAAAACTTTAGATGAATATAATAAAAAATTTAAAAACTTGCCGAAATAAGGCAAAAACCTTATTAACCCGAAAAAAAACATATAATTATATTAATACGTATTTTTTTGAAATAATTATAAAATAATTATTTAATTTTTATAATTACGCATACTTATTATCTGGATTTATTTTAACTTTAATAAAAAAAACCTTTTTATAAATTTAATAAAACATAATAATAAATAAGATTTTGGATTTTAAAAAGGTATTTTAAATAATCCGTAACGTCCATAACCGTTAAAATTCGGTATTTTTTTTATTACGTACTATAAAAATATACTTTATAATTTAAAGGTTTATACGCAAATATTTATTTTTAAAAAAAGCAAGTTATATATTATTTCTTAACGGTATTAAATTTATTCGTTATTTAATTCATATTTCCAAATACTTTATTTGAATAACGAATAATTTCGGTTTTTCCCGAGAAAATTATATCTTCTATATAATGGGCAAATACCAAATTATATTTAAATATTTATATAAATACGAAAAGCATATTATTAAAACTTATTAAAAATATTATCCGCATAAAAAAATAAAAAATAAAAAAAAATAGAAAATAAAAAAACTAATATTTTTTAAATTTATTAACTAATTATTAATATAATTACGATTATTACGGAAAAATACTAAATTAATAATTTTAAATATTTTTAAATATATTAATAAATTATTTACTAATAATTACTTATTAATTTATTTTTCTGTTTTAATTTACTTATTTTTAAATAATACGGTTATAAAATTCCGTAATTACTTTAATAATTAATAAAAATATTTTTAATTAAAATTATTTAATAATATATTTTATGGGAAAACCGTGAAATACTTTAAGCAAATATATAAAAAATATTGGAAAAATATAATAAACGGAATATATAATTTATTATACGTATTTTTATTTCGAATTACAAAAACCTTACCGAAATTTTCTTATTAAATTTAAATTTTGAAAAAAGGGATTTGGTATACCGTATTAACGATAATCCGTAAAAGAATATTATTAACGATTATTTTTAATACGAACGTAAATAATTTAATTAATATTTTAAAAAATTATTTTTTAATTATATTATATAAATATCCGTTTAAACGAAACCGTTTTAATATTATAGTAACGGATTAATAATATATTCCCCGGTTTTACTTACTTTGGACGTAATTTATCATGTATTTAATATTTTTCCGTATTAATAAAACGTACCTGGAAAGTTGTTCTGTTAAAATATTATTTTAATTATTAATTAATATTACCGTAATAATTTAAATCAATTTTACTCATATTATTTTACGTTCGATTTAAAATATATAATTTGAATAATAATATTATATATAATAATAACAACCTTATTTATGCCCGAAAACGATTTGAAAAATATAAGAAAAAAATATAACAAATATTTTAAACTCCGGTTATCGAAAGTTTAAAGAAATTATTAAAGTAATATAACTTATTATTAAATAAATATACGGGGTATTAAATAATAATTTAAAAAATCCGGATAAAACCGAAAATAATAAAAACAAAAATTTGGTATTCCGGGAATTTCCATATGCTAATTAAATTATTAAAATAAGTAGATTTTAATATAAAAAATTACATTTAAAAATTAATTTTACAGAAAAAAAAGTTAATTAATGTCAAAAATAAGGGCGTTATTAAAAGATAAACGAATAAGATTTCGAAAAATTAAATTTTAATGCTTATTTAAAACTGGTCGTTTTTTTGGAATAACTTAAATCTATCGTTATAATTATAGTAAATTAGGCCCGTAATTACTAGGTTAAGGCGATAAATAATATAATTAACATATTCGTAATCTTTAAAGGCGGATTAAATTTAATATAAAATTATTTTTTCCTTCCTTTTTTATTTATTATTTATTTTTATTATATAATATATAAATTTTAACTATAAAAATTATTTATTTATATAAATTAAAATTAAAAAATAATTATAAAATAATAATTTTATATATATTATTTTTATTATAATAAGGAAATAAAACTTTTTAAAATTAAGCACTTAAATAAATTATGAAAAAAATTTTTAATTACTTTATATTACCCTATATACCCTATTTTCCAAAAAATCGTTTATATCTATACTTAATCAGAAATTCGCAAAATATCTATCGATTACTATACTATTATTGCAATTAATAACTTTACGTTATGATAATAATCAATTTAATTATAATAATAAAATTGTATTAAAATAATTTTAAAATAATTATTTGTTAATAATTTAATAACTGCAATAATAGCCAAAATAACGCGTATTAGGTAAATGGCTCGTTAATTAATTCTGCAATTAAAAAAATTACCTAACGTTAAAAAAGAATTTCCCGCATTATAAAATAACCTTCAGCTAGGAAAATAATACCTAAGCGCCCGGTTTCTTTTAAAAAGCGAAAACGATACGTTTTACCTAGTAATAAGTTTTCTTTAAAAAATAATATAATCTTAAAATAATACTAATATATATAACTGCCATTTTACGTAAAATCCGATAATATTTAATAAATATTAAGTTATTACTTAAAAAAACGCCTTTTTAACGTTTAATAAGGGAAATTTCGTAATAGTTCAAAAGCTAATAACGATTCCAAATTTTTGCTATAGGCGTTATATAGGAAACGGCAGAAACTATACTAATAAAATTATTTGAAAATAAATAATACATAAAATAATTTTGAAATAATTTAATTTTTTATAACAACCAATTCACGCGTTATTTATGCCAAACAAATTATTATTTAATAAAAAAATATGCAATTAATTAAAAATATTTTAAGCTATTACCAAAGGTTAGTAAGACCGTAAATGAAAACTGCGGCTCCCGGTAAAAATTTGGCGTTTTATTAAGCAAAGCTTATAATTAAAGTTTTAAACGTACCAACAAAACGCGCAAAATAATAACGCGTAAAATAATAACGCGCAAAATAATAAAAATTCGGACAATACGCAAGATAATAATAATAATAAAATTTTAAGCGAGATTTAAGATTGTTTTAAAGGGAAATCGGCGTTATTTGGTTTTATGATATCTAAAAAGTTTTATGTAATTTAGCTGCAAATTCTTTAATATTACCACTTTTACCGGATTGTTTCAGATTATTTCAAACTATTAAAGCGATTTGCTTTATGTGCAAATTTTTTACCCACTGGGTACCCGTGGGTCCTTGGCAAGACCTAATGGGTACCCAATGGGTCCTTGGCAAATCCGATGGGTACCCATTAGGACCCATGGGTCTTCGTGGGTCACCCACGGGTACCCATTCCCTTACCCTAACTTTGCTTACCCCCTCCCTTTCCGCACCCTCTCCCCTTCTAACGTAGGGCTTACTAACGCCCTGGCCTTGCCGTTAACGGCCTGCGCCAAAAAACGAACCAATACCAACTGACAACACCGATCCTAAAACATGGCGTCTTCGTCGGTAATCCTAGGCGCACCGGGGGACGTATTTCCTTAACTATAAAATATCCGGTTTCCTTCTTTATTGTTACGGCACAGAAAAACAAAAATCTAACCATTACACCACCAAAAGTGAAACGTTATCAGCTCGAACACTAACCGCCTTGTTCTGCCCTATAGGGTAAGGGAATGTGTATCCGTAGGTCACCCGTAGGAACTTATGAAAAAAAAAAAAAAACTTACGGGCCACCCATAGAAGTTTTCAAAAAAAAAAATAAAACTTTTATAAGTGATCCGCAGGTATTTTTAAATATTTGAAAAATAGTTACGGATTACCTATCGATAATAAAATAATTTGAAATAATCATATGTAATTAATAAGCCCAATTTTTTAAACATATATTAAAATAATTAAAAATAATCATATTTAATTAAGAACTCAAATTTATTAATAATATAAAAAAAGCTTTTAAATATTATAAGTATATTAACCTTATATTTTGCTTATATTAAATATAATTAAATCGTATTTTTAATTAAGTTATTAGATTCAAATTCAAGTACCGTTATGTCGTTTATTTTTTTGGCTTGTTGTAAATTTATTTTTTAATCGGTTTAATATTTGGTTTTCGAATATTATATTTTAATAATTATATACACAGGTGTTTTAACGTATTATTCTTATCGTAAATTTATTTTACACAATCTATATTTGTTTATAAGATAATTGGTTTTTTATAAATAATATATAAATTATATATTATAAAAATTAAATTTTTTTATATTTATTTCAAAAAAATATTTGTTTTCGAAAAATGTAATAAATATTAATTTTATTATTTTTTGTTTAAACGTTCATAATGTTTATTTAATTTCGTAAATAAACTTTTAATATTTATATAATTTCGCAAATTATTTGCTAAAAAATACCTTAAATATTAGTAATAATTGGTCGAATTAGTAACGTCGAATTTCGTAAAACGTTTGCGTTATAAAAAGTTAATTTTAAATTTTCAAAATGATTATAAAATAATTTTATTTAAATTAAAAAATGGCATATTATAAATTCAGTGTATGTAAAAAGTATCGACTTTTTTCGAATAATTATAAATTGTTTTTTACGTAAAGTTGTTTTAAAAAAATCGATGAAAAATAAGTAATTCTTTAATACATGTATTAATTATATTTTAAAAAATCGGTAATATTAATCGGATCAATTTAAAATACTTTTTATTATAATAAAAAGGTATTTTTAAAAGATTTTATAAATTTTGATTATAATTAAATATATATTTATAAATAGTAAATAATGATTTAAAATAAAAAGGTTTATAGATAAAATACTATTACGTTAAAATAGTTAAGTTAAAAAAGTTAGTAAAGAAAAAAATAAACTTCATTTGTAAGGTTTTGTTTAGTTATAATAATAGTTTTATTATTTAATTTAAATTATCTTATACTTAAATTTTATTAAGTTATATTAAATAAAAAGTTAGTTAAATTTTTATACGTTTAAATATATATTTATTTTGCGTTAAAGAATTATAAATATAAATATTACGTAATTTATTGCTTAAATTCAATAATAATAAGTTTTATTTAAGAGAATTAAGATAATACGTTATCCGAATTATTATATACGAGTAATTGCGATTTAATAATGTTTAGATGCTATATCTTTTTTATGAACTTTTTTTAAGTAGCTTTATAATATTATCATTTATTGCTGTCTTTTTTTTCAAATAATAAAAATATTGTTCGAATTAACAGATATTTCCTCGTTGATATATTGGAATCCGTTCGACGCATCAATTTAACGAAGATTAAGAGTTTTTTATATTTTCTTCTTATTTTGGTTAGGTATATTTAACTTATTTAAGGTTTTTTTAGGATTATCGGATATTAAATTCGTAATTAGTAATAGCTTTAATATATCGATAAATAATATTTCGTATTTTTTAATGGGATCTATTTAGTGTAAACGAGATGGTTTCGTTAAACGTTTTATTAAGACGAATTATGGGTATTATATACTCGAAATTTTGCAGTCTGGTATCGTAATTGATTATAACTTGAAAAAATAATATAGAAAAAAGCTAGTCGTAAAACTGATAAGGATTTGTAAAACCTTTTATATATATTTAAGGTGTACCTTAAAGGTTTATCTTTATAGCTATTATTAATATTATTGCTTAAGATATATAGTACAAAGATTAATATTTCGTCTTTGCCGAATTAATTAACGGATACAAATTTTATTATAGTCGAACTATAGCAGTAATTTCGTATTTAATGGCTTTTAAAAAGGTTTATAAAAGTAAAATATAATATATTTGAATTATAAATATTATTAATTCATTAATATATTCAAAAATATTAGATATCATATTTATCGTACAAATTATATCGTATAAGAAACTTTTATATACTTATCGTAGCCAAAGAAATATGACCTAACTTTATATAAATTTTTATTTATAGATTTTAATTTTAGTTTTGATTTTAATTTAATAATTACTTAAAACCTTTTTATTACTATATCTATTTTTGTAATATTTTCTAGAAATTAAAAAGAAATTTAAAATTAATCATAATTTACTATAGAAATTTCTTTATCATATATTGTAATAATAGATTTATTTAATCATAAAAATATAAATAATAAAAGATTTTTTATAAATATTATTTTTATAACGTGATTTTATAAAATCATGATTAATTAATTTTATTTAGTAAAATATTAATTTAAATATATTAATATTTTATATATTTTACGATTTCTAATTATGTTTCAACTTAAAAGGTTAACTTTTTAAGTATATAAGTAATTATAAACTTTTATAAGTATCTTTATAAAGTTTAATAAAAATGTATATAAATTAGTTTTAAAAAACTTTTAAATGCTTCTAAAAAATAGCTTAAAATATAAATGTTAATGGTTTTATTTATTTTTATATTTAATGAAGTGATAATATTAATTTAAAAATATATTATTTTATAATTGATATTTTTAATATAATATAATTATTATCAATATATTTATTTGTAATATATAAAACAAATTAAAATGTAATTTAGTAGTTATAATTAAAAATTATATTTATTTTAATAAATACACAATGTAAATCTATTTTATCAATTTATAAAACTTTATATTTAATTATATGAATTTACATAAGATGCCTTAAAAAGCCTTCAAAAATAATAAATTAAAATATATATTAAAAATTTCAAATATTATTAATATTTTATATTACATAGATTTCTACTTAATAAAATATTATAGAAATAGAAAAGGAAATTACCTATAAAAAAGAAATTTTAATTTTAAGAATCGAATTTACTTAACACTTAAATAAAAGAATATTTTAATTTTTAAAATATTTAAGAATTTATACAAAATTCCGTTTAATATTCATAAAATTAAAAACTTTATTTACGTTAATATTTCTTAAAGATAATATTTATAAATCTATGAAATTTATTTCATATTATTTATATTATTAAACATTTAAATTTTTATTTCAATTTTTATTTCAAAAGATATAAAATTCTTACGGTTATTTATACATTAAAAATCATAATTTAAATATTTTAAAGTTTTATATTATTACTATTAATAATAAATTAAACATAACTTAAAAATACGCTTAAACAAAACGTTTTCGGTATTTATTTTTGCAATTAATTACTTTTATTAATAAAATAATTAATTACAAAAACAGGCACTTTTATTTTAGTTTATATTTAATTATAATATATATATTTTATGTAATATTGTTTTAATTATTTTACGAAGTCTTTTTGAAAAAGACTTTAAAAATAACGATATAAATTTAAAAGTTTATAATTTAATTAAGGTGATTATAGTATAATATTATTTAATTATTTAAAAATAACCTTTAAATGTCAGCCCTGATATAATTGTAAAAGAAAAATAAATAAATTTACGAAAAAAAAATAAAAAATAAAACTTTTAACAAAACCAAAACTTATATTATAATTTAATACGTTACGATGTCAACAACTACCGTAATAAAAAACTGAAAAGTTTAAATAAGTTAAACCACACAATATACTATAAGGATATTTTTAATATATTAATAAATGAATTTATTAATTGAATTAAAATATATAAAGAAATATATATAAATATTTATATGTATTGTTTTTTAAATTTATATAATATTACTTTATAACATAAATTCGTTATTTTATATAGTGTTTATATTTCGAAATGTAATTAAACTTTTAATATTTCTTAAATTATTATAATATTTCTATTAATTTAAATTCGTATAATTTAAGTTTAATATTTAGTTAGATGAGTTAGCCGTTATATATATCGTAGTAGAAAACTATATAATACTAATTACAAATTATATTACGGTATTAGTAATAAATTAATGAGATCATTATAAAAAAGCGCTTTTATAAAGTCGAAAAAGCTAAAAGCGAAATGTTTAATTAATTACTGTAACATTTTTTAAAGGATAAAAATAAACTATAAACTTTGACAGTATTTTATTACGCGGGTGTAATAAAACTTTTAAAAACTACTAGTTACACTAATATATTTCTTAAATAATTAAGAAATTAATTAAGTAAGCTTTCGTTCGGTTTTTAATAATGAACACGATCTACACGAGAAAGAATTTTAAAATTTAATTAATAAAGACACTAAATATATTACTATTTAAATAAAATACGTTATGTAAAAAGTAATACGAATAATAGAAAGGTATGGCGCATTATTACTTATATTAAAATACAAATGCGGTAAATAAATAATAACTTACTAAAACGATTTTCGAAAAAGCTAGAATAAATCGCTTAAATATTACTATCTTGCTACAAATATAAGACCTTTTTTTAAAAAAGCTTAAAGCGAAATTACTAGAATATAACGAATCGAACTATAGAATAATTCTTAAAAATAACAAAATAGCTTTATTTTATCGGTTTTATAACTTATATAAAACTGAGGTACACGTACTTCGTGCTTAACTTAAAGATAAGCTTAAAAAGGACCACAAATAACGCTTTAAATTGCGAAAATATATCCGATATTCTTCGAACTTAAAAAACGAAAAGTTATAGTGAGTTATTAACTATCAATAGCTAAGTAACATTATTATTAAATATCGAATACCCTTGCCTTTTATTAACGAAATAAAGAAATATCTTTATAAAGTTAAATAATTTACAACCTTAAATTTTCGAAACGGCTATAACCTAATTCGAATTAAGTTAATATATTAGTAAAAAATAATAATCAAAACAAAATACGAATTATGGGAATTTTTAATTACCTTATTAGGACTTAAAAACGTGTTAATAACCTTTTAACAAATAATTAACTATATAATACGAAAATATCTAAATATTCTCGTTATTTGTTATCTTGTTAACATTATTATATATTCGAAAATAGAAAATAGTATATAAAATACGTTTATAAGATTTCACAAGTATTATAAAACGGTAATCTTTTAATTAACGCAAAAAAGCACGGTTTAGATTTAAAAAAAATTCAATTTTTAAAATGCATTATTACTCTAGACTATATTAAATAAATTTTAAAACGTTTACCTTTATTAAAAACTAAGTAACATTAACTAATATTATAAAGGTACAGGCATTTCTCTGATTCGTCAATTAGTATCGACGATTTATACGACGTTTTAACAAAATCGCAATGTTATAAAATAAAGCTCACCCGGAAAGAGAAACGATTCTTATCGGCTCCAGCTATAAAAGAGGCCTTTATTAACGAATTACTACTTAAATTATACGATTTAAAACGATTAGTCGAATTAAAAAGCCGAGGCTGTAAACTTTATATTAAAAGCAATAATCTATTAACGAAACGATAAAGAAAACTTACGTTTTATTGCCTTTAATATTTACACGTTATACGAAATAAAATTAAACTACTTTATTAATAATAAGAAATACTTAACAATCGTTAAAGACTTTAAAAAGCTTAAACATTATATTAAGGGCAACTTTTATCAAATAAAGACATACACGGATTACAAGAAAAGTTTTTATTTTGTACTTATAAAAGGATTAATAAAACGGCAATTACGCTTTGTTAAATATCTTTTCAATTTCGATTATATTACTATCTATTCAAAATAATTCAAATTAGCTAAGTAAGCGTTATTAATAAAGAATCTAACCGAGGAAAATCTAAAGTTAATGTTTAAAAAATAATTTTTACTAAAACGCTTAAAGAATATTTATAATAATAATAAATTACTATTATTCGAATATTGGTTTTAAATATATATTAAAATGTTACATAATATAATAATGGCTTACTTAAAAATTAAAAATTAAAAACGGTTTAAGGTTTAAAGAAATGTTAGGAAAACTCAATACGATATATTTACGAACAGTAATTATACAAATATCTAGAGATTTATAAAACTTTAAAACGACTATAAGGAGTATATTATTTTCTTGAAATGAAATCAGCGTTATAAAAGGGCTTACATTAATTCAATATATATATAAAGGCGAAAATACGACGAAATAAACTATATAAAGAACTATTACTATTACTAGTTATAAAACAACTATAGAATTTAATTATATTTAACTATATTATAAAACTTTTATATTAAAAGATTTATTTAAGGGCATATATTACGATATTATCTTGGTAATCGTGTATCGATTTACGAAGTTTGATTGTTTCTTTTCAATAAATTAAAAGTGCGAATGTTGAATAAATGTCACATATTTTCTAAAAATACGTCTTTAATATATACGAATTGCTAACATAAATCATCTTAAATGAAAATATAATATTAACTTTATAGTTTTAGAAAGATATAATATCACATATAGGTTTAAATTGTAAATTATTAAGCCTTATTAAATTGTAAATAAAAATATAAAAACAAAGGATTAAAAGTTAAAGACTTAATTATAGTACCATGTTAATTACAAAAAATATAACTAGATTAAAAAGTTACTTATCTCATAACTAGCTTATAATATTAGTTATTATGCAAGCATTAACCCGTTTTGAATAACTGTTAATTACGACTTTTTTTCAAAGGTTTATAACAAAACACTGGTCGGTCTAATATCGAATGAGCATTTTATAGTTTAGAATAATATACTTTAGGTCTTTATTTTATTGGTTATATTTTTATATTTATATTTATTATTTATATTAATTTAGTATGAAGAATTTTTATTGTTCGAATTTAAGTGATTATTCAGAAATAATCAAAAGTTACTTTATTAATTTCTTAATTATTTAAAAGAATATAAAAGCTTAAGTATAATCTTGTAAAAGTTATATTGTTCTTAATTAATTATATAATATTAAAAGTAATTATTTATTATTATATTTTAATATACGGTTCGAAATAAATAATTGCGTATTTAACTTTTTTATCGTCGTAATTAAGCTTTTTATTTTCGGTATTTTTTAATCTTCTATAAATTACTTTTATTTCTAATAATAAACTTAATTAACTTGTTATTTTCCATAAACTATAATTTGTAATTATTACTTAGTAATTTACTACCTTAGTATAATAATATCTTTTACTCGTATTTATATTATAATAAATTTATTTACCGTAGTTGTTATTACGAAGAAAGCTTTAAAGAAAATTTATTACTTAAAGATTTCTTTCTGTTATATTACAATTCTTTAAGAGTATGATCCGTGTTTTAAGTCGTCTTTTAATCGTTAAATTTGTTATTTAAATTATTTAAATTATTTATATTATTATTAAAGTTATTATTTATGTTAACGTAACGCTACTTCTCAGTAATTAATATGCTTTTAAAAGGTATTTTAGTGATATACTTTAAATTCAAATTTTCTTTAGCAAATTATCAATATGTTTAAAAATAATATATTGCTTAATTAAGTTTTCCGTAAACGTGCGTTTTAATTACAAATATATAAATACCAGTTAAAACGTCTTTTTACGCTTTAAAATTAATTCTTTGCAAATTGAACAATCGTAATATTAATAATATTATAAAAAGGGTTTTATAAAGCAGTGTTTTTCGATTTACTTTTTCGCTATTATAAGTTTATCGCTTTGTTTCCGTTATTATAGTCGGTAACTTTCGTTATTAATGCTTTTTTGAGATTATTTTTTATTCAGTTAACGAAATTAAATATTTATCATTATAAATATATACTTTTTTTAACAATAAACCTTTTATTCTTTTTATAAGTAATATATTAATTGCATTTGTAATAATTTTCGTAAAGCTTTTTTTGTAGCTTAAACTTTTTTAAACATAAGATCTTATTTTATGTTTAATACTACTTTAATTGCATACATATATTTTAATATATTTGTTATCGTTCTTAATTTTATTTTTTCGTTATTATTAAAAGATTACTTCAAAATCGTTTTTATTCCTTTACGTTTTTAAAATATTTTCTTTACTAGAAAATAAATATTCTTAATTTATATTATATTAACACTTTATTGTTATTAGAATAATTTCAAAGATATTATTTAAAAATTAAAATTCAAGTATTACTTTATAAAGTAGTTTTAAACTCTATATATTCAAGTGCGTTATCTTTTATTTTATTATAATTATAGTAGTTAATTTAGCTTTAGTCGCGTTATAGATAGCTCAGACAGGGCTCAGAAGGACTGTCGGCGCAGGAAGACCTAGGAATCCGAACTGTGTTATGGCACGTAATTAAATCGCCAGCTTACGAATGGTGAGCTAGGGAGCCGAATCACTGAATCGCTAAAGATAAGCCAATAAATTAGATCATTCGTAACGCGATACTACGCTAAGTAATCAAAATTCTATAGATAAGATCACTACCTTGTTAAAATTTAAATAATTATTAAGTCGTAATACCACCGCTAATAAAAATAGTAAAACTAGATTCAATAACATATTACCTAGTATGATTATTATACGTTGTAAGCTTTTTTATAATAATACTGCTAAATCTGAAATAATAACTTACTATTATATTAACTAGTAAATAACCTTTTTACGAAATTTTTAAGGAGATTATAAATTTCGATAAACAAAAAAATAGCCGGATTAACAAAAAAAACATAGACGCCATATTTGAATTAAAAGGGAGTTTGTAAATGCCTTAATTAGGTAACTCGTAAAGTTACTTAACGTATAAAAGAAAAGAACGGTCTTACTATCTTATTTAAGATCGCTTGCAAACGACTTAAAAAGCAAAATTTTAATAATATTATTAAAAATAAAATAAGACAGGTCTTTAAAAAAGAGCTACTTTGAAAAATTTAGGTTATATCTAATAAAGAAATAGAAAATATTTTAAACTCTTTCAATATTTAATTATTTAATAGGTTTTCAATTAAGTTACAATTATTTTTAACTTAATATTAAGAATAGTTTAAGTATTTTCCAGTTCGGCTTGCTATAATTATCTTACAAATTAAACTCGCAATGAAACTGCTTATCGGGAACGGAATTACTTGGTTTAAGCCGGAGCTCAAGGAATATATTGTTGTTTTATCGGAATAAAAACTTTTGAAACCAGTAATGATTTAAAATACTTACGAGAAATTTGACACTGTAGTGCGCAAAGCATTGAGAATAATAAACGAAAAAACTAAAACGGTAATATAAATTAAAGAATTACGAGAAAGCTAATTCGCATATAAACATAATAATATATTCATTTAACTACGTTTTAAAATAAATTAAAAATAAGATATATTTATAGCTAAATTTTTTAACGGCCTAAAAAGAAGAATTTGCAAAAAACTATTTTGAAAAAACTCCTTCTATTATATGATTAATTATATTAGAATAATAGTTAAGGTCGACGATAAATGATACGTTGAAAGAATTCGGAATTCCAAGATATAATAAGAGAGTCAGCCTTGATTTACGGCTAATACCAGTGTCCTACAAAAAACGAATATATCTTAGGGTATTAAACTCGGTCCTATAAAGTAAAGAGCTATCTAGTAACGTGATTAAAGTTAAATTAAATGCTTGAATTATTGCAAAATGATATATAAGGGTTTTAAATATAAGAAGTTTAAAAAGCTTTAATAAAGTAATAACTAGATTTCAGTTTTAAAAGAGCAGTTCCGAAATAAAAGTAATAATAAGAAAATAATTAATATAATTCGTATAAAAGATAACCTTAACTTTTCTAAAAAAGGTCTAGTAAGAATTATAAGAACTTAAGGCACTTTTATACGCCGGAACTTGATGATAATTATATATAAACGCAGCTTTTAACAACTAACAATAGGAACATCGAAAATAAAAAAAAACCGATCGATATAAACGTATCTTTAACTTGGTCTTGATAAATAGTGATAATAATAATATCGATATTAGAGGTAATAAGATATACAGATATATTTAAAAGCAAAACGACGATTAGGACGAGGCGTAATGTTTAGAAGAACCTAATCGATATATGAATTTTCATGTTATCAATTATCGACATTATTATTGCCTTAATTATAAAAAATATAAAGAATATATCTTTAAACGAACTAAACGCTTATAGTAATAAAAGTTTAATTTCGCTAATTGAATCGAAAGTAATTATAAAAATAAACGAAAATATTAATATTTAAGAACTATAATAATAATAAAAAAAGTCGATAAGCTCGCAGCGGTTAAGAATTAGCTAAAAGAAAAAGGCTGTTCCTAAAAAGCCTTTTATATTACTATTAATAAAGCGACTACCAGAATTAAAAATTTAATTTAAAGATCTGTAAACAAAAACTATAAGCGAATAGTTCTCGAATTATAATTCAAACTTATGTATGCGAAGAATTATTTAAGTAACGAGCTTTTTAAGAAGTTTTTTATAATTTATAAACGAAAATTTGAAAACCTAACATATCAAATAAGTTTATCGGATAAACAAGCGTACTGAATAGTTTTTTGACGCATTTTAACTTTCTAACTTTAATTAACCATATTTCAACACTAACATTATAAAACGACTTATAAAAAAAGATAGAATAAACTTAGCCATTTAGGTTAAAAACGAAATCCGAAACTTAATTAAATAATATTTAGTTCTATAAATGAAATCGCTTATTTTATTTTATATAAACGATATATCGATAAATTCTTTAAAATCGATATTATCTTTAATTCGCAAAAATTAACGCCGATCAAAAAGCAATTAATTATCAACAGAATTTTTAACTTAAATATGCAAATCTTTTATATCTAGCTTTAATATATTAAAAATATGGCAAATTTATTACTTTTTTAACATAATACGAAACGTATTAAGGTTAAAGAAATGTCGAACTTTATTAAACCATAAAAAAAACTTGAAACACGTTTAAATAGAAAAGTCGATTATTAAAAAATATTACGCGAAAATCCAGAAATATTTCGATAATAATTCGAACTTATTCGAAATATAATTGCAAAATACAGTATCGTAAAGAGGATATTTACAACTTCGACAAAACGAACTTTTTGATAAAGATTATTATAACAACAAACTTAATAATTACAAATATTAAACAATATAAAAGAATTAAATAAACGTCATAAACAAATCGGAATAAGTTATAATTATATAGATTATTAATTCCTAAAATTAAGCTTTATTTTCATTTATTATTATATCGAAAGAAAACTACCTTAATTTCTGATATCCAAAAAGCCTATTACTAACTAATTAATAAATTGGTTTAAGTAATAATAATTGAATAACAGGCTAGGTTTAAAATAAATTCAATATTTCAACAAATATATTCCAAAATGTAACGGCTAAACGGTTTAACCAATTATTAAACCTTAAGTCGACGGGTTTATATTAGCAGGAATATCGTGGGAATCTGAACAATAAATACAATAACGTATTTTATCTCTTAATACCCGGTTATCACAAACGATTAATATTAATAAGTATTATAAATTAAAATTATTTAAACTTATGGAATTAACGAGCATATATATTTTTCTCCTTTAGCTGGATTATTACCAGTTAAGTTAGTAATCCGGCTTACTGGCTTACTATCAGTAAGTTAGTCATCCGGCTTATTGGCTTACTACCAATGAATTGGTAATCTATTACGTAACCTGATTTACATAGTTTTTTTGGCTTTTTCCGTTACAACCGTTCCTAGAGGCCGTAATTTATTAGGTTGTAATACGATTTCCTTTTCCCCAAAATCTTGTCCTTAAGAATTTTTTTTTCTAATAAAATTTTTCCATATACCTTTAATATGTTTTCCGGTATATCCAAATATCGTTTTCGCAAATCCGAATAACGACTTACTTTAGCTAATTTAATTAAATTCGAAAATTTTAACGTAATACCTCATTTTTTTTATTTTATTCGGTAACTTAATTACTAAATAATAAATAAGGTTTTTCGTTATAAGGAATATATTTATCGAGGTTATTCGTATAACGGTATAAAAATTTTTATTTTTATAATTAATTGCCATATTACAAAATCGAAAAAATTAAAAAAAAAAGTTAATAACCGAAAAATCTTTATTTAAAATTTTTGCGCGTTTTTTTCGTATGCGTTATTAACTTTAACATTATTAATTTTAAGATACGAAACTTATTAATTATACCCTTTAATTCTTAAATAATTTTAATAATTTTACGTAATTAAAATCGAAATCCGTAATTAAAGTTTAAACCTTAAAAAAATAAACGTTATTAATCGAAATATAATAAATTAAAGGTTTTTTTTATAAATTTTATAAATTAAGATATTATTATTTCGGGTAATTCCGCCGTTATTAATAAAAGTTCTTTAATAAATATTAAACGATAATAAAACTTTTAACGGGTTTTTAAATATTTTCGGAATTTAAATATTTTTTTTATTTAATTAAGTATTAGCTAAATTTATTTTCTTTTCGTATACCAAATATTTTTTCTGTTTTGTATATTTATTCCTTTTTTATTTTTATATTGTTTTATGGCATATATATCTTAATCGTATTTATTATTAATTCGAATAAAAAAACGTAAAAAATTAAATAAAGTTTAATTTTTAATAAAAATTCTAATTAATAATTATTTTTTGAAAATATTTTGATAATTTTATATAACCCGATATATTTAATATTAAGTTTTTTATTACGTCGTTTTATTTAAATATTTTTGTAACAAAAAAAATTATTTTCCCTTTTTCGAAAATTAATTTTTTAACTTTTTTTAATTATAATATTTATTTATTTAATTTTGTACGAATTCTAATTTTATTTTTATTTTTTAATATAATTATCGTAATTATTATAACGTAAAAATTATTTTGATATTAATTAAACCGTCGTTACGTAATTTTTTATAAATTTTTAAAATAAAACCAAAATTTACGTTCGTAGATATTATCTTAATATTTTTATAATAACTGGTATTATAAGTTAATTATATATTTAATAATTTGTTAATTTAATTATTTTGTTCGTAATTAATATAATATTATAAATAAACTTTTAAAATTTAATTTATTTATTTTATTTATTTATTTATTTAAGGTTTAAACCCATTAAATAATTTATAATTTAAGCCAGTTTATATTATAAATTTTTGTTAAAACCAAAATACAAATATTATTCCTTTAATTAATTTAATTTTTTTAATAATTTATATATATTAAAAGTATTTTTAAAAAATATATATTAATTATTCGGCGTTTACATCCTTTTAATATAATAAGAAATAAGAAAATTTTATAAATTAATTAATTATTACCAAAATATTAATACAATATATTTTTATAATTAGATTTAATAATATAAAAAGTTTAATAATAAAATTAAATATAACTAAATACTATAATTATTTTATAATTAATAATAATTATAATTTTCCGTATAATTTGTATTATCGAATTTTTATTTTAACGTAAATAATATATTAATATATAATTTTTTATACAGTTAATTTCATTTTGGGAAAAAAATATATATATTAAAATCATTTTAAAGTTTTATAAATCTTTGGATATTTATATAACTAATATTCGTATATTTTTCGTATTAAATCTTTTTAATATTTTTTGGAATTTATATCTTATTTAATTTTTGGTTTTTTAGCAAATTATCGTTATATCGTTAAATTCTTTAATATATATCGCAAAATATTACCCGAATTATCGTAATTTGTTATAAATATAAATATCCTTTTATAATATTATTAAAAATTATATAATTAATTTTAATTAATTTTTTTGAAAGTTTTATTACTTATTTAAAATATTTGCTTTACCGTTTTTTAATTTTTTTGCATAAATAATAACGAAATCGAAATTCGCTAATTTTTTTGCATATCTTAATTATTATTCTATAAATTCCTTAATTATAATAAATTAAGTAAAATTTTAATAATTCGTATATACCTTAATTTAATATAAGTTTCCTTTTAAACAATACTTAAATTCTTAAAATATCATAATAATAACCATAAATTCCTTATTTGGAATACCGTAATTAAATTTGGTTTATTTTATTTTGTACAAATAAAATATAATAAAGTATAATTTGCTTTAATTATTTCGATATTTAATTATTACGCCAAATACGTAATTCGATATATTAATTTTTAATTTAACGGGACGGTTTAAATCATATATAATTAGTATTAATTCGTTAATAATCGTATCCTTAATATTCTAAAATATTTTTTTTATATTAAGTATTTATTTAAACTTTTTTTTGTAAAATTCGTTAAAGGTATAATAATTTTATTAAAGTTTTAAATAAACTTTTTATAATAATTAGCGAATTTAAAAAATACCTATATTTTTTGGATTATTATTAATATTTATTATTTTATAATTACAGTAATTTTCTTAAGGTTTATCTTAATATGTTTTAAGGTAATAATATGTTCCAGATATTTTATTTTTTATATATGGAATTAACTTTTTTTACGTTAACAAATAACTTTACGTTTTATAAAACTTAAAAAACTTTATAAATATATTCTCTATATATTTTTTCCGTTTCCGAAAAAATAAAAATATCGTTAAAATAATAAACAAAAAAATATCAAAATATTCTCATAATATATAATTCACTATATGCTAAAAAATCGTTAATACGTTCGTAAATCTTATTAATATAACTAAATATTTAAATAATCCGTATTTCGTTTTAAAAGCTATTTTTTATTTGTATCCTTTTTTAATCTTAATAAAGTTATATTTATTTTTAAAATCTAATATTATAAATTATTTAATTTCTTAATATTAACTTTTTATTTCCGTAATTAAAAATAATAATACTTAATTTTTAATAATAATATCGTTCAGTTATCGATAATTAATTACAAATCGTAATTTTCTATTTTTTTAAGTACGAAAAATATGGGGTATCCTATTAATAATTTCGAAAATCGAATTTATCCTTTTTATAACCGATTTTTTAAGTATTATCTGAAAATACGTAATTTGTTTTTATTAAAATTATAAATAATGTAAAACTTTATTAAAATTCCTTCCTTAAGAATTATTTTATAATCTTATTCGTTATATTCTGGTAATTTCGTATTAAGCTTTTTTTTAAAAAAAATACTTTTATTTATAATAATATAATAATATATTAATCAAATTTTTTAATTCTTTGGGTTATTATTCTTATTATTCCAAATCGTTATTTAATCATTTTAATTTTATTTTAATAACAATAATAATACGGCGTATTTTTTTCTAATATCCGTTTTTTTTATATTTTATTCCTTTAGGTAATAAGGTATATATTATATCCTTATACCTATATTCGTTGCCAATATTAATCGAATATTAAAATTTTAATTTTTTTATTTATTAATAAGGTATAAAACGAACCTTATTTAGCTAATCCCGTTATTAATTAAAATTCCGTACTGGCGTATCCATAATAACCGTAAAATTATATCGTAATTTCCGAATAAAATAATATCGAAATTAACCGTTTAATAACGTCCTTAAATAATAATTTTAAAATAATTAATTTTGCGTATAACCTTTTTTTTAATAAGCAAATTTTGAACTTTCGGCATTCGTTATTATATAAGGTTTTAATTTATACCTCTATAATAATTTAAACTTATGAATTATATCCAGTATAATATAATTCCCGCCCAAAATTCCGTAATCCATTATTATAATATACCAATACGTTCCGATTCGTATATCCAAAGTAATAAATTCGTTAACGTTTTTTATTATCGCGTTTAAAACCTTTTTTAAGAATTCTCTTTAATTTCTTTAAATTTTGTTATCTTATAACTTTTTTACAAATAATTCTTTTTTAAGTTTTATTCGAATTTATCGAATTTTATTTATATATATATATATAACGCGTTACGTTATTATATTTATCGTTATTGTTGGCGTATTATCCTTTTAAACCGTATTAATTATTTTTAATTTTTTTATAATTTTTCTCTTTATTAAATAAATTATTTTCTTATATTTGCAATTATATTTTAATATGCGTTATTTTAGCTATCCTTCCAGAGATTTCCAATAAATTAACGTATTTTTTCTTTAATAACCTTATTTTGGGAATCCGTAATAAACATTAATTAAAATTAAAAATCTGTAATAACTTTTTAATAATACTTTTTTACCGTACGTTAAATCAATTTTTTTCCGTTTAATAATTATGTTATTTACAATAATAAAAAGGGTTTTCCTATAGGCATTATTTTCCTTTAAGCTAATTTTTTATTTCGGCTAATTATTAAATATTTTTTAAGGTTATGGTTCGAAATTATTAATATTATTATTTATTATTTTTATTATACTTAATACGGTTTGGAAAATCAAATTTTTCGTAATATATACGGGTAATTTATATATAAATATTTTATTTTTATTTTTTATAATCGGAATATTTTCGTCGACGACAATATATAGCGTATATTTTGCCGTATTAATTAAAAATTCCGGAATAAACTTTTTTTATTTAATTCTAATATTCGCATATTTATCCTTTTAACGTTTTTTATTATATTTATAATACTTATTAAATTAACTTTTTGGTTTTTTATATTTTTAGTCGAATTTTTTATCGTAATAATCTTTATTAAACCTTTTACTTAAGGCCTAATACGTATTTAATTTAAATTATGTTAATAACCTTATTATCGTTTCTTTAATTATTTTTAAATTATTTTTCCGATATAAAAATTTAGTTATTTTGTCGTAATTTCTTAGGTTTTTTATATTTGAAAACCTTATATTCCGCCTTATTATAATTAAAGCATTTAATCTGGCTTTAATCTTATTTATAGGTAACGCCAAATTCCTTAAGTCCTTATGCCATTCCGTAAAAAATAAGGGGTTTATTTCGTTTTTTTCCTTAATTAAATTTATTATATCCCGAACGTAAAACATATTATCCTTTTTTCTTTTATTATTTTTTAAAATGTCGATTATTAATCTTAATTACTTTTACGATATACCAATTTAAAATAATTAATTATTTAATCCGAATAATCTTATTTTTCATATTATTTTTTAACCTTTTATAAAATATATCGATAAAAACGTCGGTTTTATCGTTTTTTTATCCAGCTTTAACCGCAAAATTTTTGAAAATTACGGCAGATTTAAACGCAAATCCTTTTTATCGGAATTATAAAAATTATTAAGTTATAAATTATTCTTTATCCGGATTACCGAAATTATCCTATATTTTATTTTCGAAATTAATATAAATTAAAAAAATCTCGTTAATAAAATCCTTTTTATTTGTTTTTTTTTATTTCTAAAAAACTTTTTATAATAAGCTTAAAATAATTAACCGTATTTTCTGTTAAATATATTCCTATTATTAGGATTATATCCGCTAAGTTATTAAGATTTAAAAAACGTAAGTAAATTCGTGCTTAAATTAAAAAAGTTTAAAAATTACTTTTTCTATCGTAAGGTTTTGATTTTTTTAACTTTATACGAACGAAAAAAAGTTAGGCAGGTAACGTAACCTTAAATTATCGAACTTTTTTTCCAGTTCCCAAATTCGAGCTTAAAGCTGTTAAATAAGGGTTTCTTAAATACTGGTTAATATTTCGACAATATTAAATATTGCTTAAAATTTAACAGTATTATTAAACAAAAACTTATAACGTATAACGGCTAAACGGTTTAACCAATTATTAAGCCTTAAGTTAACGGATTTATATTAGCAAAAATATTATAGGAATTTCAATAATAAATATAGTAACGTATTATATCTTTTAATACGCGGTTATCGTAAACGATAAATGTTAATAAGTATTACAAGTTAAAGTTATTTAAACTTATGGAATTAACGAATATATATATCCTTTTTCTTTAGCTGGATTATTACCAATTAAGTTAGTAATCCGGCTTACTGGCTTACCACCAGTAAGTTAGTGGTCCGGCTCATTAGCTCACGATCAGTGAGTTGGTAATCCATTACGTAACCTGATCCACATAGTTTTCTTGGCCTTTTCCGTTGCGACCGTTCCTGGAGGCCGTGGCTTATCAGGTCGTAACACAAAGCGTACGAAAAATCGAAATATTTCATTATTTTGAACGGTTACGAAAACTACTATTCGAAAAATATTACGCGCATAACGGCATTAGGATATTTTACATATCGGCCCATTTCTTTCCTAAGCTTCAACCTTTTGACATGTACTGCTTTTCCGTTTTAAAGTACGCTTATTTGCTTTATATCAAAATTTTAATAGGACGTTACTGTACTTATATCGCGAAAAAAGATTTCCTCGCCGCCTTTTACGACGCGTTTAAACCTGCTATAACGTTCGATAATATCAAACCCGGATTCGCAAAAGCTAAATTTATTCTATTCGATCCTAATAACGTTTTTTTTGACGTGGAAATTCTTCTAGTTATATCTATGCTAAAAGTCTCTACGCTTATTACCACTAGTTCTATTCTTTTACTATACACAAAAGCTTTTCAAAATATATGTAAAATAACGAAACAGGGACGTTACTTGTAAAAAGGAATCAGAAATTATCAAAGTAACTCGCCGTTAAGCATCGTTAAATCAGTTAATTTTTTAAACAAAAATCACCTAGTACTTTAATATAAAATTACTTTCTTAAAACAAAAGGCCGCCTAAATACACGAAACTAACCACGTTTTAACAAACGCCAAAAAACCAAAAACAAATATTTTTTTTAAAAGGAAAAACACTTACTATACAAGAAGAACAAGCTTTCCTAGCCGTAAAAAAAAAGAGCGGTAAAAAAATACAGCCAACAGCAGCTAAAGAAAATCGTTGCAAAAGAGGTAAAACGAAAAAACGGAAATATAACGTTTGCAGCAAGCTCGAACATAATACGCGTACTTATAAAAAGGCTATAAATACGTTGAACAAAAAGAATCCGATTAAGGTATGGCAATTTGTTATGTTATGGTTAATTAGTTTAAATTTATTATCGCGAAACGCTAAAATGTAGCCGATGAGCTTATATAGTCGATAAGCTTGTGTAGTACGTTATTACATTATCAAAGAAGCTTTTTTAAAACATATTAATTATCTAGAAGTTACGTTATAATAACATGAATAATAACTTAAAGAATTACGAAAATAAAATAACTTTAAAAACGAAAATAACTGTTTGTAAATAACTTAAAAAACGAACGCTACTTATAAAAAGCTTTAAAATAATACAAGAAATGAACAAGTTAATAGCAGCTTCGAAGGGCTCTATACGATGTAATAAACGCGGTAAACAACTAATTACAGTATATATACAAATTAGAAAAAACTGGTATAGCGCAATAGTAGATTACTCAACGACAACTGCGAACTATATTACGCCAAAAATTATAAACTAGTTAAAATTACTATGAAAAAACAAGTAATATCGTTATATGATCGAAAATAGCGGATTTTAAATATTGAATTACTATGATAAAAAGATTTAACGCGGAATTAATGACATTAAAGCTTTTATCGAAAAAGAACCATTAAGTTCAATCTCATTTTATTAATCGAGTAAAATATGATTTTCAAAAAATCTTAAAAATATTAGTATAATCGTTTAATTAATTATGATATTATTTAATAAATTTTTGAGCAATGTTTAGTAATAAATAGAATTTCAACAATAAAAGATTTTAATTATCGATTAATAAAATCGCGATAATAAGCACTAAGACGCGAGAGATATTGTATTACAAAAAATTAAATACGATATATATAAAATAAACAATATAACAAACGAAAAAGACGTAATATCGTAAATCTTAAAGTACGATTTTCATAAATAAATATCGATTTATTCAAGCGGCCTTAAAAAATTTAAATAAATAGCTTAAATATTAGTACAATATTATAAATATATATTATTATGCTAAAAGAAGTTTAGAACAACATTTCTGATATATAGTAAATAAAATATAAAATAGGTTTTACAGATAATAAAACGACCGCTTTTTACCTTGTTTATAACCTGAACGAAATTAAGCTATATATATTTCGAAACTATCTCGAAAATAAGTTTAAAAAAAGATTATATATAACACTTTAAATGATTAATAAAGTATTCGATATTTTTTTTATTATATAAAAACAAGAACGTTTCGTTAATCGTAAATTATTAGCAGCTTAATAATATTATTATCAAAGATCGGATATTATTATATTTAATTAACGAAAAGAAAATTACGTTTTGAAAATAAAATATTTTATAACATTAGATTTTAAAAACGTGTATAATTTAATTTATATTAAAATAGATTAAATATATAAAATAAGTATTAAAACTAAATACGGATTATACGAATATTTAATTGCGTTAATATAACTTATAACCGTTTTAATAAACGTTTAACGAATAATTAACTATATATTGCGAAGATATATGAGTTTCTTTATTATATGCTCTTTTAAAAACGTTCACATGAATTCGAAAACGGAAAAAAAAATATACCAAATACGTTTACCAAATTTTATAAGCATTGAAAAACGTTGATCATTTAACTAAGATAAAAAAAGCAGGTTTTACGCTTAAAATATAAATATTGTAAGATATATTATGATTTCTTAATATATTAAAATGAATTCTAACAAACTTATTACAATTAAGTAGTAACTAAAACCAACTCATGTTGTAAAATCATAAGCGTTGTTCGAATTTAGTAATTATTATCGAAAGTTTATGCGTAATTTGAACAAAATCGTAAGATTAGTAAAAAAAATATATATAACAAAAAAGGTTTGTATTAGATTTAATTATAAAAAAAACATTTTAACAGATGAAATACACTGTGACTAGTAAATCTGTTTTAATAATATACAGCCTAAAGCAACTAATTAAACTCGTAATCGCTTCTTGAAATTTTATAATAAGAATAACGTTTTAAATAAGCACTCCAGACGAACAAGCACTCCGAATAGCTTTTGATACTTCGCAATAACAAATTCGTATTAATCAACTAAAATATATCAAATCGATAGAAATCAATCAGATTTATTTTCGCTCGACGAATTTACAGTCTTTTTTTTTTACAAATAGGTGCATTATATTCGAACTTGCCGCAAATACTATATTTTCTTTTTTTCGTTTTAATCCTTTTGCGATAATTATCTTTAGCTGTTATTAGTTGCGATTTTCTATTATTACGCTTTTTTTCCGCCAGTAAAATCTATTTCATTTATATATTAAATTGTTTTAGTTTTTAAAAACTTTTCTTTTGGGTTCTTTAACATTTGCTGAAAATATAGTTCGTTTTGCGTAAACTATTATTTTCTTTGTTTAAAGAAATATTTTTATACAAAGGTTTAAGTTTATTTTTTACATAAAATTCAATTAATAGAATTTTTATTATCGGTAAATTATCTTAGTAATTCTTAATCTTTTTTTATAAATAACGTTATTATTTTTTTTATTTCAGGAATATTTTTGAAGGATTTTTATAAAAAAAGAAAAAAATAGAACGAGAAAAGATAAACGACAAGACAGTCGGTATAAATATAATTAAAAAAAGTTTTAAACTTCGAACAAACGTTATCAAGATCGAATATAATGAATCTAGTTTTTAAGAATTCGGATTTAATATTATAAAACGTTATAATAATTTTAAATGTATTATAAAAACCGGCAAAGAAACCTTTTTTCGCGATATAAGTATAGTAATGTTATATCAAATTCTCGGTATAAAGTAAATTAAATACGTTTAAAAATAAGAAAATCAAATACGTCGAAAGCTTTAAGCCGATAAAAGGACTAAGCAAGCATATAAAATATAATAATACCGTTATTCGCGTAACCTCTTTCGAATTTTGTTAAATAATTACTTTTATAACTGTTTAGGATAAAAAACGTTTCATTTTCTTTTACATGTCCGAATATATTTATCGAAATATTAAATTTATTTTGAACCCAGTTTATTTATTATGTAATTAGTATTATTTAAACCAATTTTTAATTGATTCATAATAGGTTTTTGCGGGTTTAAAAATGAAGATAATTTTTTCTTTATATAAAAATATATAAAAATAAAATCTAATTTTAGAAATTAATAATTTTAATAATAATCTTTTATTTTTTATTTGGATATTACGTTTATTTAGACTTTTCTTACGTTTTTTAATATTTATATTTATTATATCTGTGATTATAAAAAGCGTTATAAACTTTTCGTTTTGTCGAAATTATAAATATTATTTTTATAACACAGTATTAAGTAAATATATTCCTGATAAAGTTAACGTATTTATAAGATATTTTTAAAGTTTTACATACAACTCTTTAATAATTTATTTTTCTCATTAAATATGATTTAACTTTATTTTGCTATTTAATAAAAGTAAACGTTTATTTAGCCTTAACACGTTTTGTAACGCGATTTATAAATAATATATTCTTTATATCTTTAACTTATTAAAATCGGATAAAAAAAGTTCGTATATTTAGATTTAGAATACGGTCGATAATTTATTTTTTTCTGTCTGTACTAATTTTCGCAATTCGGTTATGTAATTGTTATAAAAAAATAAACCAATATATTATTTAAATACAATATACTAAGCAGTTTTATAAATAAAACTAATTTTCGCAACATTAAATTTCATATCTCTTTTTTTAGTTTAAACGGCTAAATTGATTTTTGCTTTTTGCATAAACCGTTTCATATTATTAATAGTAAAACATATCCGATTAAAGCTACGTAGTTAAAATATATTAAATACTATCTAAAATGCTTATCCGTTTGGAATGCTTTTCTAAAACGTTAATTGTCTATTAGTAAAACGATAAAAGAAGCTTATACTTTAATATCTTTAACTTTTATAAACTAAATGAAACAAAATTAAATTATCGTATTAATACTAAGAAATGTTTAACTACTATTAAACCTTTTAAAGAATTTAAATATTATTTCCAGGGTAACATTTATCAAGTTAAGATATATACGTATTATAAAAATATCTTTCATTTTATAACCAATAAAAAGCTAATAAAACAAGACCTACGTTACGCCGAATATATCTCTAATTCGGACTACGTAATTATTTATTGCAAAAAAATTAGAAAATATTACAATGAATATTATTAGCAGAAAACCTAACCTAGAAAACCCTAAATTCAAGATCTAATACATAATCTTCGACGAAATACAGAAAGCGCTTTTATACTAGTAACAGATTGCTTGTATTAAAATGTTTACATTAAATATATATTATTATATTTAAATATCTAATAACAACACAGCTTAAAACCAGAATATAAATATAATTCAAATTTTAAAATAATATCGAGAAAGTTTATACAAAATATATAGGAAGATTAATTATACGAATACTTAGAGGTTTGCAAAGTTTTAAAATAATTATAACCAATATATTATTTCGTACAATAAAATTAATAATATTGAATATATTGCGCTAATATGGTATTATAAACCAGTAAAAATATAATAATCTCGACCCTATCGACAATCATAGCTATTATAAATCGCAAATCAATAATAATATTGTGTTACATTCGATTTTACTTTAAATTTCTATATTAAAAAACCAAATTATAACCATATATTATAGTAACAAATGCGCCATTATCGATGAAATTCTAAATCTGTTAACGTTACACTATATAATCAAAATATAGACGGTAAATAATTAATAAATTATTTATAATTATTTCTTATATTTATAATAGTTATTGATTTAAAATTATTTTCGAAAAAGAGATAACTGTTATTTTAACTTTTTAATTAACTTCGTTGTCATTAATAAAAATAAACTAAATATTATTATATTATTTTACATTGTAAACTAATAAGTACACGAAAAAAACAAATTAAACTTTAAGAATTTATTAGCAATATTATGTGTCACACTTACTAGGGAGCAGGTGCATAGCTCTAAGAAGCTAAATTGATTAACTAGAAGCTGAAGAACGCTGATCCTACTTGTAATGTGAGATTTACTGATATAGAGCTCTAGAACTCTCGAAATAGGAAGAACCTTCTTCTAGATAATCTCTGACGCTCTAGGGGTGCTATTTCCAACAACATTATATTAATTGAAGCAAATGACTTTCCCCTAAACACCACTTATTATATGATTAAATTATATTATTTATAATTACTAAAGTTTTAAAATCGTTTAAATAATTGTTTATTTCGAAATTATTTTAAAAGATTATAAAAATACTTACGAAATTTTAATAAATATTAAAAACTGCATATATGTGAAGGCTAGGCAGTTTAACCAACTATTAAACCTTAAGTCGACGGGTTTATATTGGCAGGAGTATCGTGGGAATTTAAGCAATGGATATAGTAACGTATTACGTTTCGTAAGGCGAACGGTGCTTTGGGTAATGAATTATTATTGCAAACCAAAGCTATTTAAATTATGGAATTAATAAGCGTATATATCCTTCTTTTTTAGCTGAATTACTACTAATAAGTTGGTAATTCGGCTTATTGGCTTATTACCAGTAAGTTGGTAATCCGGCTTACTGGCTTACTACCAGTAAGCTAGTAATCCATTACGTAACCTAATTTACATAGTTTTTTTGGCCTTCTCCGTTACGACCGTTCCTAGAGGCCGTAATTTGTCGGGTTGTAATACGATCTCCCTTTTCCCAAAATTTTATCTTTAAGATTTTTTTTTTTGGTAAATTTTATCCACATATTTGTAATATATTTTCCGGTATGTCCAAACGTTATTTTCGTAAATCCGAATAACGACTTATTTTAATTAATTTAATTAAATTCGAAAGTTTTAGCGTAATATCTTATTTGTTTTTATTTTGTTCGGTAATTTAATTACTAAATAATATATAGGGTTTTTCGTTATAAGGAATATATATGTCGAAATCGTTCGTATAACGGGATAAAAATTTTTATTTTTATAATTAGTCGTTATATCGCAAAATCGAAAAAATTAAAAAAAAAATTAACGGCCGAAAAATCTTTATCCGAAGTTTTTGTACGTTTTTTTTGTATACGTTATTAACATTAATATTATTAATTTTAAAATACGAAATTTATTAATCGTAATTTTTAATTTTTAAACAATTTTAATAATTTTACGTAATTGGAATCGGAATCCGTAATTAAAGTTTAAACCTTAAAAAAAGTAAACGTTATTAATTGGAATACGGTGGACCAAAGGTTTTCCTTTGTGGATTTCATAAATTAAAATATTATTATTTCGGATAATACCGTTATTATTAATAAAAATCTTTTAATAGGCGTTAGGCGTTAATAAGATTTTTGGCGGGTTCTTAAATATTTTCGGAATTTGGATATTTTTTTTATTTAATTAAATACTAGATAAATTTATTTTATTTTTATATATTAAGTATTTTCTTTATTTCGTATATATATTCGCTTTTTATTTTTACGTCGTTTTATACCGTATATATTGTAATTATATTTGTTATTAATTTAAATAAAAAAATATAAAAAATTAAATAAAATTTAACTTTTAATAAAGATTTTAAGAATTATTTTTTAAGATTTTTTTTGGCGATTTTGTATAAACCGATATATTTAAAATCGAATTTTTTATTAGGTTATTTTATTTAAACATTTTTTATAATAAGGAAAATTATTGCCCTTTTTTCGACAATTAATTTTCTTTATTTTTTTTAATTATAATATTTATTTATTTAATATTCTACGAATTTTAATTCTATTTTTATTTTTTAATATAATTATTATAATTATTTTATCATAAAAATTATTTTAATATTAAGTAAATTATTATATATATTTTTTTGAAAATTTTTAAAATAAAATTAAAATTTTTATTCGTAAATATTATTTTAATATTTTTATAATAATTAATATTATAAATTAATTAAATAATTGGTAATTTTTTAATTTAATTATTTTATTCGTAATTAATATTATATTATATATAAATTTCGAAAATTTGGTTTTTTTATTTTATTTATTTGTTTATTTAAGGTTTAAAGACGTTAAATAATTTATGATTTAAGCCGATTTATATTATAAAACTTTGCCAAAATTTAAATATAAATATTAATCCTTTATTTAATATAATTTCTATTAGTAATCCGTATATGCTGAAAATATATTTAAAAAAAATATATATTAATTATTTGGCGTTTGTATTTTTGTAATATAATAAAAAATAAAAACGTTTTATAAATCGATTAATAATAACAAAAATACTATCGTAATATATTTCCGTAATTAGATTTTTTAATATAAAAAGTTTAATAATAAAATTAAATATAATTAAATACCATAATTATTTTGTGATTAATAATAATTATAATTTTTTATGTGGCTTATATCGTTAAATTTTTATTTTAATAAAAATATCGTATTGCCGTATAACCTTTTATATTATTAAATTTATTTTAAGAAAAAAATATATATATTAAAATCGTTTTAAGGTTTTATAAATCCTTGGATATTTATATAATTAATATTCGTATATTTTTCGTATTAAATCTTTTTAATATTTTTTAAAAATTTATATTTTATTCGTTTTTTGGTATATTAAAAGATTATCGTTATATTATTAAACCTTTTGATATATATCGTAAGGTATTACCCGAATTATCGTAATTTGTCGTAAACGTAAATATATTGCTGTAATAATATCAAAAATTATATAATTAATTTTAATCAATTTTTTTTCGAAATTTGGTTGCTTGCTTAAAATATTTATTTTGCCGTTTTTTAAATTTTCTTTATAGATAATAACAAAATCAAAGTTCGCCATTTTTTTCCATATCGAAATTATCGTCTTATAAATTCCTTAGTTATAATAAATCAGATAAGATTTTAATAATCCGTATAAACCTTAACTTAATGCAAATTTCCTTTTAGGAAATACCTAAATTTCCGAAATGCCATAATAATGGCCATAAATTCCTTATTTGGAATATTGTAATTAAATTCGGTTTCCTTTAACTTATATGAAAAGAATATAATAAAGTATAATTTACTTTAATTATTTCATTATCCGATTATTATGTTTAACGCATAATTTAAAATATCAATTTTTAATTTAACGGAACGATTTAAATTATATATAATTAATATTAATTCGTTAATAATTATATCCTTAATACCTTAAAATGCTTTTTCCGTATTTGGCGTTTATTTAAAAAAAAAGTTTCGTAAAATTTATTAAGGGTATAGTTATTTTATTAAGGTTTCGAATATCTTTCCTATAGTAATTAACGAATCCAAGGAATATTTATATTTTTTTAATTATCGTTAATATTTACTATTTTGTAATTATAGCGATTTTCTTAGAATTTATCCTAATATATCCTAAGGTAATAATATATTTTAAATATTATACTTTTTGTTTATGGAATTAATTTTTTTTACGTTAATAAATAACTTTACTTGCTGTAAAACTTAAAGAACTTTACAAACGTATTTTATATATGCTTTTTTTATTTTTAAAAAAATAAAAATATCGTTAAAATAATAAGCGACGAAAATATTAAGGTATTTTCGTAATACGTAATTTATTATCCGCTAAAAGATTACTAATACGTTCGTAAATCCTATTAATATAACCAAATATTTACATAATCCGTATTTCGTTTTAAAAGTTATTTTTTATTCGTATCTTTTTTTAATTTCAATAAAATTATATTTATTTTTAAAGTCGAATGCTATAAATTATTTGGTTCCGTAAAATCAGTTTTTTATTTCCGTAATTAGGGATAATAATATTTAATTTTTAATAATAATATCATTTAATTTTTAATAATTAATCATAAGTCGTAATTTCCAATTTTTTTAATATAAAAAATATAAGGTATCTTATTAATAATTTTAAAAATCGAATTTATTTTTTATAACCGAATTTCCAAATATTCTTTGAAGATATGTAATTTATTTCTATTAAAATTATAAATAAGGTAAAATTTCGCTAAGGATTTTTTTTTAAAAATTATCTTATAATCTTATTCGTTATATTCTAGTAATTTCGTATCAAGCTTTTTTTTAAAAAGTTATTCGTATTTATAATATTATAATAACATATTAATTAAATTTTTTCATTTCTTAAGTTATTATTTTTATTATTTTAAATCGTTATTTAATTGCTTTAATTTCGTTTTAATAATAATTATAATGCGTCGTATTTTTTTTAATACTTATTTTCTTTTTTGTATTTTATTCCTTTAGGTAATAAGGTATTTATCGTATTTTTATATTTATATTTGTCGCCATTATCGATGGAATATTAAGATCTTAATTCTTTTTTTTTATTTATTAATAAGAAATAAAATAAATTTTACCTAGCCAATTTTTCCGTTAATTAAAATTCCGTATTGGCGTATTTATGGTAATCCTAAGATTATATTGTAATTCCCGAATAAAACGATATCGAAATTAATCGTTTAATATCGTCCTTTAATAAAAATCTCGAAATAATTAATTTCGCATATTATTTTTCTGTTATCGTAAGCAAATTCTTGATTTTCGGCATTCGTCGTTATATCAGGTTTTAACTTATATCTTTAGAACAGTTTAAACTTATTAATTATATTTGGTACAATATAATTTCTGCCTAAAGCTCCGTAATCCACCATTACGACGTACCAATATGTTCCGATTTATATTTCCAAGGTAATAGGGTTATTAACGTTTTTTATCGTTAATTTAAAAGCCTTTTTCGGAAGTTCCTTTTAAATTTTCTGGGTTTCGTTATTTTGCGGCTTTTTTATAAGTAACCTTTTTTTTAACTTTTGTTCAAATTTATCGAATTTTATTTGTATTTTTTCGTTTAACGCGTTAAGCTGCTATATTTGTCGCTATTATCGGCGTACTGTTCCTTCGAACCGTATTAGTTATTCCTGATTTTTTTGTAATTCCTTTCCTTATTAAATAAATTATTTTTTTAGGTTTGCAATTTTATCCCATTATATGTTATTTTAGCAATCGTTCCAAAAATCTTTTATAAATTAACGTATTTCTTTCTTAATAATCTTTTTTTTTTAAAAAAAGTTTATAATAAATACTAATTAAAAATAAAAATCCGTAAGAACTTTTTAATAATGCTTTTTTACCGTACGCTAGATTAACTTTTTTTCCGTTTAATAATTATATTATTTATAATAACAAGAGGGGTTTTTTTGTAAGCATTATTTTCCTTCGGGCCAGCTTTTTATTTCGGCTAATTACTAGATATTTTTTAAAGTTATAGTTCGAAATTGTCGATATTATTATTTATTATTTTTGTTATACCCCGTACGGTTTGAAAAATCGAATCCCTTATAATATATTCGGGTAATTTGTACGTAAATATGTTATTTCCATTTTTCGTAATCGGGATATTCTCGTCGTCGACAATATATAACGTACATTTTACCGTATCATTTAAGTATTCCGAGATAAAATTCTTTTATTTAATTCCGGTATTTATATAACTATTTTTATAACGCCTTTTATTATATTTGTAATACTTATTAAATTAACTTTTTAATTTTTCGTATTTTTCGTTAAATTTCTTATTATAATAATCCCGGTTAAACCTTTTATCGTAAACCTAATATACATTTAATTTGGATTATATTAATAATTTTATTATTAGTTTTTTAATTATTTTTAAATTATTTTGCCAATATAAGGGTTTAATTATTTAATCGTAACTTTTTAAGTTTTTTATATTTATAAGCTTTATGTCCTACTTTGCCGCAATTAAAGCATTTAATCTAGCTTCAATCCTATTTATAAATAACGCCAAATTCCATAAATCTTAACGTTATTCTGTAAAAAATAAAGGGTACGTTCTTTTTTCCCTTAATTAAACTTATTATATCCAAAACGTTAATTATATTATTATATTTTCTTTTGTTGTTTTTCAAATTATCGGTTATTAATCTTAATTACTTTTACAATATACCGGTCTAGGGCAATTAATCGCTTAATCCGAATAATTTTATTTTTTTTATCATTTTTTAATCCCTTATAAAACAAATCGATAAAAGTATTAACCTTATTATTTTCTTATTCTGTCTGAACCGTAAAACTTTTAAAAATTATAACGTATTTAGACGTAAATTTTTTTATTTAAGTTGCAAAAATCTTTAAACTATAAATCGTTTTTTATCGGGATTACCAAAATTATCGCATATTTTATTTTCACAATAAATATAAATTAAAAAAATCTTAATAAAAATATTTTTTTTTATTTATTTTTTTATTTCCAAAAGGTTTTTTATAATGTGCTTAAATTAATTAACCGCATTTTTTATTAGGTATATTCCTATTTTTAGGATTATATCTGCTAAATCGCTAAGGTTTAAAAAGTAAAAGTAAATTCGTGCTTAAATTAGGAAAATCTAAAAGTTATTTTTTCCATTATAAGGTTCTGGTTTTTTTGGCTTTATGCGGGCAAAAAAGGGTTAGGTAAATAACGTAACCTTAAGCTGTCGAATTTCTTTTTCCAGTTTCCGAATTCGAGCCTAAAATTACTGAATAAAAGTTTTTTAAATATTAATTAACATTTTGACAATATTAAATATTGCTTAAAATTTAACGGTATTACTGAATAAAAATTTGCAACGTATAAAAGCTAAATAATTTAATTAATTATTAAACTTTAAGTTAACGGGTTTATATTAATAGGAATATCGTAAAAATCTAAATAATGGATATAGTAACGTATTACGTTTCGTAATGCCAAAAATACTTTGGATAATAAATTATTATTATAAATTAAAGTTATTTAAATTATGGAATTAATAAACGTATATATCCTTTTCTTTTAGCTGGATCATTACCAGTAAGTTGGTAATCCGGCTCACTGGCTTACCACCAGTAAGTTGGTAATCCGGCTCACTGGCTTACCACCAGTAAGCTGGTGATCCATTACGTAACCTGATCCACATAGTTTTCTTGGCCTTTTCCGTTGCCACCGTTCCTGGAGGCCGTGGCTTGTCGGGTCGTAACAATATAGTAAAACAGACAAAATAACATTAAGTAAAATAAAAATAAAATTCGAAGTTTTAAATAACTTTATAACGCAATATTATAATGAAAGAAATTAGCCGAATCAAACTTTTTAAAAAAGAAAATAATTTATCGAATTATTACAAATATTAAAAGCTAAAGGCTCGAATATAAAACTGAATTTTAAGTATATTAGTTTATATAAAAATTTTGAAACATTTTCTACACATATGTATTAATTAAAAATATCGACGAAAATTAAGGTTTATCTAGTTTTTTATATTTTCTTACTTAATTTAGCAGCAAATACTATTATAGTTAATATAAGGTATAAAAATAAGGCGAAAAAGATATTCCAATATGCAAAACGAAAGAAATTCTCGATACTTGCAAAACCGAGAAATGTACCGAATATTTGATCAAATAACGGGGTTGCTCAAATCTCGAAAATACCTAGGAACTCGCCAAATGTCTCATGCACGCCCAGCGCCTCCTAAAGAATTTTTACTAACAACGTCGGATATGCTAGTAATTGCATCCCAGGCCACATTATTACGGGACGGCCAGTCGGCAGGGCAATCTCTTACTTAACAACCCTCCAGTTAATAACGTCGACCTCATCGGAAACTTGACCACTACAACTAACTCAAACTCGCAAGCGATGGGCTTCTGCAATATAAAAATTCACTATCGCGACCAGAACATCTATACAATCACAAAATTGCCCGCCATAAACACATTCTTAATAACGAAATACCCCATCCATTATTTAATAATTAAAGTTTTTCGAAATATAAAAGAAATACGGTATAACTTTAAAATATTCAATTACAAGAAAATTAGCTACAGTATAACCCTATTCCATTTTGTAAAAACGACGTTTAATAATGAAATTAAATATTTTAAAAGAACTAAAAAAAGCTTACAAGAAAAAGAATATCTTGAAGGAAAAAATTCTAGAAAAGGGGAAATCGTATTACGGGCTACTCAGACAGAGCTCAGAGAGACGGTCGGCGTAAAAAGACCTGGAAACCCGAAATAAGTCAGGTCACGTAATTGGATCACCAGCTTATAGATAATACGCCAGTAAGCCAGATTACTAAATCGCTAAAGATAAGCTAATAAGTTAAAATACACGTAACGTTGTAGTAAACCAGGTAATTAAAGTATATAAATATAATTATTACGTTTTTTTTACAATTAAAATATTTATTAGCTTGCAATATAACTTAGTTACCTAGATTACTATTAGTTATCTGCTGTTACCAGACGTAACTAGTACTTCATTGCTTAGAATTCCACGATACGACTACTAATATAAACCGTACGACTAGGTTTAATAGTTGATTAACTAGCCTAGTTGTTACACGCGTAATTAAATAAATTTTAACTTTATAAAATCATGTTTAACATTATATGATATATTAATTATCTGTAAAATATTATTATAAATCGTAAATCGAAATTTAGTATTTTGGTGCATTTTAAATTTTTGAATTCTTTAAATGTACCACTAGTTATCGGTTTTAATAATTATTATAGTATAATTAATTAAATATTCAAGGTGGTTCTTTTTAAACAACCTTTATTTATATTATTTTTTAAACCGTTTAAAAATTTCTTTGGTAACATTTTCTACTTTAAATTAACTTTAAAAATTACTAAATACTGACATTATTACAACTACGTTTAAACTCTTTTTTTTAAAAGATTTTTAATTTATATTCTATTCTTTAGTTTTTTCGCTTATTATTGCGAGAAGTTTACGTAACCTATTTTTGAACTTTTCGTAATCGTTATAAACTGTTATTATTTTCGAATTTCGTTATTTAAGTATAATAATAACGTATTTTTAATAAGTAATTTTATTGCGAACACGACTTAGAAAGTTTAAGTAATAAATCGAATAAGCCAATATTTAAAATAAGCTCGATATTAAATTAAAAATAACTATCACATAATAAAGATTTCTTTAAGAATTCTAATTTAAGGGGCTTTAAGACTTTGTTCGACTTTTTATTAAACATAAATTGGATTGTTCATCATAGCTTTTTTGTTACAATAAGTTTGTTTTTTCTTTTTTAATAATGTTAAATACTTTAATAAAATATTTCTTCGCTTTTTCGAGTTTAGTAATCGTACAAGTTAATTAGTTAAGTTCTCGAAGAGTTTTTTTCAATAGTAAAAATAAGCTTTTATTCTTTTATTTTCGAGGTTTATAAACTTTTTAATAGTTTAATACGTAAACTTAACAGTGTGTTATTAACTAATAAATATAATATTACAACATACTATATAAACTTTTTAATATTATTATATAAAGATTTATAACTTACAACTGTTAACTTAATTTATTTATTATTGAACTTAATAATATAGTTTATATTAATAAACTTATGTTAAAAATTTAAGTAATAATACATTAATTACATTTAATATCAATAAATAATTAAAAATAATATATATAATAAAGTTTTAATTATACATTAAGAATTCTTTAAATTATTAAAAACGTAATAAATGCATTTATATATTATAACTAATTCGTTACGTTCCGTTTTAACTTTACGAAAAACTTTTGAATTCGTACTATATTATTTCTTTTTAAATTCTAGTAGTGCTTTCCAGTCTATGTCACGTAATCTGTTATATCGAAGGGTTATCTGACTTTACTCCGATCGTGATTTCTTTGCTCAAACTGTTAGTTCCTAACAGTTAACTAGCCTAGATGTTATATTGAGCCGTTTTTATTAAAAATATAACGATATTTATTCATAGATTATAAAATATTTCAAAGGTTATTACGCGACAAATTATTGATAATACTAATTAAAACTTTGAAAAATGCTATTAGTTTAAATAGTATAATTAAGAAATATTTTTACAAACTTTTAAAATATTTATTTCGAGTAAAATATAAAAAATAAGTTTAATTTATAAGTTGAAAGCATCTATCTTTCAATATCCTAAATAATCTAGCTACTAGAATTTTATAGATTTAATACCGATTAGACATTAATCTAATAAATAACATTAACAAGTTTGATAAAGTTTTATTAAATTTAATAAAGTTAAAAAAGCTTAAAACTTTAAATTACTATAAAATCTCTATCGGTCCAGCCCACTCGTATATCCAGCTTATAGATGTAATACGTTATTTCTTTTATTATAACTTTTTTATAACTTTACAGATTTAATTATAAATGCAATTGAACTTGATTTTATTAGCTTAATTACAAATCTTATAGAACCCGACTTTAATTACTTGATTATAAATCCAATCAAGTTCTACGTTGATATCTGTATATTTTAATAATTCTTAGCCACCTTATAAAGGCTAAGAGGTTTAACCAACTATTAAATCTAAGTCGTACGAGTTTACGTTAATCGGAATAGAGTATAAATTTAAGCAATATCTAACTAATTACGTTTCGTAATATTAGAAGTATATTAGATTACGAAATTATATTATGAATTTATATTATTTAAGCTTATAGAAATAAATATATCTATGTTTTACTTTAGCTTATTAGCTTATTATTCCAAAGTTAGTAATCCCACTTACAGGCTTATTATTCGTAAATTCGTAATCCGTTACGCTATTGAATTTACTAAAGTTTTTAACTTTTTTTATTACAATCGTTTTTAAATATCGTAATTTATTAAATAGTAATCTAATTTTGTATTTTCTAAAAATCTTGCTTTTAAAATTTTTCTCCAGGAAACCCTTTTTTCTTTAATCATATCCATTGATATTTTAAGCGTCGCTTTTGTAAAATCGAATAACGTTACGCTATGGTTAATTTAATTAAAGTAAAACGTTTTGAAATTATATCGTACTTTTTTTATATTTTTAAAAGCCTATGTTATTACTTTATACACGGAATTTTTCGTAATAAAAATATATAAGTTATGGCCGACTATATAATAAAATAAATATTTTCGTTTTTATAGTTAATTATTACATTGCTGACGCTAGTCGTTATAAAAAACGCTAATTATTAAAAAGCTTTATCTAATTTTTTTACCCGGTTATTTTGCATTTGCTATTAACGGCAATAACATGAAACGTAAGGTATTAAATTTATTAATGATATTTTTAATTTTTAAATAAGTTTAATATTTTTAAATGTTCTAAAAAGAAAATTATTATAAAGGTTGAATCATTTAAGATCCTAAATATTATCGATTAGAATATAGTTAATCCGTAAATGCCGTCTTTTTAAAACATTAATTAAAACGCAATTATTAATCCCGCCAGTATTAATAAAAGGTTTTTAATAGGTATTAGGTATTTATAAGATTTTTTATAGATTTTTAAATATTTTCAAAATTTGAATATTTTTTAAGTTAATCAAATATTAAGTAAATCCGACTTTTTTCGTTAAATCGAAATTTCATTGATTTTATAAGTAATTTTGTTTTTTACTTTTACATTTCGTCCTTCTATATTAACCTGAATAATATTATTTATATATTTGATTAAAACAATACAAGATTCGTAGTAAAATATAACTTTTAATAAAAGTTTTAATTAATAGTCATTTTTGAGATTTCTTTAGCGATTTTATAAAAACCGATATATTTCAAATCGAATCTTTACGGGCTGTTGTTATATGAAAATTGTTAATAACGAAATAAAATAATTTCTCTTTTTATATAATTAATTTTTTTATCCTGTTTCAACTATAATATTTGCTGATCTAATTACGTATAAATTCTGATTTTATTCGTATTTTATAATATAATTACGTAAGTTAATTTAATGTAAAGTTTATTTGAATGTTAAAAACCATGTTAAATAATTATATAAATTTATATTAAAAAATTAAAGTTTACATTTAAAAATCCATTTTAATATTTTCTTAAATCTTAATAATATAAATTATTAATTGTATTCGTAATTAATATTATATTATGAAGTAATTACTTAATAAATAAATTTTAGTTTCTTTATTCTATTCATAATTTTTATAATATTATAAAAGTAAATTTTAATATTTGAGCTAATTATTTTCCTTGTTTACTTATTTAAATATAAAAACTTTTAATTATTTATAATTTAAACCGACTTATGTTATAAAGCTTTGTTAAAATTTCGAAATAAAAGTAATTTTTAATAGAAAATAATTTTATATAATAATTTGTATATATCAAAAATGCTTTTAAAAAGGTTATGTTTTATTTGTTTAAAGTTTATATTTTTTAATATGTTAAAAAACGTGGGAAGTTTAGAGATTTGTCCATAATTATTGAAATATTATCGTAATATATTAATATTATTCGGTTTTCGAATAAAGAAGATTGAATAATAAAGTTCTTAGCATTCGAATTTCATAACTTTTTTTATATTAATAACGTTTATTACTTTTTGTAATATTATATGATAATATTTTAAACTTATTATAAAAGATATATTTTTATTAAACTGTTTAAATTATTTCATTTTATTTAAGGTTATTTAAATCTCCAAATATTGGCATGATTATTATTTCCATATATAGGTTTTTAAGTTTTTAGGATATTTTCATAAATTATAATTAAACTTTTTTTCAAAATTAGGCAATGTATTAAAAATGTCTATTTTATTAATTTCTGAACTTTTTCCCTCATAATAACGAAATCGAAATCTTTAATTTTTTGTAAATACCGTAATTATCATTTTATAAATTTTTTAATTATAATATATTCAAAAAAGAGTTAAAACTCTATGTAAATTTTAATGAATTATAAATATATATATAAACTTTTTAAATTTCGAAAAATAGTAATCAGATTTTTAAACATTTTATTTAAAATAACGCAATTAAATTCAATTTCTTCAAAATATATACAAAAATATATATATAACGTATAATTTGTTTTAATTATTTCTTTATTTAATTATTATATTTAATATATATTTCGAAATATCGAATTTTAATCTAATAAAATGACTTAAATTTTATATAATCAATATCAATTCGTTAATAATTACATCTTTAACCTTTTAAACAGATTTTGCTATTTGTGGCTTTTATTTAAGTCTTTTTCTTTTTTAGGAAAAGTAATTAAAAGTATAATAATTTTATTAAAGTTTCAAAAACGTCTTTACTAGTAATTAGCGAATTTAGAAAGTGTTTACAATCTTGTAATTATAATTATTATTGATTATTTTATAATTATATCAACTTTTTTAAAACTTATCTTAATATATTTTGACGTAATAATTTTTTTATATATTCTACTTTTTAAATATAAAAATGTTTTTGTATTAACTAATGATTTAGCATTTTATAAAACTTAAAACACTTTATAAATGTATCCGATATATATTCTTTCTAGTTTTGAAAAAATAAAGATATTGCCGAAATAATATATAGCAAAAATATGAAAATAGTTTCGTAATTTATAATTTATTATAGGTTAAAACGTAATTGAAATTTGCGTAAATGTTATTAATATAACCAGAGATATAAATAATCTAAAATTTATTTTAAAGAATATATTTTATTTATATCTTTTTAACTGTAATAAATTCATATTTATTTATAAAATTAAATACCGTAAATTATTTATTAACGCAAAAATAAGTTTTTATTTTAATAATTATAAAGAATAACATCTAATGTTTAATAACGATATTACTTAACTAATAATAATTAATTAAAAGTTGTAACTTGCGATTTCTTTAATTATAGAAATTTAAAATATTTAACAGATAATTTTAAAAAAATTAAATTTATTTTTATAAGCCATTATTAAGGTATATTCTAAGAAACGCGTAATTTATTTTTATTTAACATTATAAACATATTAGAATTAAATTAATAAAGCTTTTTTAAAATTATTTAATACTTTTATTCTTTATATTTTAATAATTGTATTTTCAATTCTTTATAAAATTTTATTTGTACGTATAATTATATAATAATTTATTAATTAAAAATTTACTTTTTTAGTTTGTTAATGTAAATTACTATTTAAATATTGAAATTTTGTATTAATAATGATAATATAACGTGATATTTATTTTTAGTATCCTTTTTTCATTTTTCGTCTTTATAAGTAATATAAAATGTTTTATATTTTTATATTTCTATTTATTTTAATTATTGATTACATACAAAATCTTTTTATTTTGAATTTATCAATAAGAAATGTTATAAACTTTACTTACTTCATTCCGTTATTACTTGAAAAGATGCATTTTTAATGGTATAATATCGATTTAATTTATTAGTATTATAGTTAAATATAAATTTCGAAATAATTAATTTTCTATCTAATTCTTTTATATTTCTAAATAAAATTCTAATTTTGAAGCCGTTTTATTATATAAGAGTGTTCTTTACATTGTTAACATAATTCAACTTTATTAATAAATCTAAATATAATATAGTATTTATTTAAAATGTTCCTATTTATTATTACAATTTATTAATATGTTTTAAGTAATATATTTATAATAAATGTATTTCTTGTTTTTATAATTTAATTACACAATATTTATTAGAATTCTTTCTACAATTTTTATAATTTATTATTTTATAATATTTTAACTTTAAAATTTGGTTTTTAAATTATTAATTTTATTATTATAATTACTTAATATGGTATTTTGCTCGTTACATTGATACTTTTATATATTAGAAGTAATTTACTTATATTTAAAAAAATCTTGTAATACTATATTACAATGTTATTTTTTCTAATTTTAAATTATTAAATTCTTTTCTAAATACTGTAATTGTTTTATAAGGTTATAGTAAATATTAATTAAAATTCAAAATTGATAATAAATCTTAAAAATAGCTTTGGATAAAAATAAAATATATTATAATAACAAAAGTTTTTATAAATAATATTTTTAAAGTGTAGCTTTATATGGCTACTCGGCGGTCGATTTTAATTCTTTTTGATAAACTCTCAAAAATACTAATATTATTATTTATATTTTTAATTCTTTTCTCTTTAATTAAAATAATTTAATTTTATAATATATAATAAAAATACGTTAAGAAATGGATTTCTCGTATTCGTTATAAAACAATATCTTTTTAGTTATAATAAATAATATAAAATTAGTTTTGTTAATTAAACATTTCGAAGTATATATTTTCCATTTATTTTTAGTATTTTCTAATTCTTTTCTACAAAACAATTTATTATTATTTCACCGTTGATGAAATTAACTTTATTGTTTTTTTAAACCTGGCTTTAGATTCTTTAATAAAGTAATATAAATAATATATTTTATATTTAAATCATTATAGTGCTTTTGTGAATATTTTTATTACTTTGTTCGAATTTTGAAAATATGTTATATTATGTTATTTTATATTTTATATTATTATTATTATAGTTTTAAGTTAATTTTATTATGTTCAACAATGTTTAGTTTCATTGAGTTTAATATTACGTTATGAAATATATTATTATTTTGTTAAATATTAATATTAATTATGTTTCGTAATTTATTATTATATTTAATTCTAAAATTCCCAACTGTTTAAACGTTTCATTAATCGTGGGTTTAATTATTATTATTATAAAATCAAATTAAAGTTTAACTTATTTTATATAATTCTTCAAACTTTTTAAAAAATATTGACAAATTTAATTATAAATATTTATCGAATGTAATTTTAAAATTGATGAAATTGAAATATTATTGTTTTTAAATAAATGTTTTTTATTATAATATTTTAAATAATAAAAGTTTATAGTAATTACGAAAGATTTAAATATATTTTGAAAAACATTTTAAAACTTTTTATAATTTTTCTAAACCTTTATTATTAAAAAATGAAGGAATATATTTTTTAAATATTAATGCGAATTAAAAAATTATATGATTAGTAAATCTTTTCCATAAAAATGTTATTTATAAAATGGAAATTATTAACCGAAATGAAAATCACTCGTAATACGTTTTATATTAAGTGAAACATAGTTATAATTATGTCGAAACTTTATTAAGAAATATATGTTGAAAAGGTTATAAAATTCCTTTAACTTTTTGCTAAATATGTATTAAATTAATTAAGTTACTCGTGTTTAGATTTTTTAGCACCGGGGCTTTAATTTATTATTTATTTAAATATTTATGAATATTTTTAAAGTATTCGAAAAAAATTACTTCTTTTAATTTAGAATATGATATTTTAAATAGTAACCTAGTTTAAACGTTTAACAAATTTTTCAAACAAATTTTAACTTTTTATAAACCTTTTAAATTAACTTTATTTCGATTTTTTTTATTAATAAATACGATATTGAAAATAATATTTAAAAATTAATAATATTATAAAACAACAAATTATAATATATAACGGTTAAAATAATTAAATATTCATTAAATTTAAAACGTACAAATTCAAATAAAAAATAATTAATTACGTTTTATAATATTAAAAATATTTTAAGTAACAAAATCATATTATAAGTTAATATTATTTAAGTTTATAACAATAAATATATTGATATATTATATTAATTTATTATTTTATTATTTATAAGTTAATAATCTAGTTTAGTTGCTTATTTCCTGTAAGTTAATGATCCGGCTTACTAGCTTATCACCCGTAAGTTGGTGATCCGTTACATGACTTAACCTACTTAAGTCCTTGGCTTTTCCTGTTGTGACCGTTTCTGGAGACTGTAGCTTCTTAGGTCGTAACACGTCCCTTGCAGCCAAGACCCGTTACGTCATAACATATATGGTTTGTTGTTCCATATTACGGCTACTCCGTGATGAAAACGGCAAGTCAGCAAGCCTGACGACAAAAATGATAATCTTGCGATTCTAGGACCTGTCAGACTTAACTTTCTATGATTCCAAACCCTTTGTTATCAGTTAAGGAATCTTAAGAGAACGCACACGATGCGGATGCTAGTGCTTGACTTAAATTGAACGTTCCCTGATAACATTAGGTCCCCAATAAGTCCTTGAATGTCTTTGAGAATGACCCTCATAATCCTCTTAGGCAATGCAACGTATGTCCCACCCTTGAGGACCAGCTGTTCTGCAGCCAACATCTTCTTGGCATGAAGGCGTAGTCGATCCGCTCTACGCCTTCAGCATTGGGCCGGTCTTCCGGTGAAAATGATAACACTGCTTGCGGTTCTACTTAACCCTGAAACTAGCTACAAATAGACTTGATACCCTAACTTCTCAATCGATAGTAGATAAGAATGAAATCCCAATTTGAACCATCATGACGTCAAAGACCCCATCAATGCTCTCTTTTCCGACATCAAAACGTTCATCCTGCGACCGTTGTCGCATGCAAAAGATACGGTGTCCGGACAGAGCAAATTCTTATGTCCCATGTTCACGCTGTACCCGAGCTGGAATTCCTTGCATAACGGGATATACAAAACCTTTGGGGCCGTCTGGAGTCCCTACCTCTAGCATTCCTGCTGCCGGAGCGGTGGACATTGCAGGCAGCGCATCCTCGCCAATTAGACAACAACATTTCTCTGAGGAGAGTGCGAGAGTGGAAACTATAACATTTTTGGAGGATGGCTCAGCGCAAAAGTGGTCTTCTTGCTCTCAGGCCGCGCCCGAGGACGAAATCGACACTATGACACCAAACGACAGAAATTGGATGGACCCCCTCGGTGGTGACATTGCCTCAGCTCCGTGGCTACCAGAGGAAACTCAGATCTTCAATCCGAGCCTTGACCCGAAACACTTCTCCATAACCACATCCTTAGGAGATGACGTTCTGGATGACCTCCCCGTTTCTAACTTGACCTCGCAACCCTCTCCGGTAGCGTCTGTACATCTTGCCGGCCAAGTCGATCCTGATCCCTGCCTATGGGTTGATGAAAACATTGCCTCGATCCAGGACTACTATCAAGATCTCCATGCGCCAACAGGCAGGGAGTTAAACTTGGATGGGTTGGATGGCAGTACTCAATGTTCACCGCGTCAGGATATCAATAGCCAGGAGCGATAGTCATCAAGTGCCGACCAAATCGAGGAACTTTTGTCAGGGGTTGAATGTGATCTCCGTCTGTCCCAATTAAATGCGCATTTATGTCGACAGGTGAAGCTCGGTATTATGACCATCCATCAAATGAAGGGCAAAGAAAATCTGCAAACAGCGATAGCGACTCTGTTCGAGCCTATAGAAAACAAATGGGACGCTGATTATGTGGGAGGCAACGCCTTCGGCGACGCGTTGCGGAGTACTTCACAACTCTTGGTCATCATGCAATCCAGTTTCCTCTCTGGTAAGGAAACGACCGAGCCCGCAGGTGGAAATGGCGCATTCACCACTTCTTCTACCACGCGCTTCTCCTCACTACCTCTCAGCCCCGCTGGTATTCTTAACCTCCTCTCCTCCTTTCTCCGACTTGTCACGATATTCGACTATCTGCTTATCCGTCTTCTCGAAAAGTCACATCACACCGATGGCAAAGGGGCTTCATCCAGCCCCAACCCATATAGTGGATCTAGCCCCCAAACACTGCCTGGTCTCCATCTGCTAGCAGACTTCCCCCTGCACCAAAGAAGCCTGCAGATAAAGATTTTGATCCAGAAAATCCTACATCAATTCGAGATCATTGAGAGAATTCTAGGCCTGCCCGTCCAACTTCGTATATCTGATCGCCAGGATGACTACTGGACAGGGTTACTTCACAGCGACGAAATTGGTAGCAACCTTCTGAAGTTTATGGGTGGTCGACTAAACCTTTCAACGCCGAGGCTCTCTGTGCCCACCTCGTCTTTGTTCCCAGAGAGGAATCAATCCCCGGTGCCAGGCTCCCTACCGTCTTTGCGCGAAAACATCGCCAGACTGCGGCAGCTCGCGCACATGGACATTTAATTCCCATTGTAACAATCCACCGCCAAGGGCAGATGTTGAAAGTAAGGCTTAGCAGCTGAACAACAGCTAAGTCCTGGCTCAATTAGCTCAGCCACTAGTGCAGATTATGCACAGCTACCTTCGGTATCGCTAGTTTTTTTAGCTACGGGTTTTTTTTACATGTATTTCCGGAGGGATTACCACCCCCCCTGTTTCGTCCCCTTAACTAGGACCTTTCAGAGATTAATTAGATAAATCTGCTTCGACAGTTACAAATGCACCAGTGTTTGCTGTCAGGGTCTTATTCCTGTCGAATTTCTTCTTTTAAGCGTTACCTCCACTGTGAAAGTACGGCAGGTGGTATTGCCACATCAAGATCAGGCCCCATTTTTGAGGTTGGGGCTGCGCCGCAGGTGGAGCCGTGGCTAGGGCTTTCGATTAAGAGATAGCTTCAAGGGTTCAATATATCAACTAAACCTCCTTAAAGATCTTATAAAAACCATAAAACCTGAAAAAAAGGCCTGTTAGTAAGTTATAAACTTTTAATTTAATAGCGTTTAATATATACTGTTAAAATTAATAGAAAGAGAGCTAAATACATTACGAAACGTGTTAAGATTAAATAAATGTCGAATTTTGTCAAACTGTAAAATTTTTTTAAATACGTTTAAATCAAAAATTAATTATTAAATAATAATATACGAAAATGTAAATATATTTCATAAATAAATCGAATTTCTTCGGATTATGATTTGCGAAATACGATATTACAAAAATGAATATTTATAATTTTAACGAAACGGAATTCCTAACGAGATTATTTATAATAACAAATATAATAATTATTAAAACTAAAAAACATAAAAAACTTATATAAACCTAATAAGGACATTGGAAATAGGTTATAATTATACAGGTAATTAATTTTCAAAATTAAATATTATAGTTATTTATTATTTTAGTAAAAAAATTTATTTTACTTTTTATTATCAGAAAAGCTTAATATTAACCGGTTAAAAAATTGGTTTTAATAATAATAACGAGATAACAAATTAACTACATTTAAAATAAGTTTATTATTTCGATAAACATAATCGAACGGGTACGAGAAAATCGAAATATTTTTTTTATTTTCGACAATTACGAAAATTATTATTTAACAAAATTCGAAAAATATTATTCGAATAACGGTATTATTAAGCTTTATATACTTATCTATTCTTTTTATCGATTTTAACTTTTCGACATATTTGGTGTTTTTATTTTAAAACTCATTTATTCAATTTATATTTAAAATTTAATACGACGTTATTATATTTATATCGCGAAAGAAAGTTTCTTCGCCGGTTTTTACGATACGTTTAAAGTTACTATAACGTTTAAATTTTTTATAACGTTTAATGATATTAAATATAGATTTGTAATAACTGGATTTATTTTATTTAATTTTAGTAACATCTTTTCCGATTTGAGAATTTCTTTAGTTATAACTATATCGACCGTTTCGTCGTTTGGTTTTGCCGGTTCGACTTTTTTTCTTATTTACGAAAAGTCTAAAAACATCCGCAAAATAATTAAACGAAAACGTTATTTTAAAAAAAAGGATAAAAAATTATTAAGATAACTCTTATTGCTAAAAATATTTAAACTAAAACCTAACAAAAATTTCCATTTCAAATATATCGGTCCGTATAAATTCGTTAAGAAAATCTCACAAAATAATACGATATACGAAATAAAAAAAAATAGTCGATATAAAAAAAAGCTTTTATCTAATATCTAATCATATAAAAAAAGCATTCAGATTTCGAAAATACCTAGAAACCAACGAAAAATCTCATAAATATCTAACGTTTATTAAAAAACCTGTACTAATAATGACGAGCATATTCCAATTAACGATTAACTAATTGGTAATATCGATCCCTGCCTAATCGGCCGGAATTACGGCCTATGCTAACGTAATGGCTACGACGGCAGCCTCCAATTAGTTTTATTCTTTTTCGAAACGCTTAAATTCCTCTGTCGCCTCCGCACTTTAAATACCTTTACGTAACATTTCGATTTTATGTTTACGCAAAAACCTTTTTTGGTTTCGTAAACGGGTTAAACAATCAAGTAAATTATTCGTATATTATTATAATTTAAATAAACGTTAATAGGCCTTAAGTAATTGTTCTTTAACGAAACGTTTTTAAAAATCTAACCGGTTCTTCTAGGCCACCAGTCGACAATGCTCAATTTCAAAAGAACTAAAGAAATTATAAAGGCTCTCGTATTTGGTACAATAAAAACATTTCTTTAAACTATAATAAGCTTTACAAATTTTGTTTTCGGATGTGCAACGAAAATACGAAAATTCTAACGATATAACAAACCCTAAACAATTAAGATATTTTAAAAAAACGTTAATATGCTTACGAAAACGAGGTTGTTTAATACAATATAACAAATTAAATATAAAAAAAAGTAACCAAAATTAATAAAAAAACAATTAATTTTTTAGGACAAATATTCTAAAAAAAAAAGAAAATCGTCTTATAATTTAACGAACTTAACTTTATTAAAAACGGTCGAAAAATGCAAAAATTAACCCCGACTCCAATAGTAAAGTTACGTAACTAGTTTAAAAAAGCTTAACGCATTCAATTAGTATCGCAAAAACTTGGTACCTTAAGCCAGTTAAATCGAAAAATGGACTTAAAAAGGCTTAAAAGTTGTCACGGCGCTATACGTCTCTTGGGTTCCTGGAAGATATTCTGTTGTTACACGAAGAAAAAAGAAAAGAGCTATCTAATAAACGCGTAACGCTTGTATATATATAGCAAAACGGCGGCTTAAATAAGCCGCTTTGCTAATGCCGTAACAGTAGCCCTTTTTTTAAGGCAGTTGTCTTTAACTGCATTAAAGGAAAAAAATAAAAAATATAAACGCTTTTCCCGGACTCGAACCTTAACTAGCTGGTGGCGTATTAAGTGTTGCAAAATGTCGTAGCGTTGGTATGGCATACGCGTGGTATAGCCGAAATGGGGCCGCGTTAGTGGCCGGGTGGCGGGATGCCGTATAAAAGTACATAACGTTAGTTCTGGTACGAAAATAGTAATGTCGTTATACGGGATATTATTAACCCGACTGGATTTTGCCGCATACCCGCTTTTACCGCTTTCGCAATACAAATACCAGATTTCTCTCTAATTTTTGTTCTTTATTTTTTCGTTATTTTATAACGCCTTTTTATTTCCTGTTTTGTAACTTTTTTTCGTCGCCGTAACGATATTTTCCCGGCTTTATACTATTGACGTAATACCCGTTAATGCGAAACGGCCATATATAATTTATTTTAAACATATCCTTTTTAATTATAATTTCGATATTAAAAAAATGCCCTTTTTTTCGTTACTGTTTCGTATTGGCCGTAATGGCAAAATGCATATTTTATATTAAATACCGAAAAATATACTAATTAATAAATTTTACGCGTCGTAATATTAGCGTTACGTTTACGGGATACTGTTATTATGCTAATTTTTCGACGTATAACTGGTAAAAAACGTTGAAGGCGATTTTCTAGATTTAAATACCTTTTTCCACTAGGTAGATTTTTACTTCGACGTCAACCGCGATAACGATAACGAACCGATCCTCGACGACGACGGCGATAAGATATACGCATACTTTAACGGTTTTTATTGGAAATTTTGCATAACGGTATTCAAACATTATATTACTTTCGTAACGGCCGAAACAAATTTATTATACCGCGTTTAATTTTACGAACGCGAAAAAAAGTTAATATTATTTAAAAACTTTTTAAATATTATTTAATTATTAATAACGAAAAATATTAATTATAAATATTAATTAAATAAGCTTTCCGTAATAAAATATATATTACTATTTTCATAATCTTAGGTTCCAGCTAAGCAAACATTAATATCGTAATATTTTTTTAATATTTTAATAATTTTTAATTATTACGTTATTATTATAATGCCGTATTTCTTTTTAAAATTGAATTATTTTATATTACGCAATTATTATAATAATATGCCGTTATTTAATGACCCGCTTTTATAATTTAATTATTTATAATATTAATAAAATTAATTTTAGTTTTATTAACTTTAATATAATATAGGCCTTATTATAGTATTACTACGGTATTAACTTAATATAATATTTTTTTATATACGTTTTACATTATTTTCCGTTATTATTTTAATAATATTTGGTATTAATTAAGTAACTTAAACTTATTAAAATTATATTTTTTAAAATTTATTACCAGCTTTTGAGTAAAACGGTAAAGTTACGGCCATTTAATTTTATATTAAAAGTTATATTTAATATTTTTAAAATTTGAAATTCTTTTTAACATATTACTTAATATTTTTTATATTATTCATATATATAACCATAACGTTTTCGATTCGAATATTTTATTTCCTATTTATTATCTTTTATTTTAAAAAGTTTAATTTATAACGTTAAATTAAAAAAATATGAAAAATTAAAACTAATTTCTATTATATTGGTAATTTTATGATTTCCGCATAAAGATATATTTTAATAATAACCCAAAAATTTATTTATTTACCGTTAAGTTTATTATTAAGCTGTTTTAATATTAGAGAATCTATATTAATTTAAATTTATTTTCTTTTTATAAACTTATTAATATTATTATAATATTAATTAACTTATTTTACGTATTAGTTTTGCGTTTTCGTCATTAATACTTTAATTATTTTAAAAATATATTTTAATTTATTCGCATAATTTATTATTATATTATATATTTATTTTATTACGTAAACGTTTGAGGATTTTTAAAAGGGTATTACGGTTCCGTACTTATAATAAAATAAAAACCATAATTAATAAAAAATAACAAAACGTTAATAATTTCGGATACGTAATTATTATTAATAAATTTAAATGAAAAAACTAATTTATTTAACCGTTTTAATAAATTAAATAATAATTTTATAAATATTATTTTATTACAGTATAAATGATTTCCGTTTAATTATTAGTTTAAAAGTAAAAAATTATCGAAACCTAAAATATAATATTTAAGTATTAACTTGATTTTTTTAAAAAGTTAAAATAAATTATATATCGCAGTCCGAAATAATTACAAGTAAAATATCGTATAAACAGTATATATTAAAAAGGAAAACATCAACCAAAATAATTACAGATATATTTATAACGGCGATAAAATATCGTATTTTCGTAAATTTATTAATTATTACAAAACCGTATTTATAAATATGCCCAAACTTTTTATAAAAGGGAAAAAAACCGACGTAATTTATAAAAATATTATTTTATAAACATACTAAAACAAATAAAAAATTAAAAAAAACCCATTAACGAAATTTTGAACGCCTTAATATAACGGTAAAAATAATAACTTTATATAAATATTCTTATATTTTTTAATAAATATAATTAATAATAATTCCGTTATAATAAATTATATATCTTAAAACGCTTGAAATAATTTATAAAGGTTATATTATAATTACAATATAATATTTACAATTATGAAATGTCGTTATTTAATATAAATAACTTATTTTTAATATAAATACGTTTTTATATTATTTTATAATTAATTTTTATAAGTTTAAGCGCCTTACGGATATTTAATTTAAACCACTTATACATTAAGTGCGTAAATATTACCAAAATATTATTAGTTAATACAGACAATTTATAATTATTATCGATTAATACGTTTATCGGCTAGCTGGCGTTTATAACGTATATCTTAAAAAGGTTTTTTATTGTTCGGATCAAAATATCGTTTAATATCGGTACGTTATTTTATCGTTAATCGTATTATAACGGTTTATAAATTAAATACTGGATTAACGTAATAATACGTCCGGAATTATAACTTTTTTTCCCTGTTTATAAATTATTTAAAACCGGAAATTACTAAAGAATTTGGATTAACATATTCGGTATTAATTTAAAAACTTTATAATAACGGAATATTATAAATTTTTATAATTAGTATTAACTTATATAGGTTTTTCCACTTTATATAATTGCGGATAGTATTTTTCGAAACTTTTAATAATAATTTATAATTTTCATGGTAAATTTTGTAATTATATTTTATTAAATTATATTTTGTTAAAAAGAAATAAAAAAAACAATAAAACGTTTAATATATCGTATTACAAAAATATTTTTCCCGATATTTAATCAAAAATATTAATTTTTCAAATTATTTTGCGCCCAAAATCGTAATATAATAAAACCGGTACTATAAAAAAGACGTTTTTAAAATATTAAAAACTTCTTACGATATTTTCCGTTAAAAATTTATATATTTCGTTTTATTTATTAAAATATTTAAAGGTTTTACGATTAACGAAAAACCCTTTATAAATTGCTGGTAAAAATTTGCGAAATCGAAAAAACGCTATAATTTTCATAATATATCGGAAATTTCTTATTATTAAATAATTTTAGCTTATTCAAAATCTATAATAATAGTATTAATAAAAGTTATTAAGCCTAAATAACATATTTTCGTTACGTTAAATTTGTATTTCCGAATATTAATCGTTAATTTCGTTTTTGCAAAACAATAAATTATTTTACGTATATAACTCTGATATTTTTTTAATTTTTATTATAAATCAAAATATCGTAAAAATAAATTATAACATATTTATTTACAAAATGTAATAATATATAATTAATATAATATTAATACGCATTCAAAATATTTATTACATCGAAATTTCTAACAAAATATTCGAATAACCCTAATCGGATTATAAAAGTTATTTTTTATTTATCCTTAAAAATAATACGTAAATAATTAAAGGCCGTAATAATATCGAATTTCATAAATACATATACTAAATAAAAATTATTTAAGGTTTTTCGAATTAAAGGAATAAAATAATGGTTTTTTATCGTAACATTAGTAAAGCTGCAGTAATTAACGTAAATACGTACCTTATTTTCCGACGTTTTTGCAAACAAAATAAAAGTTATTATTAAAAAATTATTTAGGCAAATAAAATCCTTTTTCAGATAATCGTCGATATATTTCCATACCGCCAGCAGTTCGTAAAGGGATATAGCCTTTACGCGGTTATATAATAACGTTTAACTTAAGAATAATTCGATTTTATGGTCGAAAAATCGATATAGTAATAAAAAGTTAACGTTATAAAACATAAATGTTTTTATCAAATTATAATATTCGAATAATAATTTTTTAAAATCTTACTTATTCTTACCGGTAATTTGCCGTGAAAATATTTTTATATACTTTTTTCGGTTATATAACGTAACTAAGGCGTTTCGAATATCTAAATATAAAAACTCGTAATCTAAAAGGAATAATATCCGGATCGATATTATTGTTTTAAATAAAAATATTACGTCAAATTATAATAAACGTTAATAACGTTATTTCGTTTACGGATAATAACTGGAAAAATAAAGCAACGATTTCGCGTAATACGTTTATAAAAACGAAAAATTTAACTAGGGACACAAAATTTATTATTACGTTTTTTATAGGGCAAAACGTTAAAATATTAATAACGCGGAATAATTATATCGTTATGGATACGATATTAAAGCAGGGCAAAAAAGTTAAAAATATAAAAAATAATTTTGCCGAACCCAAGAAAACGGGAAATTCCGATATTATTTTGGTATTTATACGTATTATTCCTATTATCTAATCAATGGACGGATTATACTTTCGAAATTAAGATAACCCGAAAATAACGTTAAAACCGTTTAAAAATTATTAATAAAAAGTAAGATTTTTTATAACAGAACCTAAACGGAATTATACCGTATAAATCGTTATAACCGAACCGGTTATATTTCTATTTATTAATTGAAATTAAAAAATTAAAAAATTAAATAATAAAAAATATTATTTTAGCGTACGAAATTATTATTAATAAATTTTACAGGCAAATATCCGCAATTTATTATAAATCGTATCGATAATACCGGATTGTTATTAAATTATAAATAAAATAAAATAAAACAAATATTTTATAATTTATAAAATGTATATATAGATTTAATTCATTATTATTTTAATAACTTAAAAAACGTTTTTAATTACGATTTATCCTAAAAATTAAATATTTTCTTATTACGTTCTATTAATATTTAATTGTGATATTATAAATATTACGTTAATTATTATAAATTTCAGACGCCGGTTAAGGCATATAAAAAAATAATATCTTTCCTTTTTGCAATATATATATAAATTTAACTTACGTCGATATTATCCTTTTTTTTAGTTAAAAGGGGGCGGGGTCCGGTAATTCTAATTATTATTATATTTAGCTATATAAATTCGGGCCCAGAAGGCGCCGGAACGTTCGGTAAGCGTTGCGGTATTATTTTACTGGCTGTTTGGCTTTTGGCTATACGCTTACGGAAAACTCGATCTCCTATATTATTAGAAAATTTTTTGAAAAGCCGTATTTACCTTTAATCGTTTTCGGGGGCAGAGCGTTGCATTTACGGAACGAAAGCTTCTTAAAGTACCTCGTTAACTTTTTATTATAATGCGATAATGCGTAAGGTTAATAGTTACCGGTTTTAATCGACCAGATATATAAAATTACCGATAAAATCGGCAAATATTATTAAGCTTTATTCCAGGGTTTAAAAATTCCTGTAGGCTTAAATTAATATATTAATAATAACATAAACTTAATTTAAGAATAAAAATATGTTATTGATATCCCGTTGTTTTTATAGTTACGTTTCGAAATTCGTAAATTATGTTATTATATTATTCATTTTCTTACGTATACGTATATAAATATTACTCTAAGGACGTTAAATTACATATATATTACGATTTACGACCGAAAAATACACGTTTCGATTAATCGTAAATTTTAGGCATATTAAAAAATGCTAATTAATATATTCCTTTTAATGGATTATCGGATCTTGAACGTTATTCTTAAATATAAATAGCTAAAAACCGTAAAAATAATACTTATTCGTTATTTTAAAAGAAATATATTACAAGTTCGTTAAATATTAAGTAACGTCGGAATATAAAGTTATTCCAAATAAATTATTAACGAACGGTAATAATATGCCCTTTATAATTATAATTTGCTGTAACAATTATTTTATGGCTGTTAGGCGTTCTCGTAAATAACAATTTTTAAGGGCGGATTATTTTATTTATTATAATAATTATTTTGCGATTACGAAATATTTACGAAGTTAATTTTGTTCGGCTATAATTTGGTCCGTAATAATTAGGCGGTCGCATAATTGGCGGTTTTCGTATAATAATTACTTTACGTTTATAAGTTATTCCTTAATTTAAATATTTTCGTATTCCAAACGTTAATAAATTTCCTTAAAATTGGCGAAATTATTTTTAAAATTTTTCTAAAAATATTCGTATTTTTCGAAAAAACACCTTAACGGTATAAAATTATAAGTGAGCCGTATTATGGCGGTAATTAAGTAAAGGAATTCCTAAAAAAATACCTTAAAATTCGTAAATCAAAAAAGAAGCGTTACGTTATTACTTGATTTATATTTAAAAGCAGACGTATTAGTACCCATATTTCTTTTTTTAAAGGTCGGGAAATTTAAGGATGTTATAGTGAGGTGGCGACGTAATAACGGCGGACTTAGGGCGCGGTATAAACGGTGTTATAACGAGGCTATATAAACTGCCATAAAATTTGTTTTTTGAAAATACAACAAACTATTATGGCACTATACGTTTCTTGGGTTCCTAGAAAATATTCTATTGTTGTACGAAAAAGAAAAAAAAGAGCTATCTAGCAAGCGCGTAACGCTTGTATATATATATCGAAACGGCGGCTTAAATAAGCCGCTTTGCTAGTGCCGTAACAATATAAATATATATAATTATTAATTACGATAAGTTATAAAAAAGACTTAATCAAAATAAATTATACGTTTATAGATAATATATTAACCGACGGTTTAACGAAATCCCTATTATACGAATTTTTAAACATTTTAAAAAATAATTAAAATTAATAGATATTACGGAAGCTTTTAATTAACGAAAAAACGCCTTACGAAAAATTTCAAAGAAAAAATTAACTATTTAGAAAAATTTAATTACCGGAAAAAAGGTAAAATAAATAATTATAGCTTTAAGAGTTGTAATAATTAATACCGTAAATGTTTTAAGATATTAAGAGGGTATATCGGTTAGCAGGGAGTGCTTCAGCACTCTATATACGGAAGATTCCCTCTGATCGGAACATATATGTTCCGGGGCTAGATCACCTTAAAGTGCAATGCGCTTTCTAGAGCACCTGCAACTAGTTATCAATACATACACAACTGATGTCCCTTATATCTGACATGATATGTGTATCACGGAAGAGTAGCGCTAGCAGCCGTTTAGCACGTTCCTACAACATGTGGTTACATTGGTCAACGTTATCCTGGAGCAGCGCCACTCGCGCCCACTTACCGCTTTCAAACTATGTGGGGCGTCCTCGCCGCCACTTACCAGTTTTGATATCTATGGCGTGATATCTCCGGCAATTGCTCACTCGGTGGCTAGGCAGCGATATGTACCAACACGAGGGAAGTTGGCTTAACAAAGTCCAAGGTGTCAATACAACGCCATCACTGAACCGAGTAGCCAGCTCTGGATAAAGTTAAGTTCTCTCAGCGGCATCCTCACTACACTGCTTTCTCCTGATCACCTCACCGAGTGAATGCAATCTTTCTTTTGACAAGTCCGTAACGCAGCAAACCGTGGATATGGCAGACAAAGCAACCGCGCCCCGACCACCCAAGCCTCCAGCACTGCCATGGTGCGCATGGTATCGGTCAATGTGGCCTCCCAAGCCCACGTTCACTGAAAATAATTTACCAAACCTCGCTGGAAAGGTAAGGCTTACCCAGGGCTAGCCTTGTCTATCTCGTCTATTAACGGATAACAGGTATATATCGTAACCGGCTCTAATACTGGCGTCGGGAAAGAAGTGGCCCGTCTTCTATACTCCAAAGACGCCAGGGTCTATATCGCTGCGCGCTCAGAGGAACGAGCAAACAACGCCATTGCTGACATTAAGAAGACACACCCTTCTTCCAAAGGACAGCTGATTTACCTCCATTTGGATCTCGCAGATCTTTCCACTATCAAGGCGAGCGCCGAACACTTCACCTCCCTCGAGAGCAAGCTCCATGTTCTTTTCAACAACGCCGGAGTACAAGCTTTGAAGAATGTCGACGGATCCGTGAAGACCGCCCAGGGGCACGAGTTGCACTTGGGGGTCAACGTGCTCGGCGTCTTTCTCTTCACCAAGCTTCTAACCCCGACTATCGTGGCGACAGCCAAGACAGAGCCGTCCGATACTGTTCGTGTTGTCTGGGTCTCCTCTCTCGGGACGGAGGTAGTAGGCGAGACAGGAAAAGGCATCTCGTCTGGCTATGTCAAGTACTGGCCGGCATTGTCTCCGTTGGAGAGGTACGGCATCAGCAAAGCTGGCAACTGGCTTCACGGTGTTGAATACTCGAAGCGCCACGAGAAGGATGGGGTAATCAGTATCTCATGCAACCCGGGCCATCTTAAGTCGGATCTCTATCGCGACGGTGGGGCTCTCTTCACGGCGATCCTGAATGCCGTTGCACTCTATCCACCTGTATACGGGGCTTACACGAAACTCTACTCGGGGCTCTCACCTGACATAACTATGCAGCAGACGGGCAAGTGGGTTGTACCCTGGGGCCGGTTGTATCCCATTCGCAAAGATATGCAAACCGCGACGAAATCGAAAGAGGAGGGTGGTAATGGTCACGCAAAGGAGTTCTGGAACTGGACCGAGGAACTAGTAAAGGATTTTGCCTAAACTTCACTTCGCATGTCTACACAGGTGATTGTCTACCCAGCAAGACACATTTGTAATCTACTATGATATGCCAACATTTAGGTAGCGCTGTGTTTCATCGTACACAAGCCGTCTCGACTTCTCAAAGACTGTTTCGCCCGTGTGCTCATGCCTCCATAAGACTTCCAAGGCTCTACAGCATTATCGATAAGCATTAAATCCACTGTTTATTCCCCCAGTGCGAGATGACGGCCCCACCATATCCGCCTTCAACGCTTGCGAAGTTAATGACGGAGAGCATTTGGCTAACAGACTTTTCCGCAGTAATAGGAAATTGAGCGGAGGGCCTGTAACGTGCAGCTTTAGCAGCCTCTTCCATTGCTCTTCTTGTTGCCTCTGCCCGGAACTCCGCTGGTATTGTGTCAACCCAATAATGTCAGAAACATTGCGCTAGCAGGGGGTGGGATTGGGAAGAAGAGAGCATAGGTCTAGTCACCTTTAGCGAGATATCCAGTATCAACGAATCCGGGCGAGAGGCTTAAAAATAAAATTCCATCTCGACGGTATTGCGCGCTGAACTTGCTGACAGCGTGATTCAGTGCCGCCTTGCTTATGCAGAACGGTCCTGCAATCTCCACATCGTACGTGGAGGTCACGTCATTTTCCGCGAGGGCCGAGGTAATGGCAATGACTTTTCTGGCCCGACCCCTTCGTATGAGAGGGACAAATAAGTTGAACAGATGGATGTTGCCGATAACATTGGTCTTGAAGGCGTCAACTAGCGCCGACTCCAGCGCCGCCGGATCCCCCTTTCTGATAATCAGAGAAGAAGTTAACAGCCGTACTGTCACGTTTGACTGCTCGAACAATCAATAACTATGAATGATGAGACGCACAGTTCGGCCAAGGTTATTGCGTCCTGCCAGGATGCATTTGCTATAAGGTAGTCGATAGCGCCCCCGCTCAGGTTCGAAACTTCCGCTGCAGCCTCCTGTCCACAGAGAAGCAGTTAAAACACCTATACAGCACTTCGGCCAGGAGTTTTCCATACCTTGAGCGATTCGTAGTCCGTAAGATCTCCTTGAACGATATGAACGTTCCCGCAATTCAATTCAGCGCGCAATCTCTCTTCAACTACCTTCTTGTCCCGAACAAGGCCGATCGCGGTCGATCCCGGATCACGCGAGGTTTGGTGTAAGAACTCTAACTAACGACGATATCTCAGTATCACGTCCCTCGAGAAGCTTAACTATAACGATAAACTACTTACGCCGAGCCCGCGGGAGGCGCCTGTTACCAAGTAGGTCGACATCTCAAGTAACCAGCCTGCGAGGATGAGGCAAGATTCTGATAATGTGGCCTTTACGTACCCCGGTTCCAAAGCGAATATTGATTCCGAAATTTCTCCGAATATTCTAGCGGTTCAAATGAAGCGAAAATAGTATGGACTAAATACCAGTGGCTTGTTCCCTAATAGGAAAGAGAAGGCGAATATATAAGGTAACAAGCCGTCTTTCACATAATGTTTCCAAATCGAGTTAAGTAAGATACTTATGAAAGATTAAAAGGCCACAATAATATTCGCCTTTACATTACCTCATCAAAATTTATCTTATTGAGAGCAGGCACCATTTTTGAAATTGAGGCTGGGCCTAGAGTGTAACCGTGGCTAGGTGTGACGGCTTAGGGTTTAACCAACTATTAAACCTTAGTCGTACGGGTTTATGTTGGCAGGAGTAACGTGGAATTCTGAGCAATAGATAACTAAGTTACGTTTCGTAATACTAAGGGCGTCTTGGGTAACGAATTGTTATTGCAAGCTGCTGTTATTTAGACTATGGAATTAATAAACGTCTATATCTTATTTCTGACTTAAAATATTTGCTTCGGCTTAAATATATTTTGTTAGTTGAATTCTTTTAAGCCTTTTTAAGCCTCTTTCAAGGGTTTAACTGGCTTAAGTTCCTTAAGCCAATTAGAGTATTTAAGCCCTTTAAACCAGTTATCTAACCTCTTGGTGTTATGACTTCACCATACCATCACGCCACCAGAGCAAAAGATCGGTGGAATGGTCGCAATTGTGGCAACCATTCTGGTGCTAACAGCTGTATAAGAGTCCGCGCTTATCGTTACGTTGCTCAGGATGTAACACTTAGTCTGGATCGGAATTTGTTTTTCGAAATTCCGACTATTAAAGAAGCCAAAACCGTTATGTTATAATACGATCTTTTCTCTTCCAAAATCTTTGTGCTTAAAGATTAATTTATGTGTTGGTAAATTTATAAGAAACGTTCCGTTTTACATATTTATTATATTAGGTTGTATTAAGAAATCTCGTTTTTATAAACGTATTAAGCGTCTTGGTTTTACCATAGTTTTAAATGTTTTATATTTTCGCTATAGATTGAAAAATAAATTTATAAAGCTTGTTACAGTTCGCAGAAATATTTATTTTATACGGCTTATAAAGGCCCTTATAACCTTTTTAGCCTTTTCGAATTTAAGTACTAAAAGTTTATTAATGAAAAAGATTATTTGGAATTAAAAAATACGTTGCAAAAAAGAAATTATTAAAAGTCTAACAATGGTTTAACGAACTGTTTAGCCGCTGAGGCTATTTGTAGAAATAAAAAAACTTTTTCGTCGTTGTAGGATCGAAATGTCACGATGAGATATCTAAGGTGCGAAGGTAATGAAAAATTTTAAACGTTTTGAAAATAAATAGAAACAATTAAAAACTGTAATCGCAACGGTTAAGTTAGCGTAAATTACAAAACCGGCCGACTGGGTTAATGTTATAGGAATAGGGATTTCTATCTCTAAGAGACCAATCTTTAAGGCCTAACGTAGACCTGTTACGGCTAAACTCCGGATGGGGAAGCTTGGCTTTTATGGTGATTTAATTGATCTAGGTGATTTAAGTGATCTAGGACCAGATTATATAGATTACATAGATCCACGACATATTTACTTTAAGGATTGAGATATATAATCAATCGATTTTTCATATAAATAGCACTTACTTAATTTTTCGTCTCTTAGTTATTAATTTAAGCTTTTAAGCCAGAGGTAATTGTATCGTTTTTTAATTAAGAGAAAAGTTTTTAAGTTTTTTTAACAAACAGATTATTGAATTATTTTTCACCTTATTTTGACCTGCAAATCAACATTTTATTTCAGATATTGCTTATACTTTTAAGTAAATATATAACAGATTCGTTATATTTTTATAACTTTTTAATTAATAGCCGACGATTAATGTATCGCCCAATTGAGATATAAGTTTTTTTAAACTTAATATAAAAGATAATATAAAACGATGTTTAAAAAATAAATAAGAAACCCGATTTCCGTTATTAGCCAGTAAAGAATTAGTAATTAAATTAAACGATTTACTTTTTATCGAAAATGTTTTTTAATTAATAAATTATATAGTACCTTTTATTATTCGATTTTAAAAAAACCTATTATCTTTGAAACCTTTATAATAATTTACCTCGGTTTTTAAGGATATTATTAAAGTCCAGAGATAGGTGTCGGAAAAGGAAGTGGTTAAAAAAAAGGTAAACAAGGAATATAGGGTCGAGATTTTAAAGAAAAAAAAGAAATTTATTATGGAAAAAAGATTAGACTTTTTGACTTAAAAAATCCAGAGCTTAGAAAGGGAGAACATTCGATTTGTTAAGAAAAAAAGGGACAGTTTTTTCTCGGTTTAATTCCGCTAAAGGGCGAAGTTAAGAAAACGGTTTTTAACTATTTTCGTTCGGTACGGAACGAGGCGTAGGAAAGGGCTTCGACCTTACCGTTATTTGGCGCAAACCAAACTTACGAAGGAACCGTACCGCCTTTCTTTTATTATGGAATGCCAAATATTAAAGATTATAAGCTAATTCCCTTTAGGCCTAATGATGAAACAGAAGATCTAAACGGATTTTTAGTTCAAGTTAAACTTTATCTTAAGTTTTACGAAAATTCTTTAACGGAGGATTATTAAAAGATGATGGCTATCTTTTAATTATTAACGAGATAAATTTGCGAATGGTTCGAACTTATTTTGACGGATTATCTGGGAAAATATCTAAATAAATCCTATAATTTTACTAATTATATTTTTGACGAATATGCTTTTTATAAGGAAAACATACGCGCTTTATTCGGAAATTTTAATACGAAATAAAATATTGTTATGCTGTTTTATTTTTTTATTAAACTAAGTCGGCCGCCAAATATACGACCGCGTTTAACAGTTTGGCCGTTATTTCAAGTTTGCTAAAAAGCGTATTATTTTATTCCTATTACGACGGTTCGAAATTTTTAATTAAGGACGAAATATATAAGCAATTAAAGATTAAATTATTTGTAAAATATATCGATAAGGTTATTATTACTAATCGACGTATTTTTGATCGGTACCTTAAGAAAAAAAAGACCGGCAAACAAAATAACGATAAAAGTTTTAATAATTAAGTTAAAAAGGATAAAGGTAAGCTTTAAAAGAAAACAAGTTCCGTTTCAAAAAATCGTAAAAAAGATAAGTTTAAAATAGTATATTTTAATTATAGCAAAAGAGGATATTTTAACAACGAATATCGTTTTTTCGGTAAGAGGAATTCCAAAAAGAAAAGAATTTCTTAGCCTTAAAAGAAAGTTAAAATGATTAAATGAAAAATCGATAATAAGGTAGAAACAACGAAAAAAAAATTAGTTTAATTTTCTTTTAACTAGAATTTATTATTCCTATAATTATTTAAATTTAAAACGATATCTTAAAGTACCAACATTATCTAGTTTGTTAGGACTTTATAGTTAAAGCCTGTATGTACCATCTAAAACGAATGGCTTTTAGGATAATCATAAAGTTAAAATGTCGTTGCTATTTCGACGTATAGAGATACGAGATATACGATAAAAATGGCCAGTTTTAGCTAGATATTAATAATTATAAACAGTTATTTTCGGAATTTTATAAGCTTTTAGAATGTATTATTTATCCAAAACAATCGATAGTAAACCCTTATAACCTGCTATATTTTATTGCCTATTATATCGACGATTATTTCGTTTATTTTCGAGCTAAGAAAGATAATAACTTTTACCCTAAATGGAACGATAAAACTTTTACCGAACTAGATAACGAATGCCGATATAGAAAGACTTTTCGATAGTCAGAATACTTTAGGTCTTATCATTTATATTCCGAATTAGAACAACGTTAAAAAGCTATATCGCAAGGATGTCTATATTATTTCCCCATGTTTTACATTTAACATGTACTCCTAAATATAGGAACAGCCTTTTCGAAGATTTCCTTTTTTAATCCCATAACTCGAAAAGTACGAAACTAAGGGATAAGCTAGGAAAAAGGCAGTTCTTTTTTCGATAACGACTCCAGCCTCGACAATTCCATATAAATATAGTAAGAAAATATGGTTCCGATATAAAAACGATTAATATATTAACAATATTATGAAAAAATTTCGCAAATAAAGATTCGCGTAAAATAAACGATATTAAAAATTAAAACACTTTAAAAAACTTTAAAACTAAGGCATCGAAAGGCTTTAATTTATAAAACCTTATGCCAAGTAATAAAAGAGATACGCAGTTAGATCGAAATTTTTATCCAGTATAAAAATAAAACATTTAAAGTAATAATTAACTTAAAAGTGAAAGGCTATTTCCTCCGAGGTAATAGAAAAATATCAAATTTTATAAAGATATAAATTAAAATCATACAAATTACGAAAAGTAAATAGCAATTTATTTATATTTGAAAATAAACGAGTTTTTTAAACAACCGAAGAATTTCTAGTACGAATTTAAGGATACCAAGAACGTATATCGCTAGATATCGTTAACATTTCCGGATACGTTATTATTTTGGGAATACCTTGGTTTTATTTCAGAAATTTATAGATTAATTAAAAAAGACGGATATTTTTCTAAGAGATCAAAACAAGGATATCTCAGAAAGACGATCGAGAAATCTGTTATATTATTAAAGAAATACGGATTCCTCGCCAAAGTTTTACGATATTTTCTAAGTACCAAGGTTTTAAAAGGTTATTTAAAAACAAAAAGAATTATAAGTTACCTTTTTTACGGTTAATAGGATTATCGAATACTTATTAAGAAAGAATATTATCCTAAGTTTTACAAGATGTATTACATATATCTGAAAAACTTTAAAACCTTATGAAAAAGCAGATAATTTGATTAAAAGAAAAAATATATCCAATCATTTAATTTTCTTATAAAATACCCCGTTTTTATAACATTAAAAATTAAAGACGGTAAGCAAAAAATCGACGAACATGAAAACTTTGTTTATCGAAAAATAATTATAGATAATTAAACGATATTATGATTAAAAACGGATGTATCTTAATTTTTCTAAGTATTTTAAAAAAGAATATTAATAAAATTAAATGGTTTACTGTGCTTAACTTTCGAATTAATGAATATCGTATTAATATAGCTGAAAGAAAAAAAAGAAAAACGGTTTTTAAAATAATATATAAACTTTACGCATTCCGAATAATGCTTATAGGATTTACCAATATTCCCTCCAGTTTCTAAAATTTGGTTACGACAATATTTTGACAATTTTGAAATAAATTCGCATTTGTTTTTTTCGACGACATCTTTAGTTACTTAGAAACTTTAAAAAAGCATAAAAAATATGTCGTACAAATACTTAGAACTTTGGACGAAGCGAATATCCGAATTAACTCAGCAAAAAGTGTATAGCATACATAAAAATTAATCTTTTTGGGATGTATTTTTACTTCCGATTACATTCAGATTTAACGTTCTAAGTTAAAAGTAATTAAAAATCGGCTTATTTTTAACAAAGCAATTGTTATAAATATCCGATAAATTTTAAAATATACGGATTATATACGCAATTAAATTAAAGAATATGAAAATATAATTAAATTATTAACGAAATTTGTTATTAAACAATACATTAGGAAAGAATTGGAGTTTTAAAAAAATAAAAAAAATATTTCGAAAATTAAAAAAAGTAATTACTAATAGACTTATCGTAAGAATGCCGAATCTAGATAAGAAAAAACGCCTAAAGATAAACACCTCAAATTACGCTTTAAGCGCAATTCTGAAATAATAAAAAGATAATTAAAAATGGTACCTGGTAGCATATTATTTAAAAGCATTCCGAAATGAAAAACTTAAATATCCGATTTCCGACAAAAACTATTAGTAATTATTAACGTTTTTAATGAATAGGAACTTTTTTTAGCGAAACGAAAAAATAACTTTCGATATTTACTTTAATTATAAAAACCTTACTGGATTTTTAAAAGCTTAAAATCTAAATATATAATATAAAAAATGGATAATTTTTTATTAGGATTTAACTTTAGCATATACTATATTAAAAGAAAGGAACATATTTAGGCGAATATTTTTAATCGTAAAAAGAATTACGACTTTAAAATTTCTAAAAGCATTATATATATATTACAGTATAATAAAAATAGTATTATACAACTATATAAAGTAATAAAAAGATTAATTATAGAACTTTTAATACGGTTCCCGAATTCCTGTAGGACAAAATATTTAAGAAAATTTAATATTTAAAAAAATAACCAAAGGATTAATTATTTGACCATACTAAAATTTATATTCTTAAAAATTAACGAAAGAATTCGTAAAAGAATTTTACGATAATTCGTTATACGGATATTAAGGAAATTTTCAAATTACCAAACGATTATAAAAAAATTTCGATTTTCTAAAATTACGCTGAATAATTAAAAAGATAAATAAGGATTATAACGTTTATAATAAGGTTAAAATAATACGTTATAAGCCTTACGAATTATTACAACCTACTAATATTCTCGATAAAATATGGAAAATTATAACTTAAGATTTTATTATTAACTTACTTTTATTTAAAAACTTAATTATTGAAGTCGAAGACGACGAGATATGGATAATTATTAACAGACTTACTAAATATAAGTACTTTTTATTGTTTTTTTTAAAAAAGTAACGATAAAATAATCAAGTTATGGTTGTATTAAATATTATTTCGACAAATATGGTTTACAAAAAAAGGTTATTTCAGACAGAAATATATTTTCTACTTCAAAATTTGGTATTAATTTTTTTAAGCAAATAAGCGTTAAACTTAAATTTCGACAACCTATTATTTTTAAACGGACGGCCAGACGGAAAGATTAAACTAAATTTTAAAATGATATTTTCGAAATTATATTAATTACTAGCAAGATAATTGGGTAAAATTTTATAGTTGGCATAAATTACTTATAATATAATTGTTAACGAAAATATAGACATCTCTTTTTATACAGCTGTATACGGATATAAAGCAAAAGTAAAATGACTTAAATAATTGTTTAACAAAGCTTTAAAATTAATTGCGATTAATTTAAAAATAAAAATAGAAATAACAAAAATTAAGACGATTTAAGTCTGTTTTCGGAACGAATTACGATTCTTTTACTAACGAATAACCCAGTATTATAATAAAAAAATTAAAGAACTAATTTTAAAGAAAAAAATAAGGTTTATTTGTTACGATAAAAACAAAACTCAACGTCGAATATCTTACAAATCAAAACGAAAAAACCGAACAGTAAATTTAATTTTAAGAAATTTGGTCCATTTAAGATTAAAAAAAATCGTTTCTAGAACTAACTATCGATTATCGTTATCTAAAAACATAAAGATATATCCTGTTTTCTATATTTTCCTATTTAAACCAGTACTCAAAAACGTTCCATTAAAAGAACCTGGAACTTGAAAAGGATTTTAACGAATACGAAGTCGAACAAGTACTGGATTCCAGAACGGTCAAAAATGAAGTTTAATACCTAGTTAAATAAGAAAAATACTTATATAAAGAAAATATTTAAGAACCACTTAACTATTTGACGAATGCGATGAATCTGATTAAGACGTTTTACCGCTAGAATCCTAACAGACCGTTTCTAACGCGGCTAAGGTTGCAGGTAATAAGGGTTCTTTATTTAAATTAACTCCTGCGGCGTTCTAATCGAAGAAAGCGGACATTCTTATAACGGCGTCTATTTCGGAAGCAAGCTGCGTTTGTTTTGCTTTCATACGACGCCGTTCTTTTTCTAGCTTTTTTTATTCTTCCAGTTAATTTAGTTTATATTTTTTATTTAAAATAGCTACGGCTTTCTTTTTTAATACCTCTTATTAAAGGCGCAGGCGCCGCAATTAACCGATAAACTTTTGCGATTTCTCCTTTCGCCGACAAAACGCTTTTTTTTGACGTTAACGCAAGTTATCCAGTTCCTTTTCGGCAACTTCTTAATACGCTATAAAATTATTTTCAACTGTACGTTCTTTTTTTTTAAACAATCGCAATTTTCGCCCAGCTTTATTAAAAGGTTTATGGCTAAAACGTTACAAACAGAACGCTAATAGCAAATACAAAAGTTATAATTCGGAAAATTAAAAACATAAAACATTCGGTTTCACCGAACCGAATATATTTAAAATAAGAAAAAGCTTTAACGCCAAACTTTTTAATATAATTAGCACGAAAAACGCGAGAATTACCTTAATTTAAACAAGGTTTTCTTTGTTCTTTTCGAATACGGCCTACTATGACAGAATTAACTGGAATATTTCTAAGAATTCTTTCTAACAAATCAAAATGGCCATTTACGGTTCTTATCTTTGGGACAAAATTTCTTAAAAAAGAGGAATAGTATTATAGGAACAGAGGTTCTTATCTTTAAGAAACTAACCTTTAAGGCCTAACGTAGACCTGTTACGGCTAAATTCCGGATAGAGAAACTTAGCTTTTAAGGTGATCTAATTAATCTAAGTAATTTAAATAATCTGGGACCAAATTATATAAATTATATAAATCTACGACGCATTTACATTACGGACTGGGATATATAATGAATCGGTCTTTTATATAAATAGCACTTACTTAGTTTTTCGTTCTTTAGCTATTAATTTAAGCTCTTAAACCAAAGACAACTGCAACGTTTTTTAATTAAAAAAGAAGTCTTTAAATCTCTTTAACGAACAGACCATTAAATTATCCCTCGTTCTATTGTAACTTGCAAATCAAGACCCCATTTCGAATACTGCTCATATCTCCAGGTGGATGTATAACAGGTTCGTTACGGTTAAGGCCGACATTACCGATTAGTTAATTGTAAATTGAAATGTATTTATTGTTATTAGTAAAAGGTTTTAAATAGGCGTTAAGTATTTATAATATTTCTGGCAGGTTTTGAAGGATTTTCGAAGTCTGGATATTTTTTATTTAATTAAATACTAGGTAAATACGTATTATTTTCGCATGTTAAGGATTTTTTCCATTTCGTATATTATGTTATCGTTTTATGCCGTATATACCTTAATTATGTCCGTTTTTAATTTAGGCAAAGAACTATAGAAAATTAAAGAAAGTTTAATTTTAGGTAAACGTTTTAATTGATAATTATTATATCGATTTCTTAACGATTTTATATAGACCGATATACTTAATATTGAGTTTTCTAATAGGTTTTCTAATTTAAATATTTTTAGTAGCGAAATAAACATTTTCTCTTTTTTAAAGTTAATTTCTTTAATTGTTTTTCCTTTTAAAATTTACTTATTAAAATACATACGAAATTTAATTCCGTTTTTATATTTTAATGTAATCAGTTCAATATTTTATCGTAGAAATTGCTTTAATATTAATAGATTTATCGTACGTATTTCAATAGACTTCTGGAATAAAATCGAAATTAACCTTTGTTTAATTAATTTTAAGATTTTTTTAATAATTAATATTATAAACTAGTTAAGTAGTAAATAACGTTTTAGGCAAATAATTCTGTTTTCAATTAACGTAATATCAATATAATTATTTTTAATATTTAATTAAATTATTTTCTATACTTATTTATTTAAAATTTAAAAATATTACATATTTTATACCTTATATCGATTTGTAATTTAAGATTTGATTGAAACCTTAAAATAAACGTCATTTTTCATAGAATATAATTTTGCATAGTAATTTATATATATTAAAAATATTTCGAAAAAATGTACGTTATTTATTTAATAAGCGTACTTTTGAAATATAGTGAAAAAATGAGAGAATTTCGTGAAGCGGTCGATAATAACAAAAGTGCTATTACAAATATTTTTGTTGTTCATTTTTCGAATATAGAATATATAATGATAAAATTTATAATAATTAAAATCCTTAATTGTTTTACTATTAATAATAGTTGTAATTTTCCGTAAAGTTTATATCGTGATATATTTATTATATTATAAAAGTAATATTACTGTTATGTTTTTCTAAACTATTGTTTTTATTTTGGAAAGAAATATGTATATTAAAAGTTTCTCAAGATGTTGTAGATTTTTAAATATATATATAATTAAGATTGATACTTATATGATATTAAACACGTTTAATATTTGTTTCAAAAAATTCGGATTTTCTTAGTTTTTGTATTTTTTAATTTTCAAATATACGTTGTATGGTGTAATTTGTATTATTTTAATTTGACGCAGACGTAAATATTTTTCAGTTATGGTGTTAAAAATTATATAGCTAATTTTAACTAATCTATTGCCGAAAATTATTTATTTGTTTAAAATATCTTTTTTATTATTTTTGAAGTTTTCTTATAAATAATAATAAAGTCTAAATGTACTTTTCTTTTACGTATTTTAATTATCGTTTTCTATGTTTTTTAATCGTAATAAAATAGGTAAAATTTAATATTTCGTATAAATCTTGGTTTAATAAAACTTTTTCTTAAATATTTAAACTTTCAACAGGTTATAATAATAATTAAGAATTGTTTATTTGAAATAGCGTAATTAAATTGGGTTTCTTTTATTTTATTTAACAAAAATCTCTATATGATATATTTTGTTTTAGTTATTGTATTATCCGATTTTTGTGTTTAATGTATAATCAAAAATATCGGTTTTTAGTTCAATAAAAAGAATATGGTTATATGTAATTAATATTAACTTATTAAGAATTATATCTTTAATCTTTTGAAACGTTTTCGCTGTTTGCGAGATTTATATAAACTATTTAATAAGATTAATTAAAGGTATAACCATTGTGCTAAAAATTCACATAAACTTTATAAAATAATTAACGAATTTAATAAAGGCTTATTTTTTTTCACCGCAATTAGCATTTATTATTTTATAATTGTAACGATTGTTTGAGATTTGCTGTAATATATTTTAAATACTTCTTTTTATAAAGTTAATTCTTTTTATATTAATTAATAATTTCGCGTTTTTAAACATTTAAAGAACTTTATATACGTATTTTGTATATATTCTTTCGTTTTTAAAAACATGAAAATATTCTTAGAGTAATGTATAGTAATAATATCGAAATATTATCGTAGAATATAAATTATTATTTGTTAAAAGGTTATTTATACCTTCGTATATTTTATTAATATAGCTAAACTTTTAAATAATTTGTATTTTATTTTAAAGCTTATTTTTTATTCGGAGTTCTTCTTAAATTTATTAAAGTTATATTTATTGTTACGGTTAAATACCCTAAAATAGTTAATTTCATAAAGTTATATATTTATTTTAATAATAAATGTCAATAATATTCGGTTTTCCATTATAATAGTCTTTAATTAACGAAAATCGATTATAAATCGTAATTTCCGATTTGTTTCAACTTGGAAAATATTAAACATTTTATGGATAACTTTAAAAATGCGTCATTTATTTATGTTAAAGCTATAAATAGGATAGAATTTCGTAAATAAACTTTTGTTCAAATATTATCTTATAATTATGTTTGTTATATACGAATAATTTCGTATTTAAACTTTTTTAAACCACTATTTATATCTGTAATATTATAATAATACGTTAATTAAATTCTCTTGTAATTGTTTAAGTTATTACTACATCTAGTTATATAGTTATTTCAATATTGCTATAATAATAAATAAATAAGTCGTTTTTTAATATCTATTTTTTATATTTTGTTCCTTTAAGTAACAAGGAATTTTTAATATTTTTATGTTTCTATTCGCCGTTATTTTCAATCGAATATTAAAATTCTTTTTCTGACTATTAACAAAATATAAAGGCAACTTTACCGAGCCAGTTTTTCGATTAATTAAAGCTTCGTGTTCATATAACCATAATAATCTTAAAATTATATTATATTTTAAAATAAAACGATATCGAAATTCATTATTTGGCGTTATTTTTAAATAAAACATTCAAAATAATTACTTTTCCGTATATTTTTTTCCTTATTTTATGCGAACTTTTTACTTTCGATAATCGTTATTATATAAGGTTTTAACTTATATCTGTGTAATTCCTTATGTTTATTAATTTTATTTGATATAATAGAATTTCTACTTAATGTTGTACAACTTATTATTGCGAAATAGTAATATATTCCGATATATATATCTAAGGTAATAAAGTTATTAACGGTTCTAATCGGAGCGTTTGAAACCTTTTAATCTTTTTTGGTTTCGTTATTTTTCAGCTTTTTTATTAACAACAATTTTTTAGTTTTCTTTCAAATTTGTTGAACCTTTCGTATATTTTTGAATATATCCTATTAAGCTGCTGCCTTTATTGTTTTTGCTGGCGAATTTACTTTCGAAATTATAAATATCTTTTAATATTTTTATAATTTCTTCCCTATTTAATAAATTATTTCACTATATAGTATATTTGGTGCTTTTAATCTTTTATAATTCATTATTTTTTTAATAAAGTTTTCGAGTAAATTATCGAATTTCTTTAAATAGTTATTTATTTTTAAGGCTTATAATAGATATTAATTAGAAATATAAGTTCGTAATAACCTTTTAATAACATCTTTTTATTATATATTGGACTAATTCTTTTTCCAACTAGTAATCATACTAGTTATAAAAATAAAAAGAATTTTCTACGCGCATTGTTTTTCTTTAAGTCCACTTTACAGAGCTATTCGCCTATCGATCTTATTTTACAGAGTAATAATTCGAAAATATCGATATTATCGTTCGTCTTTTTGTTATTTTCGGTTTAGTTAAGAAAATTGAATTTTTCTTTATATATACGTATAATACCTTAGTAAATAAACTTTTTTTAATCGTTATCTACGAAACATTTCGAAAAAAAAGAATTAGCAAACGAAATAATAATAAGGACTTTAATAACCGAATTAAAAAAGATAAAAGAAAACTTTAAAAAAAGAAATTTCGTATCGAAAAAGTGTAAAAAAGATAAATCCAAAGTAAAATATTTTAATTATGGTTAAAAAGGATATTTTAAAAGTAAATATTATTTTGCTAGCTAAAGAAATTCCAAAAAAAGAAAAACTTTATAATCTTAAAAGAAGGTTAACATATTTAAATAAGAAAGAAATAATAGGGTAGAAAAAAACAAATTAATTTAATTTCTTTTCACTTAAAGTTTATTATTACTATAATTATTTAAACTTAAAACGATATTTTAAAATACGAAAAGTATTCTATTTGTTAAGAGTTTAAAGTTAAAGCTTACAAATATTACTTAGGATAAACGGCTTCTAAAATAGTTATAAAGATAAAATACCTTTGCTATCGTAACGTATAAAGGTACGAAATGTACAATAAAAACGGCCAGTTACGGTCAAATATTAATAATTACGGATAATTATTTTTAAAGTTTTATACATTTCCAAAATATATTATTTACTTAAGAAAACTAAAAATAGATTTTTACGATTTGTTATATTTTAGAATTTGTTATTCCAATAAATATTTCATTTATGTTAAAGTCAAAGACAATAATAACCTTTAGTTAATATAAAATAAAAAATTTTTTTATTAAACCAAATAACGAATGCTAATATATAGAAGTCTTGCGATAAATAAAATACCTTAAGTTTTCGTAATTGAATTTCGAATTAAAACAGAATTAAAAGGTTACGTTTTAAGGATATTTATTCTATTCATCGATATTTTAGGTTTAATATAAGCTCTAAGATATAAAAATACCTTTTTCGGAAGTCTATTTTTTGAATTTTATAATTCGGAAAATTAAAAATTAAAGCTTAAATTAAAAAGCAAATATTTTTTTTCCTTTCAAAACTAAATCTAATTTCCAATATTTAATGCAAATATGGCAAAAAAAAATAGTTCCGGTACAAAAACGATTAATATATTAAATATGCTATTAAAAACATTTCTATATAAAAATTCGCTTAAGCCGGACGGTATTAAAAATTAAAATTTTTTAAAAGTTCTCGAAATTAAGATATTAAAAAACCTTGATTTATAAAGCTTTATACGAAATAACGAAAAAAATACGTAATTAAATTAAACATTTTTTTAATATAAAAATAAAATATTTAACGTAATAATTAATGCCGGAACGAAAAATAATTTTATTTCTCTTATAACAGTAAAACATTTAGAAACTTTTAACATATAAATTAAAGTTTTATAAATTGCGTATAGTAAATGGCAATTTATTTATTTACGAAAATAAACGAATTTTTCGAAAAATCGAAAATTTTGTAATACGAATTTAAGAATACTCAAAATACGTTTCGTTAAATATTGTTAACATTTCTAGATACGATACTAATTTGGAAATATTTTGATTTTATTTTAACAAATTACAGATTAATTAGAAAAAACGGATATTTTTTTTTAAAAAAAATGAAGAAATGTATTAAGAGAAGATAAGTAAGATATTTGTTATATTGTGAATAGATATCGCTATTTAAGCTTGAATAATATTTTAAAAATATTAAGAAATTAGAGGATTATTGAAAATTTAAAAGATTACCAATTATTATTATATAATTAATAAAATTAAAAAATATTTATGGTTGAAAAATATTATTTTCAATCTTATAAAATTTATTATATAAACTTTCATAAGGTAAAACCTTTATGGAAAAATATTTAATATAATTTTAAAAAATATATTTAATTCTATGATTTTCTAATTAAATATCCCGTTTTAATAATAGCAAAAATCAAGGTTTGAAAATAGAAAATCGATAAAAACGAAAACCTACTTTTTTAAAAAATAATCGTTTAAAAATAACGAAATAGTATTGTAATTAACAAAGGATATCTCTTAATTCTTATAAATATATTAGCGAAACCTACTAATAATGCCAAATGGTTTACGGTTTTCGATTTTCGGAATAATTATTACCAAACTAAAATAATTAAAAAAAAATTGAAAAACGATATTTAAAACGATATATGAACTTCACGAATATCGAATAATATCTATACGATTTGTTAACGTTCTAGCTAGGTTTTAGCACTTAATTATAATTATTCTAAGAAACTTCCTAAATACATTTATATTTATTTATTTCGACGATATTTTTATTTGCTTACAAACCTTAAAGAAATTTACAAAACAGGTGATTTAGATATTTAAAACGTTAAATAAAATATATATTCGAATTAATCCGGTTAAAATCGTAAAGTACATATAAAGATTAAATTTCTTAGGATTTATTTTTATTTCTGGATAAAGCTATATTCCAAATTTAAAATTAATAGTAATTAAGAATTAATTTAACTTAAATAAAGCGAATGTTATAAATATCGAACAAATTTTAGAATTTTCGGATTATGTACGTAACTTAATCCAGGAATATAAAAATATAATTAAAATATTAATAAGATTTATTTTTATAAAATACGTTAAAAAATTGAATTGATTTAAAAAAGTTAACAAATATTTTTAAATACTTAAAGACAAAATTACTAAAGAATTAGTAATAAAGATATATAATGCTTAGAAAGTAAAACGGTTAAAAACAGATATTTCGAGAAAGATAACATTATATGTTTATATAAAAAAATGAAAAGAAATTAAATATAGAATTTTTAATATGAATCCGGAATTTATATAATGTAAAGAAATTGAAAGAAATTTAACAGCTAAAAAGATAACAGAAGGAATAGCTATTATATTATGGCAAAATGTATATTTTCAAAAATGAATAAAGAAACTTCGCGTGGAATTATACAAAAATCTATTAAACAGATATTAACAATTTTGTGATAATTATTAAATAATTTCGAAAAAATCCCACTTTTCGGAATTGCGTTAATTAATTAAGAAAATTATTAAAAACTGTAATATTTACAATAAATCTAACATAATACGCCATAAACCTTATATATTATTATAACTTATTAATATTTTATAAAATATATAAAATATTATTATATAAAACGTTATTATTAATTTTTTATTTTAAGATTTAATTACTATAGATAAAAAAGAGAAAATATAAATAATCGTTAATAAACTTATTAAATCCGAATATTTCTTACTTTTTAAAAAAAACGTAACGGCTGAATAATTAGCCTATACCTTTATTAAATATTATTTCGGCAAATACGAAATATGAAAAAAAGATCGTTTGTAATAAAAATAAACTTTTTACTTTCTAATTTAATATCAGTCTTTTTAAATAAATAAGTATCAAATTTAAGTTTTTAAGAACTTATTATCTTTAAATAAATAAATAAACCAAAATATTAAAGGCAGATTTCGAAAAGTATTTTCGAAATTACATTAATTATTAGGAAACAATTTGGTAAAACTTTTATTATTAATATAAACTGCTTATAACATATTAATTAATAGAAATATAGGCGTATCTCTTTATATAGTTATATATAAATACAAAGCCAAAATGGAACCACTTAAATAAAAACTTAATAAAATATTAAAAATTATTACGCTTATTTTAAAACGAAATTTTTAATAATAAAGGTTAAAATGATTTAAATTTATTTCTAAAATGAATTATATTTTTTAATAGCGAATAAATTAATATTATAATAAAAAATTAATTTCTAATTTTCCTGAAACAAAAATAAAATTCTTTTATTACGTTGAAGACAAAACGTTATATTAAATATTTTAAAAATCAAAACAAAAGAACCTAACAATAATTTAAATTAATAACTTTGGTTAAATTTACTATTAACAAAATTATTTTTAAATTTATCATTAATTGTTATTTTCTAATATTATAAGAATATATTTTATTTTTTATATATCCTTATTTGAATTAGAGCTTAAAAACGTCCCCTTAAAAAAAGATCTGAAATTTAAAAAAAACTTTAACGAATACGAAATCCAACAAATATAAAATTCTAAAATAATTTTACACAAAGTTTAGCACTTAATTAAATATGAAAAATACTTATATAAGGAAAGTATATAAAAATTACTTAATTATTTAACGAATGTAATAAATTTTATTAAGATGTTTTACTGCTAAAGTTTTAATTAACTGCTTTTAACGCAGCCAAAGTTGCAGACGATAACGGGTTTTTATTTAAATTTAATTTTGTGTCGTTTTAATTAAAATAAGTAAACGTTTTTACGATGGCGTCCGTTTTAGAAATAAGTTGCGCTTGTTTCGTTTTTACGCGATTACATTTTTTTCTAACCTTTTTTATTTTTTAATTAATTTAATTTATATCTTTTTTTAGGATTATAAAGGCTTTTTTTCGAAAATAATTTATTGTAATTAAAAATGTTTTAACCTATTAACGAAATTTTTTATTTTTCATTCGCAGGCTTATAATGCGTTATTAAGGTATTCTATATTTCGCGTTATTTTCTTTATAAACGTATTTGCTTTTTTTCTAACTTTAACTAATAAATTTATAGCTAATACATTACGGGCTAAATGGTGACGACGGGTATAAAATTTATAATTCGGGATATTAATTAAGTGAAAATAATTAAATTTTCCGAAACGGGTACAATTTAAGTAAAAGATAACTTTAAAACTAAACGTTTTAATAAAACGCGCGCGGTTATTACGACATTCGCGGTAATTTAATCGACGTTTTCTTTTTTCTTTTTGAATAAGACCTGTTATAATAAAATTAATTAAGGTATTTTCCAACTTTTTTTAATAAAACGAAATAGCAATTTACAGCTTTTATTTTTGTAACAAATATCTTTAAAAAAAGAATATAAAGTTATAAGAATAGGAGTTTCTGTTTCGAAGAAAACCAGTTTTTAAGGCTTAATGTAGATTTATTACGGCTAAATCTCGGGTAGAAAAGCGTGGCTTTTTGAAGTGATTCAGGTGATTTAAGTAATTTGATTAAATTATATAAATTATATAGATTTATGATATACTTACTTTAAAAAATTGGGATATTTTAAAAATTGGTTTTTTCTATAAATAGCACTTATTGAGTTTTATTATTTAGCTATTAATTTAAGCCTCCAGCCAGAGGTAGCCGTTTTCTATTATAGAAAAAGTTTTTAAATCTCTTTAACAAACAAACCCTTTGTAAATTATTTTTCGCCTTATTGTTACTTACAAATCAAGAACCCATTTCGGATACTGCTTATACCTCCAGGTGGATATATAACAGGTTCGTTATAATAAACTAACTGTTCTGCTATTACATTTCCTTTAACATGTAAAAAATAACTCGTACTTAATAAGTCTATTAACGATTACCTATATTTCATCGTATTCGACTTCAGTAACTGAATCTTTAAATTAAAAAAAAACTAATAATAAAATCACAAACAATAATGTTTCATACCTTATTTAGAATATTAGTAGGTTATAACAGCTCGTAAGATTTATAGCGTACTACCTTCACCTTATTACAAACGTTATAATCTTTAATTACCTTTTTGACTATTCGGCGTAATTCTAAAAATCGTACTTTTCTCATAATCGTCTAGTATTTTTAAAAATTCAATGGTATCTGTATAGGGGGTTTTCGTAAAACTTTTTTATAAATTATTTCTATTAATCTTTAGGAATATATATTTTATTATAATATACTAACCAAATTTTCGGTTATTTCTTTAATTGCTAAATTTCTTCTTATTTCTTTATATTATAAAAATTCCGGAATTGTATCAAATATTTAATAATTAATTTCCTAATTATTTCGCAAAACTATACCGCACCATTTTTGTTATCCTGTAATATTTATACGCTTTTTTGGAAACTTTAAAATTATAATTTCTGCTACGACTAAGAATATCCGCCTCAATATTCTCCTTTCCCTAAATATAATATATTTTAAAATTAAACCTAAAAGAAATCATCCAGACTGTATATCGTTTGTTTAATTTTTGTCCCCTTTTAAATCGAATAAAATTTTTGTAATCAAAATAAATATCGAAAGGTTTCCTAATTCCATTAAGAAAAAGTTTTTTTTCTTTAAAAGCGTTAATAATTACCAGTAATTCCTTATGGTAAATCCGGTATCTAAGTTCTGCGTTTTAAATTGTTTTTAAGTAATATGCTATTAAATATTATTTGTTATTATTATCCAGTTATTTTAGGATTACGCTCAAGGCGTAATCCGAAACGTTAATCTTTAATTGTTTAGTTTTATAAACGTTAGGTAATCTTATTACCGGTCTCTTAGTAATTTCGTTCTTAAATATTTAAAACGCTTTTTTAGCTTTTTTTTAAGAATTTAAATTCTTTTCCAACGTATTCTTTAGTAGTAAGCCTCGTTAATAGTCTAACTATATCTCTATATCCTTAAATTAAACTACGTACCTAACTCGTAAATCCTAAAATTTATCGGATATTTATAACGTTCGCCTTGCCTAGAATAGGCCAGTTCTTAACGGCTTTCAACTTTAAATCTTGTATCTAAATTTGTCCGGAAGTAAAAGTAAATCCTAAGAAATTTTATTTCTGTATATACCACACATTTTTAACAGAATTAACCCGGATATTCGCTTTATTCAAAGTTTTAAATACTTAGGTAACGTATTTCTTATATTTTTTAAAGCCTTGAAGTAAATAAGGATATTATCGAAATAAGGAAATACGAACTTATTTAGAAACTTTTTAAAGATACTTATGACTAAATGTTAAAAACTGGCTAAAGCGTTAATAAGTCCCATAGGTATTATTCGATATTCTTAAAGTTCGCATATTATTCTAAATACCGTTTTCCATTTTTTTTCTTCAACCATTTTGATGTAATAATAGCTATCGTGTAAATTAAATGCCGTAAACTATTTAGCTCTGCTAACATATTTCTTTAAAATGCTTATAAAAATTAAAAGATATCCGTTTTTGAGTGTAATACCGTTTAATTACCTATAATTACTTACTTTTCGATAAACGGGATTTTCGTTTTCGGCGATATTTTACTTACCGTCCTTTATCTTTAAAATTATGAAAACGGAATATCCCGCAATAAAATTAAAAAGTTAAATATATTGTTCTTTTAAATCAAATTATACGCTTTTTTATAAGTCCTTAAATCTTTCTATATTCATATAATAAATCTTATAAAATTTAGGATAATATTCTTCCTTAATGGATATCCGGCAGTCCTATTAACTATATAAAAGTAACTTATAATTCTTTTTATCTTTAAACAACCTTTCAAAATTTTAATATTCCTAAAGTATCATAAAGATTTAGTTAAGAATTTATACTCTCTTAATAATATAACAAATTTCTCGGTTATCTTCTTAATATATCCTTATTTCATTTTCTTATAAAAAAGTTCAATCCTTTCAATTAATCCGTAAATTACTAAAACAAAGCCAAAACATTCCCAGGATAATATCATATTTAAAGATATTTACAATATTCAACGAAACGCATTCCTAATATCCGTAAATTCGCATAATCTATTCTTCGGTTTCTTGGAAAACTCTTTCATTTTCGTAAATAAATAAACTGCCGTTCACCGTACGTAATTTGTAAAACTATAACTTATATCTCTAAGAAATCTGCTGTTTTTCTACCACCGTAAAAGAAATGAAATTACTTTCTGCTTTTAAGTCGATTATTACTTTAAATATTCTGTTTTTGTATTTAAAAAAGTCTTAATCCGGCTACGTATTCCTTTTGTTACTTTACATAAGGTCTTGTAAGTTAAGGCTTTTTAATACCTTAATTCCGAAAACCTCTAGAATCTTTTAATTTCTAATACCGTCTGGCTTAAGCAAATCTTTATTCGGGAACTTTCCTAACAGCATACTTGGTACATTAATAGTTTTTGTACCGGAACTATATCTTCTTGCCATATTTGCATTAGGTTTTTAAGGCTAAGTTTATTTGCGAAAAGAAAACTACTTTCTTCCTAATTTACCCTTTGGTTTTATGCTTTCCGAATCATAAAATCAAAAAGGTAAATCTTCGAAAAAATACTCCCATATCTAGGAACTCATTTTAAACGCAAAACATCGGAAAATAATATAAACATCTTTGCAATATAGCCTTTTAACTCTGTTGTAATTCGGAATGTAAATAGCAAAATCTAACGTACTCTGGCCATCGTAAAGTTTCTATACATCGAAACTCGTTATCTGGTCCGGTAAATATTCTTTCGTCCTATTCAAACCAAAAGTCATTATTTTTCTTAGCTTTAAAATAAACAATATAATTATCAAAATAATAGGCAATAAAATATAACAAATCGTAAAGATTCACTAATAATTTTTTTAGATAAATAATGCATTCTGGAAGCTCGTAAAGCTCTGGGAACAACTATTTATAGCTATTAATATTTGGCCAAAACTGGTCGTCGAAATTATATATTTCGTATTTTTATGTATTAAAATTGCACAGGCTTTCTAGCTTTATAGCTATTTTGGAAGCCGTTTATCCTAAATAGTACTTGCAGGTTTTAACCTTAAAATTCTAACAGACTAAACAATATTCGTATTATAGAATATGTTTTTAAATCTAGATAATTATGGCAATAATAAATTCTGGCTAGAAGAAAATCGAATTAATTTTTTTCTATTTCACTATTTATTTTTTATTTAATTATTTTAACTTTTGCTTTGCGTTAAAAAATCTCTCCTTTTTTAGAACTCCTTTTAGTAAGGGAAGGATATTTGTTTTTAAAATGTCCCTTTTTCTCACAATTAAAACACTTTATTTTGAACTTATCTTTTTAGGCTCTTTCGAAACGGAATTCGCTTTTTTTAAGGTTTACCTTTATCTTTTTTAATTCGATTATTAAAGTTTTTATTATTATTTCGTTTCCCGGTTCTTTTTTTTCAAGATATCGATTAAAAATACGTTGGTCGGCGATAATAACCTTATCGATATATTTTGCAAATTATCCTATCTTTAATTTCTTATATATCTCGTTTTTAACTGAAGGCTTTAGGCCATCGTAATAAGAATAAAACAACGCCTTTTTTGATAAGTTTAAAATAACGGCAAAATAATTAAATTTGGTTTTATATTCGACCGCCAATTTAATTTAATAAAAAAAATGAAATTGCTTAATAGCATTTTGCTTTTTATCATAATTTTCGAATAAAATTCGCATTTTCTTTTAAATATTTCGTAATTACTAAAGATATAATTGGTTACATCCGAAAATATATTAGGGTAATTTTTAAATAATTTCTATTAATAGGTTCGAACCAGAAAAAAACTTTTCCGGTAAGTAACTATAAAATAGCCATTACCTTTTAATAATTTTCCGATAACGAACTCTTATAAAACTTAAAGTAAAACCTGGCTTAAATTAAAAATCCTTCTACGTCGATAAATTCGTTATAAGATTTAAAAAACGTTAGTTTATAACTCTTAACATTTAATATTCTATAATAAGTAAAAGGTAATATAATTCCTTCGCGGGTTTGGTTTGCGCTAAATAACGGTAAAGTTAAAATTCTCTTTTGCGCTCGTTCCACACCAAACGAAAGCGGTTAAAAACTGTTTCCTTAGTTTCGCTTTCTAGCGGAGCCAAATTAAAAAAAAACTGGCTTTTTTTCCTTGGCGAATCGAGCATTTTCTTTTTCCAAAATTTAAACATTTTAGGCCAAAAAGTTCAATTTTTCTTCCGTAGTAAATTCTTTTTTTTCCCTTCTAGGATCTCGGCCTTATACTCTTTCTTAGCTATCTCTTTTTCCGACTCCTTTTTCTAGATTTCGATTATGTCTTTAAGAACTGGGGTAGATTGTTATTAGAGTTACGAGGATAATAGGTCCCCTTAAAATCGGGTAATAAAGGGTGCTATATTATTTATTAGTTAAAGAACTTCTTTTATAAAAGATACATTATTTAATTTAATTACTGTTTTCTCTTTTGTTAATAACGGAGATCGGGTATGTTATCTATCTTTTAAACGTTATCTTATACTATCGTCTGCATTAAGTTTAAAAAAGCTTATATCCCAATTAAGCGTTAAATTATTCGTTAGCTATTAATCAAAAAGCTATCAAAATATAACGAACCTATCATACATCCATCTGGAGGTATAAGCAGTATCCGAAATGAGGTCTTAATTTGCAAGTAATAATAAAGCGAGGAATAATTCAGCAATTTATTCGTTAAAGAAATTTAAAGACTTTTTGTTTAATTAAAAAACGGTACAATTACCTCTAGATTAAAAGCTTAGATTGATAGCTAACGAGCGAAACTAAGTAAGTGCTATTTATACGAAAAACTAAGTTATTCTATATATATCCTTTTAAAAGCGAACGCATTCTTTCTTTATCTAACCTCTGCAGCGTCTTTAGAGCGTCTCCGTAATGTCTCTAAATAGTCTCTGTGACAGGTACAAAGACCACTATTCTTACCGAAGTTTACCCGGCGGGACCCAGGTTCCTCCCCACTTAGAAACACTTCTTTAATTCGTAATATTTTGTTTTTGTTTTATGTTCGTATATAGCTGTATAAGGAGATATGTTTATATTTTTATTAATAAATGTGTTGTAAATAATATATGCTAATAGTAAAAGTTTTATTTAGTTGTTTTGTTGATAGTTAATATAATTTCGAAAATATTGTTTGAAGATTTAGTTTAGTTTTTCGATTTATTTGTTTAATTAGGGATAATAGGTTGTTAAAAACTTAAGTTTTACATTTATTTGTTGTAACGAACCTGTTATATATCCATTTAAAGGTATAAGCAATATCCGAAATGGGTTCTTGATTTGCAAGTAATAATAAGGCGAGGAATGATTTACTTAAAGTTTGTTTGTTAAAAAGATTTAAAAACTTCTCTTATAGTAAAAAACGACTGCCTTGGACTATAAGCTTAAATTAATAGTCAAAGAAGGAAATTAACTAAATGTTATTTATATAAAAGACCGATTCATTATATATTCTAATTTTTTAAAGTAAGTATATGGTGGATTTATGTCATTTATGTGATCTAGTTAAATTACTTAGATTACTTAGATTATTTTAAAAAGTTACGTTTTTCTGCTCGGTGTTTAGCCGTAACAGGTCTACGTTAGGCCTTGAAGTCTGGTTTTTTTCGAAATAGCAACTTTTATTCTTATAATATTATTTTCTTTTTTAAGGACTTTTGTCTCAAAAAATAAGAATCGTAGGTCGTTATTTCTTTTTGTTAAAGAAAGTTGGAAATACTTTAATTAATTTTATTACAACAGGCCGTATTTAAAAAGAAAAAAGAAAAACCTTGATTAAATTAACGCGAATTCCGTAATAACCGGACGGATTTTATTAAAACATTTAATTTTAAAGTTATTCCTTATTTAAACTGTATTCGTTTCGGAAAATTTGATTATTTTTACTTAATTAATATCCCGAGCTGTAATTGTTATATCCATCGTTAATGTTTAGCTTATAACCTGCTAGCTAATAAATTCGTTAGTTAAAGTTGAGAAGGAACGGATACGTTTGAAAAAAAAAATAGCGCGAAATATAGAATATCTTAATAGCGTGTCAAAAAGTTGTCAAAAGAAGAACAAAGGATTTTGTTAGCAGGTTGAAACGGTTTTAATTATAATAAGATATTTTGAAAAAAAAGGTTTTTATAATTTTGAAAAAAGAATATAAATTACATTAATTGGAAAAATAACAAAGATTTTTAAAAAAAGTCGTCGTATAAAAGCAGAATAAGCGCAACTTGTTTTTAAAACAGACGTTATTATAAAGATGTTTATTTTCTTTAATTAAAACGATGCAAGGTTAGATTTAAGCGGGAAACCGGTATTGCTTGCAATCTTAACCGCGTTAAAAACATTTGGTTAAGATTCAGGCGGTAAAACGTTTTAATTAGGTTTATTATATTCTTTAAATAATTAAATAATTCCCATATATTTTCTATATAAATATTTTTCTTATTTAATTAGGTATTAAACTTTGGTTTTAATTATTTAGGAATCCAGTATTTTTTGATTTTGTATTCGTTTATAATTTTACCAAATTCCAGATCTTTTTTTAACGGAGCATTAAATATTAATGTAAATAAAAAACTGTAAAAAACAAAATATTTTTTTATAATTTTGAGTAATAACAATTTCTAATTCCTTTTAAAAATAACCTTGTTGATCTTAAATAAACTAAGCTTTTTAGAATTAAGCGTAGTATTAAATCTTTTCGTTTTAATATATAAAATAAGGAATATAACATTTTGTTTTTAACGTAATAAATAAATCTTATTTTCTTTCGACAAAATTAATTACTTAATTTTTTTATTATTATAATATTAAATTATGCGTTATTACAAAAACTAATACTTATTTTAAAAACGAATTTAAATTATTTTAATCCTTGTTATTAACGATTTTATTTTTAAAATAATCGTATTAATTTTTAATAACTTATTAAGTTATTTTTTAAATCGTTCCGTTTTTATTTTATATTTATAAATAACTATATAAAGGGATACGCTAATATCCTCCTTAATAAATATATTATAAACGATTTGTATTAATAATCAAAATGTTACCCACTTATTTTATTAATAATTAACGTAATTTCGAAAATATTTTTCGAAACTTTAATTTAATTTTTTGCTTTATTTATTTATTGAAAAATAATAAGTTATTAAAGGATTAAGCTTAACACTTATTTATTTAGAAAGGCTAAAACCAAGTTTGAAAATAACAAATTTATCTTTATTACAAATGATTTTTTCTTATATTTCTTATTTGTTAAAGCAATATTTAATAAAGATATAAGTTAATTATTTTATTATTACGTTTCTTTTACCAAATAAAGAATATCTATATTTAATAGATTTAATAACGGTAACTTATATTCCGTTATATTTAACTTTATTAACTAAATCGTTAAATAAAAAACTTAATATGAAAATTTTAAATAATCATATTTCATACTTTACCTGAAATATCAATAGATTATAATGATTTATAAAGCTTATAGCGTATTCCCTTAATCGTAATATAAATAGTACAATTTTTAACAATTCTTTGAATTATCTGGCATAACTCTGGCAAATGGTATGTTTTTAAAAATTATCTAATAGTTTTAAAAATTCCTTAATATCCGTTTAATAGACTTTCGTAAAATTCCCTTCCTAATTATTTTTGTTAATCTTGAACAACGTAAATATTGTTATAATATAATAGTTAATCTTTAAGTTAGTCTTTTAGTTATTAGATTTTTTTGAATCCTTCTATATTATAAAAATTTTAAAAGCGTATTAAAATTTTTATATTTAGCTTTTTTACTATTTTATACAACTATATAATATTATCTTTATTATATTATTATGTTTATATATTTTTGGAAATTTGAAATGTTATCTTTTTTACGATCAAAAATATTTACTTAAATATTGTCCATTTGTTTAATATAATATATCTTAAAGTTAAACCTTAATAAAAAATTTATTCAAATTTTATATTATTTATTTAATTTTCGTACTTTTATAAATCGAGCAAAACTTTTATAATTGAAATAAGTATTGGAAAATCCTTTAATTTTGTTTAAAAAAGTTCCTATTTCTTAAAATCGTTAATAATTACTAATCACTCCCTATCGTTAATTAAATATTTAAATTTTACGTTTCGAAAGGTTTTTAAATAATATACCACTAGGTACTATTTTCTATTATTTTTTTTATTACTCCAAGATTACGCTTAAAACGTAATCCGAAATATCGGTCTTCAATCGTTTTATTTTATAAACGTTGAATAATTTAATTTTTCAATATTTCTAAAAAAATTTAAATTTTTCTTAAAAAATTAAACTTTTTTTAATATATTCCTTAATGATAAATCTCGTTAATAACCTAATTATATTTTTATATCCCTTGAATAAGTTACGTCTATATTTCGTAAATCTTAAAATTTGCTGGATACTTATAACGTTCGCTTAATTTAGAATAAGCCAATTTTAATAACTTTTAACTTAAAGTGTTATATTTAAATTTGTCTAGAAATAAAAATAAATGCTAGAAAATTTAATTTCTATTTATCTTATACGCTTATAACCGGGTTAATTCGAATATTTACTTTATTTAATATTTAAATATTTAAATATTGTACCTTTTATACTTTTTTAGGTTTTTAAATAAATAAAAATATTATCAAAGTAAACGAACACAAATGTATTTAAGAATTTTCAAAACGTAATTATAACCAAGCGTTCAAAACTGGCTGAAACATTAATAAGTTCTATAGAGATATTATTCAATATTCGAAAAATCCGTATATCGTTTTAAACATCGTTTTTTATTTTTTTTTAGCTATTTTAATTGGTTATGAACTATTTCGGAAATCGAAACCAGTATATTATTTAACTTTACTGGTATTCTATTTTAATATACTTATAAAAATTAAAAAATACCCGTTTTTAATGCTAATATTATTTAATTATTTATAATCGATCACTTTTTTAAAAGGTATATTTTCGTTTTCGTCGATTTCTTCTTTTCTATCTTGAATTTTTAATATTATTAAAATGGGATATTTAACGAGAAAATTAAAAGGTTAACTATATTCTTTTTTAAAGTAAGTTAAATACTTTTCTATAAAGTTTTTAACTTGTTAAGATTTATATAGTAAACTTTATAAAATTTAAATAATATCCTTTTTTAATAAACATTTTATAATTCCATTAACTATATGTTATGACCTAATGGTCTTGGCTTCTGGAAACTGTTATGACCTAACGGTCTTGGCTTCTGGAAACGGTCGGGGTCCTGAAGAACCAAACCCCGACCCAGCCAAGAAGTCACGTGACTGGCTTAAAGGACTCAAGGGCCCTGATTGGTCGAGAGGGCTTAAGCCGGATGAGCACCAGAAGGGGTTCAAAGGGGCTTAAGGGAACTTAACTGGAGAAGTATTATTAAGCCATAATAAGCACTTTGAGCCAGAAGTAAAATATATACGCTTATTAATTCCATAATTTAAATAATTTTAGCTTATAACATTTATCGATATTAATCGTTTATAATAAGGGATTTCCGGTATTACGAAACGTAATACGTTATTATATTTATTATTTAGATTTTTACGATATTCCTATTAATATAAACCCGTTAATTTAATGTTTAATAATTAGTTAAACTATTTAGCCGTTATACGTTACAAATTTTTGTTTAGTAATATTATTAAATTTTAAATAATATTTAATATTATTAAAATATCGACCAGCATTTAGAAAACCCTTATTTAACAGTTTTAGATTCGAATTCGAAAATTAAAAAAAGAGGTTCGACAGCTTAGGGCTACGTTATTTACCTAACCTTTTTTCGTTTGCATAAAGCCAAAAAAACCAGAACCTTATAATAAAAAAAGTAATTCTTAAATTTTCCTAATTTAGGCATAAGTTTACTTTCGTTTTTTAAGTTTTAATAACTTAACGGATATAATCTTAATAATAAAAATATATTTAATAGGAAATATGGTTAATTAGTTTAAGCTTATTATGAAAAACCTTTTGGAAATAAAAGAAATAAATAAGGAAAATTTTGTTAATAAGATTTTTTTAACTTATATTAATTTCGAAAACAAAATACGTAATAATTTCGGCAATCCGGATAAAAAATAATTAACGGCTTAATAATTTTTATAATTCCGATAAAAAGGATCTATGTCTAAATATGCCGTAAGTTTCAAAAGTTTCGCGGCTAAAATAGCATAAGGAAATAATAAAATTAACGCCTTTATCGACATATTTTATAAAGGGCTAAAAAATAATATGAAAAATAAGATTATTCGGATTAAACAATTAATTACATTAAATTAATATATTATAAAAGTAATTAAGATTAATAATCGACAGTTTATAAAACGACAAAAAAAAATAATATGCCTTACGTTCGGAATATAATAAATTTAACCAAGGAAAAAAAAAGATATATCCCTTATTTCTTACGGAACGGCGCCAGGATTTATGGAATTTGGCGTTACTTACAAACAGGATTAGAGCCAGATTAAACGCTTTAATTACGGCAAAATAGGACATAAAATTTATAAATGCAAAAAACTTAAAAAACCATAACAAAATAATTGGATTCCTATATCGGAAAGAAAGTTTAAGAATAATTAAAGAAATGATAACAAAGTTATTAATATAATTTAAGCCAATTACATAACAAATTTATAGCCAGAGGTCTAATAAGGATTATTACGATAAAAGATTTGACGAAAAATACGAAAATTTAAAAAATTAGCTTAATAAGTATTACGAACATAATAAAAAGCGCAATAAAGATAATTACGCAAATATTAAAACTGGATAAAAAAGATTTTTCCCGGAATTTCTAATCGATACGGCAGAATATATGCCATATACTATCGACGACGAAAATATCTTAATTACGAAAAATAATATATTTATATATAAATTACTTACATATATTACGAAGGATTCGATTTTTTAAACCGTACCGGGCATAATAAAAATAATAAGTAATAATATCGACAATTTCGAATTAATATCCCAGAAAATATCTAGCAGTTAGCCAAAACAAAAAATTAACTTAAAAAAAAGTAATACCTGCAGGAAAACCCCTTTTATTATTATAAATAATGTAATTATTAAACGGAAAAAAAGTTAATTTAACGTATGGTAAAAAAATACTATTAAAAAATTATTACGGATTTCCATTTTTAATTAATATTTATTATAAATCTTTTCGAAAAAAAATTATTAAGGAAAAAATACGTTAATTTATAGGAAATGTTTAAAACGATAACCGAAACGACGTATAATATGATATAGTCGTAAACAAAAAAAAATATTTTTTTCGATAAGAAAAAAATTGTAAAAATATTAAAAACAATTAATACGGTTCGAAAAAACAGTACGCCGATAATAATAATAGATACAGTAATTTAACGCGTTATATATAAAACCATAAATAAGAATCGATAAATTCGAATAAGAATTAAAAAAAAATTATTTATAAAAAAGCTGCAAAATAACGAAACTTAAAGGAATTAAAAAAAACTCCTAAAAAAGGTTTTAAATGCAATAATAAAAAACGGTAATAACCGTATTACTTTGAACATACGAATCGGAACGTATTAGTATATCGTAATAATAAATTACGAAATATTAGGCGGAAATTATATTGTACCAAATATAATTAATAAATTTAAATTAGTATAAAAATACAAATTAAAACCTTATATAACGATAAATGCCGAAAGTTAAAAATTTGCTTACAATAATGGAAAAGTTATACGTAAAATTAATTATTTCGAAATTTTTATTTAAAAACGATACCAAATAATTAATTTCGATATCGTATTACTTAAGAATTACGATATAATCTTAAAATTATTATAAATACGCCAATACGAAATTTTAATTAACGGAAAAATTAGCCAGGTAAAATTTGTTTTATTCCTTATTAATAAATAAAAAAAATTAAGATCTTAATATTTAATCGATAATAACAACAAATATAGGCATAAAAATACAATAAATACCTTATTACCTAACGGAATAAAGCATAAAAAAACAGATATTAAAGAAAAATATAACGTATTATTATTATTAATAAAACGAAATTAAAGCAATTAAATAATAATTTAAAACAATAAAAATAATAACCTTAAAAATCAGAAATTCTAATTAATATGTTACCATAATATTATAAATACAAATAACTTTTTAAATAGGAATTCGATATAAAATTACCAAAATATAACGAATAAGATTATAAAATAATCCTTAAGGAAAGATTTTCGACAAAGTTCTACCTTATTTATAATTTGAATAAAAACGAATCACGTATTTTCAAAGAATATTTGGAAAATTGATTACAAAAAGGATAAATTCGACTTTTAAAATTACCAATAAAGTATCAGATATTTTGTATACCTAAGAAAAATAAAAAATTGTAATTTGTAATTAATTATTAATAATTAAACGATATCATAATCAAAAATCGAATATTATTATCCCCAATTACGGAAATAAAAAACCGACTTTACGAAACCAAATAATTTATTACATTTAATTTTAAAAATAAATATAACCTTATTAGGATTAAAAAGAAATACGAATAAAAAATAACTTTCAAAACGAAATACGGATTATTTAAATATTTAAGTATATTAATAGGACTTATGAACGCATTAATAACCTTTTAACGAATAATTAATTACGTATTACGAAAATACCTCGATATTTTCGTCGTTTACTATCTCGACGACATTTTTATCTTTTCGGAAACAGAAAAAGCATACGTAGGATACGTTTATAAGGTTTTTTAAGTTTTATAGGACGCAAATTTATTTATTAACGCGAAAAAATATTAGTTCCATATATAAAAAATAAAATATCTGGGATACGTTATTATCCCAGAATATATCAAAATAAACCTTAAGAAAATCGCTATAATTATAAAATAACAAACGCCAATTACGGTTAAAGAAATACAGGCATTTCTGAGATTAGTTAATTATTATAAGAAATTTATTCGAAACTTTAGTAAAATAACTATACCCCTAATGAATTTTATAAAAAAAATTCAAATAAATACCGGATATAAACAAAATATTTCAAAATATTAAGGATGCGATTATTAGCAAGTTAGTATTAATTATATACGATTTAAAAATCCCGTTAAATTAAAAACCGATCTTTCGGATTACGCGTTAAACATAATAATTAAAAAACGAAATAATTAAAGCAAATTATACCCTATTATATTTTTTTCGTACAAGTTAAAAGGAATTAAATTTAATTACGGCATTCCAAATAAAGAATTTTTAGCTATTAATATAGTATTTCGGGAATTTAGGTATTTCCTAAAAGAAAACTTGTATTAAGTCAAAGTTTATATAAATTATTAATATTTTACCCGATTTATTACGACCAAAAGTTTTACAAAATAATAATTAAAATATGCGAAAAAATTGGCGAATTTCGATTTCGTTATTATTCATAAAAAAGGCTTAAAAACGATAAAGTAAATACCTTAAGCAAGTAATCAAATTTCGAAAAAAATTAATCAAAATTAGTTATAAAATTTTTAACATTACCATAAAACAAATTTACACTTACGACAAATTACGACAATTCGGGCAGTACCCTGCAATATATATTAAAAAATTCAATAATATAACGATAATCTCCTAGAAAACCAAAAAACAAATTAAATATAAATGCTAAAAAAATACCAAAAGGACTTAATACGAAAAATATACGAATATCAATTATATAAATATTTAGGGATTTACAAAACTTTAAAACGATTTTAACGTATATATTTTTTTCCTAACATAAAATTAACTATATAAAAAATTATACGGCAATACGATATTTACGCCAAAGCAAAAACTCGACGATACAAACCATACGGAAAATTTCAATTATTACTAATCGCAAAATAACCATAATATTTAGTTATATTCGATTTTATTACCAAACATTTTATGTTAAAAAGTCCAATTACGGGCATATATTATAATAACATTTTCGTAATAATGGGATCGATTCATAATATTTTCCTATTTCCTACCATATTATAAGAATATATACGCCGAATAACTGGTATATGTTTTTTTTAAATATATTTTCAGCATGTACGGATTACTAATAAAAATCATATTAAATAAAAATTTAACTATCGTATTAACATTTGGGCAAAACCTTATAATATAAATTAATTTAAATTAAAAATTATTTAACGCATTTAAACCTTAATCAAATAAATAAACAAAACAAATAAATTAAATATTAAAAACTTATTTACGATATTATATTAATTACGAATAAAATAATTAAGTTAAAAAGTTATCGATTATTTAGCTAACTGATAATATCAGTTATTACGAAAGTATTAAGATAATACTTACGAATTTAAATTTTGGTTTTATTTCGGAAATTTACAAAAAGATACGCGATAACGGTCCAATTAATATTAAAATAATTCTTACGTTAAAATAATTACGATAATTATACCAAAAAATAAAATTAAAATTAAAATTCGTACGAAATTAAATAAACAAATGTTATAACTAAAAGAAATTAAAGAAATTAACTTTCGAAAAAGGAAAAATAGTTTTCCTTGTTACAAAAAATATTTAAATAAAATAACTTAACAAAAAACTCGATTTTAAATATATCGGTTTATACAAAATCGCCAAGAAAATCTCAGAAAATAATTATTAATTAAAATTTTTACCAAAAATTAAATTCCATTAATTTTTTATATTTCTTTATTCGAATTAACAGCAAATATAATCAAAATACATATAATATAAAATAATATAAAAATAAAAAACAAATAAGTATACGAAATAAAAAAGATATTCGACATACGAAAATAAAACGGATTTACTTAGTACCTGATTAAATAAAAAAAGCATCCGGACTCCGAAAATATCTGGAAACCTGCCAAAAACCTTATTGGCGCCCAGCGCCTATTAAAGAATTTTTATCAATAACGACGGACGCGTTCCAGTCAAAAATCGACCAATTAATAACCGGGATATCGGGCCAGTCGACCGCGGCCTGTATTAACGTAATAGCCGTAACGGCGGCCTTTAACTATTTTTATTCCTTTTCGAAGCGTTCGAATTCCTTTATAGTTTCCGCACCCTAAATACCATAACGAAACATTTCGATTTCCCGTTAACAAAAAAGTTTTTTCTGTTTTCGCAAACGGCTTAAATAACCAAATAATTCGTTAAGATATTATTAAACCTTTAAAAGCTCCTTTTCGGCAAAACGTTCATTTAATTCCAAACGATTTTCTTTAACAACCAATTTACGGTATTCAAATTCAAAAAAACCAAAAAGATTATAAAGATTTTTGTAAACAATAGAAAAAACATATTTCCCTAAATTACGATAAGCCTTGTAAATTTTGCTTTCAGATTTATAACGGAAACAAAGAATATTCGAAAACATAATAAAATTAAAACGGTTAATCCGTTTTAAAAAAACGAAAACGTTAATACGTTTACGAAACCTAGATTTTTTAATATAACCCGATATAATAAATACAAAGAAAAAAAAGGTACTTAGCGAAATTAATAAATAAACGGAATAATTTTTAGGGATAAAGATCCTAGAAAAAAAAAGATCGTATTATAACCTAACGGTCTTGGTTTCTGGAAACGGTCGGAATCCTAAAAAACCAAACCCCAACCCAGCTAAAAAATCACGTAACTAGCTTAAAGGACTTAAGGGCCCTAATTAGTCGAAAGGGCTTAAGCCGGATAAACACCAGAAAGGGCTTAAAGGGGCTTAAAGGGGCTTAACTGAAAAAATATCGTTAAGCCATAATAAGCACCTTAAGCCAGAAATAAAATATATACGCTTATTAATTCCATAATTTAGATACCTTCAGTTGGTAATACTTATCGATACCAATTATTTGTAATAAGGCATTTCCGGTATTACGAGACGTAATATGTTACTGTATTTATTGCTCAGATTCCCACGATACTCCTGCCAACATAAACCCGTCGACTTAAGGTTTAATAGTTGGTTAAACCGCCTAGCCGTCACAGAAACGGTCGGGACCCTAAAAAGTCAGACCCCGACCCAGCCAAGAAATCACGTAACTGGCTTAAAAGGCTCAAGGGCCCTGATTGGTAAAAAGGGCTTAAGTCGGATAAGCACCAGAAAGGGCTCAAAGGGGCTTAAGGGGACTCAACCAGAGAAATGTCGTTAAGCTATGGTAAGCACCTTAAGCCAAAACAAAGATATATACGTTCATTATTTCCATAGTTTAAATAAATTCAGCTTGCAATATAATATCGTTACCCAAAACATATTTGATATTACGAAACGTAATACGTTACTATGTTTATTACTTAGATTTCCACGATACTTTTATTAACATAAATCCGTTAACTTAAAATTTAATAATTAATTAAATTATTTAACCGTTATACGTTATAAACTTTTATTTAATAATACCGTTAAACTCTGGGCAATATTTAATATTATCAAAATATTAACCAGCATTTAGGAAACTTTTACTTAATAACTTTAGGTTCGAATTCGGGAACTGGAAAAAAAAATTCGATAACTTAAAGTTACGTTACCTGCTTAACCCTTTTTCGCCCGCATAAAGCCCAAAAAGCCAGAACCTTACGATAAAAAAGGTAACCCTTAAACTTTTTTAATTTAAATACGAATTTATTTTTACTTTTTAAACCTTAATAACTTAACGGATATAATCTTAATAATAAGAATATACTTAACGGAAAATGCGGTTAATTAATTTAAACGTATTATAAAAAATTTCCTGGAAATAAAAAAACCAAATAAGAAAAATTTTACTAATAAAATCTTTTCACTTTATATTAATTTCGAAAATAAAGTACGCGATAATTTCGGCAATCCGGATAAAAAGCGATTTACAGCTTAATAATTGTTTTAAGTTAAATAAAAAAGATTTGGGTCCAAGTACGCCGTAATTTTTAAAAATTTTATAATTAAGGCCGGATAAAGAAACGACAAAGTTAACGATTTATCGATATATTTTATAAAAAATTAAAAGATAATATAAAGAATAAGATTATTCGGATTAAACGATTAATTACCTTAAATTGGTATATCGCAAAAATAATTAAAATTAATAATTAATAATTTGAAAAATAATAGAAAAAAAAGATAATATGCTTTATACTTAGGATATAGGTTTAATTAAGGGAAAAAATAAAAGGTACTTTTTATTTCTTTCGGAACGGCGTTAGAACTTATGGAATTCGGCGTTACCCATAAATAAAATTAAAGCCAGATTAAATGCTTTAATTATGGCAAAATAGGATATAAGGCTTATAAATATAAGAAATCCAAAAAGTTACCGCAAAATAACTGGACCCCTATACCGGAAAGATAGTCCAAAAATAATTAAGGAAATAATAGCAAAATTATTAACATAATCCAAGTTAAGTATATATTAGGTTTACGACAAAAAGTTTAATAAGGATTATTACGATAAGAAATTCGACGAAAGATACGAAAATCCAGAAAATTAGTTTGGTAAATATTATAAGCATAGCAAAAAACGTTATAAGGATAATTACGCGAATATTAGAATTAGACAGAAAAGGTTTATTTCGGAATTCTTGATCGATATGGCAAAATGTATATTATATATTATCGACGACGAAAATATCCCGTTTAAAAAAATAAAAATAATATATTTATAAACGAATTATCCGTATGTATTATAAAGGATTCGACTTTTTATATCGTACCGGAAATAATAAAAACGATAAATAATAATATCGATAGTTTCGAATTATACCTCCAGGAAATATCCAGCAATTGGCCGAAATAAAAAGTTGGTTTAAAGAAAAATAATATCCGTAAAAAAACCTTTTTTATTATTATGGATAATATAATTATCAAACGGAAAAGGAGTTAATTTAGCGTACGGTAAAAAAGTATTATCAGAAAGTTATAACGGATTTTCATTTTTAACTGATATTTATTATAGATTTTCAGAAAAAAAAGTTATTAAAAAATACGTTAATTTATAGGAAATCTTTAGAACGATAATCAAAATAACGTACAATAAGATATAGTCGTACATATATGAAAACAGTTTATTCGTTAAGGAAAAAAATTACAAAAGAATTAGGAACAATTAATATAACTTAAAGAAATAATACGCCGGTAACAATAATAAATATAATAGCTTAATGCGCTATATATAAAAACATAAATAAAGCTTAATAAATTTAAATAGGAATTAAAAGAAAAAGGTTACTTATAAAAAAATGCAAAATAACGAAATTTAAAGAAGTTAAAGAGAATTTTTAAAAAAGGTTTTAAATGCGACGATAAAAAACGTTAACGATTTTATTACTTTGGATATACGAATCGGAACGTATTGGTATATCGTAATAATGGATTACGGAGCTTTAGGCGGAAATTAAATTATACTGAATATAATTAATAAGTTTAAATTATTATAAAGATATAAATTAAAATCCTATATAACAACGAATACCAAAAATTAAGAATTCGTTTATAATAACGGAAAATTTATACGCGAAATTAATTACCTTAAGAAATTTATTAAAAGATAACATTAAATAATTAATTTCGATATTATTTTATTTGGGAATTACGATATAATCTTAGGATTATTATAGATACGCCAGTACGAAATTTTACTTAACGGCAGAACTGGCTAAATAAAATTCGTTTTATTCCTTATTAATAAACGAAAGGAAAAAAGAATCGAAATCTTAATATTTGATTAATAATGGCGACGAATACAGGCATAAAAATACGATAAATACCTTATTACTTAAAAAAATAAAACATAAAAAAAACGGGTATTAAAGAAAAATACAATATATTATTATTATTATTAAAGCAAAATTAAAGCAATTAAATAACGATTTAAAATAACAAAAATAACAGCCCAAAAAATTAGAACATTTGATTAATATATTATTATAATACTATAGATACGAATAACTGTTTAAAAAGGAATTTAATACGAAGTTATTAAAATATAGCGAATAGGATTATAAAATAATTTTTAAAAAAGGATTTTCGATAAAGTTTTACCTTATTTATAATTTTAACGGAAACGAATTACGTATTTTTAAAGAATACCTAGAAAATCGACTATAAAAGGGATAAATTCAACCTTTAAAGTTACTAATAGGATATCTTATGTTTTTCGTATTTAAAAAAATGGAAAATTACGATTTATAATTAATTACAGATAATTAAATAATATTATTGTTAAAAATCGAACATCATTACCCTTAATTACAGAACTAAATAATTTATAATATTCGATTTTAAAAATAAATATGACCTTATTAAGATTTAAAAAGGATACGAATAAAAAATAACCTTTAGGACAAAATACGGATTATTTAAGTATTTGGTTATATTAATGGGATTTACGAAAGTACTAACAACCTTTTAACGGATAATAAACTATGTATTACCAAAATCCCTTCATATATTTGCCGTTTACTATCTCGAGGACATTTTTATCTTTTCGGAAATAAAAGAAATATACGTGAAATATATTTATAAAATTCTTTAAGTTTTATAAAACGCAAAGTTATTTATTAACGCAAAAAAGAATTAATTCCATATATAAGAAATAAAATATCTAGGATATATTATTACCTTAGGATATATTAAAATGGATCTTAAGAAAATCATTATAATTACGGAATAACAAATATTAACGATAATTAAAAAGCAATAAGTATTCCTTAAATTCGCCAACTACTATAGGAAATTTATTCGAAATTTTAATAAAATAATTATACCCCTAATAAACCTTACAAAAAAAAAGGAATTCAAATCAACGCCAAATACGGAAAAAATATTTTAAGATGTTAAGGATGCGATTACAAATAAGCCAATATTAATTATATACGATTTAAACCGTTCCGTTAAGTTAAAAACCGATACTTCGGATTATACGTTAAGCGTAATAATCGGATAACGAAATAATTAATGTAAATTACATTTTATTGTATTTTTTTCGTATAAATTAAAAGGAACTAAATTTAATTACGGCATTTTAAATAAGGAATTTATGGGTATTATTATGATATTTCGGGAATTTAAATATTTTTTAAAAAGAAATTTATATTAAGTTAAGGTTTATACGGATTATCAAAATCTTACCCGATTTATTACAACTAGGGAATTTATAAAACGATAATTAAGATATATAAAAAAATTAATAAATTTCGACTTCGTTATTATCTATAAAAAGGGATTAAAAAACGGCAAAATAAATATTTTAAGCAAACGACCAAACCTCGAAAGAAAATTAATTAAAATTAGTTACACAATTTTTGATATTATTACGGAAAAATATTTACGCTTACGACAAATTATAATAATTCGGGCAATACCTTTCGACATATATTAGAAAATGTAATAATATAATAATAATCTCCTAAAAAACCGAAAAATAAATAAAACGTAAATTCCAGAAAAATATTAAAAGCATTTAAGGCAAAAAATATACAAATATTTTTATACGGATATTTAAAAATTTATAAAACCTTAAGGCGATTTTAATATATTTATTCTTTTACTAAAATAAAATTAATAATATAAAAAATCATATAACAATATAATATTTACGCCAAAATAAAAATTTGATAATATAAGCTATACGGAAAATTACAGCCATTATTAATCGTAAAATAATTATAATACTTAATTATATTTAACTTTATTATTAAGCTTTTTATATCACAAAACTTAGCTATTAAAATATATTACGATAGCACTTTGTAATCGTTAATCGATTCCCGAATTTTTCCTATTTCTTACCATATTATAAAGATATAAACGCTGAATAATTAATATACATTTCTTTCAGATATATTTTTAATATATACGCATTATTAATAAAAATTATTTTAAATAAAATATTAATATTTTTAATAAAGTTTTAGCAAAACTTAATAACATAAATTAACTTAAATTAAAAATTATTCAACATATTTAAACCATAAATAAATAAATAAATTAAATTAATAAATTAAATTTTGGAAATCTATTTACGATATTATATTAATTATAAATAAAATAATTAGGTTAAAAAATTATTAATTATATAATTTATTTATAATACCAGTTATTACGAAAGTATCAAAATAATACTTATAAACGTAAATTTTGGTTTTATTTTAAAAGTTTATAAAAAAATACGTAATAACGGTCCAATTAATATCAAAATAATTTTTACGTTAAAATAATTATAATAAGTGTACCAGGAAATAAAAACAAAACTTAAATTCGTAAAAAATCAAATAAACAAATATTATAATTAAAAAAAGTTAAAAAAATTAATCTTCGAAAAAGAAAAAATGGTTTTTCTTATTACTAAAAAATATTCAAATAAAAAAACCCAGCAAAAGATTCGATTTCAAATATATCGATTTATACAAAATCGCTAAGAAAACTTTAAAAAATAATTACTAATTAGAGCTTTTACTAAAAATTAAACTTTATTTAATTTTTTATATTTTTTTATTTAAGTTAACAGTAAATATTATTAAAATACATATAATATAGGACGATATGGAAATAGAAAACGAACGAATATATAAAGTTAAAAAAAATCCTTGATATATAAAAACAAAACGGACTTACTTAATACCTAATTAAATAAAAAAAATATCCAAATTCCGAAAACACCTAAGAGTTTGCCAAGAACCTTATTGGCGCTTAACGCTTACTGAAAACTTTTACTAATAATAACGGGCGCGTTCTAATCAAAAGTTAACCAATTAATAACCGGGATATCGGGCCAGTTAACCGCGGCCTACGTTAATATGGTAATTATAACGGCGACCTCCAATTATTTTTGTTCTTTTTCGAAATATTTAAATTCCTCCATTACCTCCGTACCCTGGATACCGTGGCGAAACATTTTAATTCCTTTTTAACGAAAAAGCTTTTTTTATTTTCGTAAACGACTTAAACGACCAAATAACTTATTAAGATGTTATTAAACTTTTAAAAATTCCTTTTCGATAACATATTTCTTTAATTTTAAACGGTCCTCCTTAATAATTAATTTCCGGTATTCAAATTTAAAAGGACTAAAAAGATTACAAAGATTTCTGTAAGCGGTACAAAAGGTATATTTCCCTAAATTGCGATAAACCTTATAAATTTTGTTTTTAAATTTGCAACAAGAATAAAAAATATTCGAAAATATAATAAAACCAAAGCGGTTAATCTGTTTTAAAAAAACGAAAACGTTAATACGTTTGCGAAACTTGGACTTTTTAATACGATCCGACATAATAAATATGAAAAAAAAAGATTATTTACCAAAAATTAACAAACGAATAATTTGATCTTTAGGGATAAAGATTTTGAAAAGGGGGAGATCGTATTATAACCTAACGATTTTAACTTTTAAAAACGGTCGGGATCTTAAAAAATTAAACCCCGACCGAGCCAAAAAGTTACGTAATTGGCTTAAAAGGCTTAAGGGCCCTGATTGGTAAAAAAGGCTTAAGCCGAATAAATACCAAAAGGAGCTTAAAGGGGCTTAAAGGGATTTAACCAGAGAAATGTCGTTAAGCTATGGTAAGTACCTTAAGCCAAAATAAAGATATATATGCTTATTATTTCTATAGTTTAAATAGCTTCAGCTTGCAATATAATATCGTTACCCAAGGTACCCTTGGTATTAAGAGACGTAATACGTTACTGCATTTATTACTCAGATTTCTACGATATTCCTACCAACATAAACTCGTCGACTTAAGGTTTAATAGTTGGTTAAACCGCCTAGCCGTCACACTATATAATAATAAGTTATAATGTTCTTTATTTTTATATGATTTTTAAACCTTTCATATTTTTAAGATATTATAGCAACTTAATTAGAAATCTTTATTTTTTTAACAATATAACAAACTTTTCGATTCTTCTTTTCTGTTAATTCTATTTTATTTTCATTAAAAAATATTCGTTTTTTTAATTAATCCATAAATTCTTAAAAATAAAGTTAAAGTATTTTCAAAATAATATCGTATTTAGAAATATTAGCGACATTTAGCAAAAGGTATTTTTGGTATCCTTAAATTCGTATTACAAATTTTTCGGTTTTTCGAAAAATTTATTTATTTTTCTAAATAAACAAGTTATCGTTTATTATCCGTAATTTATAAAACCTTGACATATATTTTTTAAAAAGTTATTAATTTGTTAGTATTACAAAAGAAAATTATTTTCTGTTTCGAAATTATGTATTACGTTGAATATTTTGTTTTTATATCAAAAAATCTTAATTTAATTACATATTTCTTTCGTTATTTCGATGTTACGGCCTGGTCCCCCGTAACGTCTTCCAACAGGTACTGAGGGTTTTAGTACATATATATTGCTGTAAGCACCAGGATGGTTGCTATAATTGCGATCATTTCATCGATCTTTTGCCCTGGTGGCGTGATGGTATGGTGCAGCCATAACATTCGAATACGGTCTTATAAGTTAAAGCCTTTTAATGCTTTAATTTCGAAAATCTTTAAAATATTTTAATATTTAATATCGTCCGACTCAATCAATGTTTTATTCGCAAACTCTTTTAATAGCATATTTGATACATTAATCGTTTTTACGCCGGAACTATATTTTCTTATTATATTTGTATTATGTCTTCGAAATTAAGTTTATTCTCGAAAAAGAAAAAACATTTTCTTTTTAGTTTATCTTTTGGTCCTATACTTTCCGAGTTGTAAAATTAAAAAAGCAACTTCCGAAAAGTGTATTTCCATATATAAAAGCTTATCTTAGACGTAAAGTATTAAAAAATAACATAAATATCCTTACGATATAACCTTTTAACTTTATGTTAATTCGGGATATAAATAATAAAATCTAGAGTATTTTGATTATCGTAAGGTTTCTGAATATCTGTATTCGTTTTCTAGTTTAGTAAAATTTTCTTGGTTTTATTTAAATCAAAAATTATTAACTTTGTTTCATTCTGAAATAAAGGAAATAATTATCGAAATAATAAAAAATAAAATACAACAATTCGTAAGGGTTTATTATTAATTCTTTTAAAGAAATAATATATTTAAAAATTTTATAAAACTTTAAAAATAATTATTTATAATTATTAATATTCGGCCGGAACTAGCCGCTTTTATCGCATATTTCGTACCTTTGTACATTATAATAATAAAGCCATTCTAACCTTATGGCTATTCTGATAACCGTTTATTTTAAATGATATTTATAGATTTTCATTTTTAAACTTTAATAGATTAAATAATTTTCATATTTTAAGGTATCGTTTTAAGTTTAATTAATTATTTCAATAATAAGTTTTAGCAGCGAAAAAATTAAACTAATTTCTTTTTTTCGCTTTTTTTACCTTATTATGTATTTCTTATTTAATCACTTTAATTTTTTTAAGGTTAAAGAACTTCTCTCTTTTTGAAGTTCCTTTTCGCAAAAGAGAAATATTTACTTTTAAAATATACTTTTTTGTTATAATTAAAACATTTTACTTTAAATTTATGTTTCTTAGACTTTTTCGACACAGGACTTATTTTCTTAAGGTTTATCCTTATGCTTTTTAATTCGGTTATTAAAACCTTTATTATTATTTCTCTTATTAGGTTTCTTTTCGAAATACTGATCAAAAATACGTTTATCGGCATTAATAACTTTATTAATATATTTCGCAAGAGATTTAGTTTTTAATTCCTTGTATATTCTTTCTTTTATTAATAGTTTTAAGGCGTTATAATCAGAAAAAAAATATATCTTTTCGAGAAATGGAAAATAATAGTTGAACGGTTAAATTTAATCGTATATTCGGCGGCTTATTTGGTTTAATAAAGGAAATAAAATTGCTTAACCGTATTTTGATATTTTTTAAAATTTTCAAATAAAACGTATATATGTTTTTTAAAGTTTTCGTAATCGTTAAAAATGTAATTAGTTATATCCGAAAAATCGTTAAAGTAATTTTGTAAATAATTCATTATAATAAGTTCGAATTATAAAAAGTCTTTTCCGATAAATAATTATAAAATAATTATTTTTTTAATACTTTTCCGTTTAAAAATTCTTATAAAACCTAAGGTAGAATTTAGCCTAAATCAAAAATCGTTTCGAATTCTTAAATCCATTATAAAATTTAAAAGGAATCAGCTTATAACTTTTAAGGTCAGGCATTTTATGATAAATAAAAGGCCGTATAATCTTTTCGCGGGTTTGATTTATGTTAAATAATGGTAAAATCGAAGCTATTCTTTACGTTTGTTCTGTATTAAATAAAAATAGTCAAAAATTATTCGCTTAATTTCGCCCTTTAACGAAGTTAAATCGAAAAAAACTGGTTTTTTTCCTCTGGCAAATCGAATATTTTCTTATTGCAAATTTTAAAGTTTTTAAACCAAAAAATCTAATATTTTTTTAATAAATTCTTTCTTTTCTTTTAGATCTTGGCCCTATATTTCTTTTTCACTTTTTCCTCGGTTACCTCCTTTTTTAACTTTTTTTTCCTAAACCTTAATAATGTTCTCAAAGGCCCAAATATATTATTATGGAAATTACGAAAATAATGGGCTTTTTTAAAATTTAATAATGAGAAATACTATATTATTTATTAATTATAAAACATTTTCGACAAAATGTAAATCGTTTAATTTAGTTATTAATCCTTTTTTGATTAGAGACGGAAATTAAATATATGATTTATTTTCTAAACATTGTCCTATATTATTTTTAGTATTAAGTTTAAGAAAGTTTATACTTTAATTAAGCGGTAAATTATTTGTCAGGAATTAATTAAGAAACTACTAAAATATAGCCAATTTGTAACATATTTAGCTAAAAATATAAGTAATATCAGAAATAAATTTTTAATTTACAGGTAATAATAAGGCGAAAAATAATCTACTAAAAACCTGTTCGTGAATAAGATTTAAAAAGGTTTTCTTTAGTTATAAGCTTAAATTAATAATAAAGAAACGAAATTAAATCTGTATTATTTATATAAAAATCCGATTTATTATATATCCCAATACTTCAAAGTAAGTATATCGTAAATCTATGTAATCTATATAATTTAGTCAACTTACTTAGATTACCTAGATCACTTTAGAAGGCCACGCTCTTCTACTCGGGGTTTAGCCGTAACAGGTCCACGCTAGGCTCTAAAGGCTGGTTTTCTTCGACACAGGAACCTGTGTTCCTGTAACATTTGTTTGAAAAAGCTAATACCGAATTTTGAAGTAAAAAGTGCATTTTTATTAAAAATGATTATTTCTGGTATTCTATATTTGTCGAAGTAACGTTTGATAAAAGTATAGGTTAATTGTTTTATTATCGCGTTTTCTTTGAAATATAAAAAGTACCTTTATTTGATAAGTCTGTCGGTAATTACTCAGATTTTGTTATATTCGATTTTAATAACGAGGTTTTTAAATGGAGGTAAGTTAGTGATGAAATTTTAAGTTATAGTGTTTTATGCTTTATTAGGAATGTTAATGAATTGCAGTAGCTTATAGGGCTTATAGCGTGTTATTCTTATTTTGTTGTAAATATTGCAATCTTTAATTACCTTTTTGATTATACGGCGTAATCTCGGGAAATTATATCGTTTCTGTAGCCCTTTAGTAGTTTTGAAGATTTTTTGATACCCGTATAATGGGTTTTCGTGAAATTCCTTTATATATCGTTTTTATTGGTCTTTGGAAATATATATTTTATTATAGTATAATAATTGATTGTTTGGTTGTTCTTTTAGTTATTAAATCTTTTTTTATTTTTCCTCGTTATAGGAATTCCAGAACCGTATTAAAAACTTAATAATTAGTTTTTTGATTATTTTGCATAGTTATATAATGTTATTTTTGTTGTATTGTAGCATTTGTATATTTCTCTTAAGAACTTTGAAATCGCAGTTTTTTTTTTACGATTAAAAATATCCGGCTAGATGGTTTTCTTTTTGATATGATGTATTTTAAAGTTAAATCTTGATAGAAAAATTATTTATTGTTTATATCTTTTGTTTAGCTTTATAAGCTTTTATAAATCGAATAACGTTTTTGTAATTAAAGTAAATATCGAAAAGGTTTTTCGTTCCGTTAAGGAAAGGTTCTTATTTCTTGAGAACGTTAATAATTGTTAATAGCCTTTTATCGTAAATTTTGCATTTAAGTTTTGCATTTTGGAGTATTTATAAATAATATGCTATTAGGTATTATTTGTCGCTATTTTCTTTTTGTTATTTTAAAATTACACTTAAGGCGTATTCCGAGGTATTTGTTTTTAGATATTTTTTCTTGTTCGGGTTTGGCGTCTTTATAATGAGCTTATTAGTGATTGCTTTTTTTAGTTTTCGGAACGTTTTTTTTTTCTTTTTTTTGTTTTTTTAAAAGTTCGAGTTTTTTTCTAACGTACTTTTTGGTGGTAAGTTTCGTTAATCGTTTGATTATGTTTCCGTATCCTTTAATTAAGTTGCGTATATAACTCGTAAATTTCAAGATTTATCGGATATTTGTAATGTTTGTTTTGTTTAAGATGGGCCAGTTTTTGATTGTTTTCAATTTAGAGTGTTAAATTTAGATTTGTCCGGAAATGAAAATAAATTTTAGAAAATTTAGTTTTTACGTCTGTTATACGCTTTTGACTGGGTTAATTGGAATGTTTATTTTATTTAAAGTTTTTAGTATTTGGCCTATATATTTTTTGTGCTTTTTTAGCGTTTCGAAATAGATGACGTTATTATCGAGGTAGATAAATATAAATTTGTCCAACTTTTGGCGGAGAGTAGTTATGATTAGGCTTCGGAAACTGGCAGAAGCGTTGGTAAGTTCTATAGTTATTATTTTGTATTCGTAAAATACATGCATTATTTTAAACGCCGTTTTCCATTTTTTTTCCATTAGTTATTTTGATACGGTACTAGCCGTTTTAGAGATTAAGTGCTGTAAATTATTTAGTTTTGATAGCATTTTTAAGATATTTTTAAATGTTAAAGGGTATTTATTTTTAATTATAATATCGTTTAATTATCTGTAATTCACTATTTTTTGATAAATAGAATTTTCGTTTTTATCGATTTTTTGCTCACTACTCCTAATTTTTGGAATTATGAAAACGGGGTATTTAGCACGAAAAAAAAGAGTTAAATATTTTTTTTCTTTAAATAAAGTTATATGTTTTTCCATAAGGATTTAAATTGTTCTGAAGTTACGTAGTAGATTTTATAAAGTTTAGGGTGATATCTTTTTTTTTAATAAATATCCGATAATTTTATTAACCATGTGGAGGTAATTTATGCTTTTTCTTGTTTTTAAATAATCTTTTAAATTTTTAATATTTCGGCGGTATTATAGAAATCAGATTAAGCATCCGTATTTCCTTAATGATATAACAAACCTTTCGATTATCTTTCTTTAATATCTTTGTTTCGTTTTTCTAAGAGAATATCCGCTTTTTCTAATTAATTCGTTGGTTACTGGAATAAAGTTAAGGTATTCCTAAGAAAATATCGTATTTAAAGATATTTGTAATGTCCAGCGAAATACGTTTTTGGTATCCTTAAATTTGTTCAATAAGTTTTTCGGTTTCTCGGAAAACTCGTTCATTTTTATAGGTGGATAAGCTGCCGTTTACCGTACGTAATTGGTAGGACTTTAGCTTATATCTTTAAGAGATTTAATGTTTTTCTGCTATCGTAAGGGAAATAAAATTATTTTTTGTTGTTAAATCGAGTATGGCTTCGCATATATTGTTTTAATATTAAAAGAAAATTTAGATTTAATTACGTATTTTTTCGTCACTTTATATAAGGTTTTATAAGTTAAGATTTTTCGATGCCTTAGTTTTTAGGGCTTTTAAAGTTTTTTAACTGTTGATACCGTTTAGTTTAAGCGAATTTTTATTTACGAGCTTTTTTGATAATATATTTGGTGTATTAATCGTTTTTATATCGAAACCATGTTTTTTACCGTATTTGCATTGTGGTTTTAAGCTGGGATTTTTTTAAGAAGAAAAAATTACCCTTTTCCTGACTTATCCTTCGGTTTTATACATTCTAAATCACGGGGTTAAAAAAGTGAATTTTGGAAAAAGGCATTTCTATATTTAGGAGCTTATATTAGATGCAAAACATCGGAAAGTAATATAGCTATCCTTGCGATATGTTCTTCCGATTTTATTTTGATTCTGAATATAAATAATAAAATTTAAAGTATATTAGTTATCAAGGGGTTTTTATGCATCGGTATTTGTTATCTAGTTTGGTATAAGTTTTATCGTTCCATTTAGACTAAAAGCTATTATTTTCCTTAATCCGGAGATAAATACAGTATTTATTAAGATATCAAGTCGTAAAATGTAGTAGGTTATAAGGGTTTACCGTTAGTTCTTTTAGATAAATGGTATATTTTAGAAGTTTATAAAGCTTTAGAGATAACTGTCTATAGTTGTTGATATCTGGTCGAAACTGGCCGTTTTTATCGTGTATTTCGTATTTTTGTACGTTAAGATAGCAAAGGTATTTTAGCTTTATAGTTATTCTAGAAACCGTTTATTATAGATGGTATTTATAGGTTTTAATCTTAATATTCTAGTAAATTGAATAATCTTCATATTTTAGGATGTTATTTCGGATCTAAATTCTTATGGCGATAATAAATTTTGGCTAGAAGAAAGTCGTGCTAATTTTCTTTTCTTCTTTTCCAGCCTTACTATTGGTTTTTTGTTTAGCCGTTTTGGCTTTTTTCTAGAGTTAAGAAATCCCTCTCTTTTTGGAGTCCCTTTTAGTAAGAAAAAGATATTCGCTTTTAAAGTGCCCGTTTTTGCCATAATTAAAACACTGTATTTTGGATTTATTTTCCTTAGGTTTTTTCCAAGCAGAATTTGCTTTTTATTTTAAAGCTTGCCCTTATTTTTTTTTAGTTCGGTTATTGGAGCTTTTATTGTTATTTCGTTTACCGGTTTCTTTTTTTGAAGTACCGATTAGAAGTACGTCGGTCGGCAATAATAGCTTTATTAGTATATTTTGTAAAAAATCCTATGTTAAGTTTTATATATATTTTATTTTTAATCTAAAAATTTAAGTTCTCGTAATAACGATAAAATAACGCGTTTTTTGTTAGATTTAAAATAATTACTAAGTGGTTAAATTCGGTTGTATATTCGAAGACTAACTTAATTTGACAAAAAAAATAAAGTTATTTAATTAGGTATTATTTTATGTCCCGATTCTTAAATAAGGTTCGTATACGTTTTTTAAAGTTTTCGTAATTACTAAAGATATAATTAGTTATATTCGAAAAATTGTCGGGATAGTTTTGTACGTAATCTCGTATAATAAGTTTAAATTATACGAGGATATTTCCTATAAGTTACGAAATAGCCATTATCTTTTAATAATCTTTCGTTAAAGAATTTTTATAAAATTTAAGATAAAATCTCACTTAAACTAGGAATCCTTTTATATTTGTGGATCTGTTATAAAGCTTAAGAGGAATTGGTTTATAGTTTTTGACGTTTGGCATTCCCTAGTAGCTGGGTTGTAGAATTATTCCTTTTTGTAATTGATTTGCGCCGAATAGTAGCAGAATTGAAGTTTTTTTCTACGTTTGTTCTGTTCCGAACGAAGGTGGTCGGAAATCATTCTCTTAATTTCGTTCTTTGATAAAACCAAATCGTAGAAAAACTGGCTTCTTCTTTTTAGCAAGTCGAGCATTTTTTTTTCTCAAATTTTTGATTTTCTAGGCCAAAAAATCCAGCTTTTTTTATAATAAGTTCTTTTTTTCCCCCTTAGGATCTCGGCTCTATATTTTTTTCTTTACCTTTTTTTAGTTATCTCTTTTTTCGACTGCTCTTCCTGGACCTTAATGGTATTCTTAGGTGTTAAGGTGGGTTGTTGTTAAGGTTGTAAGAATAATAGACCTTTTTAAGATCGAATAATAAAAGGAGTTATATTATTAATTAATTAAAAAGTCTTTTCATTATAACGTAAATCGTTAAGTTTGCTTAATAACATTTCACTAGACAATAACGGAAATCGAATATACTATTTATTTTTTAAGTGTCGTGTTGTATTATCGTTAGTATTAAGTTCAAAAAAGTTCGTATTTTAATTAAACAGTAAATTATTTGTCCGTTATTAATTAAAGAGTTATTAAAATGTAACGAGCCTGTTACACATCTATCTGGAGGTGTAAGTAGTATTCGTAATAAGGTTTTGATTTACAAGTAATAATAAAGCGAAGAATAATTTAGTGGTTTATTTGTTAAAGAAATTAAAAGACTGTATAATTGATTTTTAATTGAAAGTTTATATTGATAGTTAAGAAACGAAATTAAGTAGGTGTTATGTATATGAAAAATTAATTTTTTATATATCTCAACTTTTAAAGTGAGTGTGTCGTGGATTTATGTAATTTATATAATCTGGTTCCTAGATCATCCAGATCAACTAGATCATTTTATGAGCCAAGCTTTTCTGTCCAGAGTTTAGCCGTGACAGGTTCGCGCTAGGCCTTAAGAGTTGATCTTTTCGAAGCAGGAACTCCTGTTCCTGTAACAGATATTTATACTTACGACTAACTATAACGATACGAATTAAATTATGCGATATATACTAAAATATTAAAAAATATAATAATAATTTACAAGAAACCGAAAAATCAAAAAGCCACAAATTTCAAAAGAAATATTAAATAAACCTAGCACGCTAAATATACAAATATAAATTACACGAACATCAAGGGATTTACAAAACTTTAAAGTAATTTTAACGTATTTATTTTTTTTCCCTGAAATAAAAACAATCGTTTAGAAAATATGACGGCAAAATATTTTTGGAATAAGGATAAGATATAACGATATATACTATATAAAAAGTCACAACTATTATTAAGTTTAAGACAATTATATAATTTAATTATAATAAATTTTATTACCAAAGTTTTTGTTATCCGAAAATCCAGCAACCAAAATATTTTACGACAGAACTTTCGTCATTATTAATCGGTTTACAAAATTTTCCCATTTTTTACCTTATTATAAAAATACGAATATGAAATAAATAACATATATTTTGTTCAAAAATATTATTAATATATACGAATTACTATAAAAAATTATTCCGGATAAAAGAATAACGCTTACTTTAAAGTTTTGGCAAAGTTTTATATTATAAATCGGCTTAAATTACAAATCATTTAACGTATTTAAACCTTCACCAGACGAACAAATAAGACGGTGAAACTAAATATTGGAAATATATCTACAATATTATATTAATTGCAAATAAAATAATTTGGTTAAAAAAACTGTCCATTTTCTAATATACATATAATACTAATTACTACAAAAGCATTGAAATAATTTTAATATATACAAATTTTAGGTTTATATCAAATATTTACAAAATCGCGTATAATAAACCTATTAACGTTAAAACGATCTTTATGTCAAAATAATTAAAACAATTATAATAAAAAAATAAAAACAAAATTCAAATTCGTACGTAACTAAATAAGGAGATATTACAACAAAAAACAGTTAAAGGACCAATTTTCGAAAAAGAAAATGGTTCACTTCGCTACTAAAAATATTCAGACAAAAAAACCCAGTAAAAACTCGGTTTTAAATATATCGATCCATACAAAGTGGCTAAGAAAATTTCAAAAAATAAGTATTAATTAAAATTTCTACTAAAAGTCAAATTCCATCTAATTTTCCATATTTTCTTATTCGAATTAATAACGGATACGATCAAAATACACACGGCATAAAACGATATAAAGATAAAAAACGATACGATGTACGAAATAAAAAGAATACTTAACATAAGAGGAAAATAATAGTTTTATTCAGTATTTGATTAAATAAAAAAAAAACATTTAAATTCCGAGAATACCTAGAAGCCAGCTCAAAATCTTATAAATGCCCAGCACCTACTAAAAAACTTTTACTAGCAGCAACGGGGTCGCTAAGAAGGGCCCCTAGTCGAGGTCCTTAGAAAAAGATTAATCAAAGAAATTAACGAAGAATACAAATAGAGAAACTTTAATTTCCGCGCGTTCTTATTTATTTAATTCGTCCATGGACTAAAGCTTACGATTAACGATTTCAACTTTCTTGGCGTACAAAAATTTCTTTTAACGTCGGAATCGAAAAAGGCGATTAAAGGTTTCGTTATTGTTACGTTATTTGCGTACCAAGTTTTCCTTCATTTCTTGCTAAAAACGTAAAAAGGTTTTCTTAGCAACAATTTTCTTACGATCTAAACGATTTTTTCTCTCTAATACGACGTAAAAAATTAATTAAAATACTAAAGCTATTACAGCAACGACGATTCTTAATATATTTATTACAGCAACGAATTTTCTTAATTATTTAACATGTGATACCGTTTTCGTAATAAGGCATATACGGCATTACTTTAAATAAAACTTAATAATATAAATAATTAGAAAATTTAAGCTTTTTTTTAGTTAAAACTATTATAAGGCTTATAGTTAGCAACATAACCAACTATGGTAAAAATTAAGGATTTATCAGAAAAAAAAATCTTTAAAAGCAAAGATCTTAAAAAAATCGTATTACTACCTAAACTAAAATCGGTTACGAAAAACGGTCGGACTTACGCAAAAATGGCCACTTAATTTAGATCTCTCTTAACGTTAAAATCTAAATAAATCTATATCAAACTAATTAGATCAAGTGATATTAGATCTGTAACGGTATTAAGATTTAATAAAGATCTAATCAAACCTATATAAATATATACGCTCGTTATTTCTATAAATGTAAATAGCATTAGCTTGCAATAAAATATCGTAACCTACGACGCCCTTAGCATTACGAGACGTAACAAGTTACTATATCCATTACTTAGATTCCCACGATACTCCTGCTAACATAAACTCGTACGACTTAGGTTTAATAGTTGGTTAAACTGCATAGCTGTCACAATAACGGTCCCCTATTTAAATCCAAACTTATGGGGTTTTAATCAAAAAACGCCTCAGTTATAACATTTATTTCAAAAACAAGTTAAATTTGCTTTACGTTTATACGGCATTATTTTTTTAAACTTTTTTTATATTTTCAGCTAATTTAATTTATGCTCTTTTTTTAAAATAACGATAATTTTCTTTTTCAAAACCTTTTGTTAAAAACGTAAACGTCTTAATCGACTAATAAACTTTTGAGACTTTTTCTTTCTTGGGCGAAATGTTTTTTCTTATCGTTAACGCAAATTATCTAATTCTTTTTTAACAATTTCTTAATACGCTATAAAACCATCCTTAATTTTACGTTACTCCTTTTTAAACGATTACGTTTTTCGCCCAGTTTCGTCAAAAGATTCATGGTTAAAACGTTATAAGCGGGACTTTAACGACGAATACAATTATTACAATTCGAAATATCAAAAACGAAAAAATACTTAATGTTATCTTAACGAATATAATTTAATAAAGAAAGCTTTCAATACCAAAAATCTGAATTAAATTAACTCGAGTAGCGCGGAAATTACGTTAATTTAAGCGAAATCTTTCTTTCTTTTCGAATACGGCTTATTATAATAAAGTTTACTAAAAGCTTTTCGAAACTCTTTTTAACAAACAAAATAGCCACTTTTAGTTCTTATCTTTGGAATAAAAATTCTTAAAGAAAGGAAATAATATTACAGAAATAGAGGTTTTAATTTTGAAACGAATTACTTTTAAAGCTTAACGCGGACTTGTTACAATTAAACTGCGAATAAGAAAAATTAGCTTTTAATGTAATTTAATTAATTTAAGTAATTTAAGTAATCTGGAACCAGATTGTACAGATTATATAGATTTACGATATACTTACTTTGGGAAATTAGAATATATATATTAAATTGATCTCTTATATAAGAGTACTAACGTAATTTTGCTCTTTAGCTATTAATTTACGTTTACAGTTAAAGGCAGTTGTTTTTTACTCGAGAAAAAGTTTTTAAATCTCTTTAACGAACAAATCTCTAGCAAATGATTTTTCGCTTTATTATTACTGTCATGACCCAACACGCTTGGTAAAACCAAAAAAAGGAGACACCCCGATCACGTGATCGCGAAGATCGCTGACGAGTCTAGCAAGTCCAGGATCGCGAGAATCCCCGGCGAGTCCAACGAGTCTAGAATTGCGAAAATCGTTAACGAATCTAGTGAATTCCGGAATAACCAAAACTAATAAAAAATATATAGTTACGTGTATTTCCATAATTTAAATAATATTAATTTGCAATATTTATTAATATAAATTGTTTATAATTAATATATTATTATTTCAAACGTTGTTGGTTTTAGAAAACGTAATATATTATTATAATTATTATTTGGAGTTTTAGGACATTTTTATTAATATAAATTGGTACGATTAAGATGTAATAATTAAAGAAATTATTTAACCGTTATAAATTATAAATTTTTATTTAATACTACCGTTAAATGTTACGTAATATCGCTGACAGTATATTTATTAGCAAATAACTAGAATAATTTATTTATGAAGTTTTTGAAACTTTCGATAATAAAATAAGATCCGAAAAAAACGTAACTTTGCTTTTTTCAAACAAAAGTCCTTTACCAATTAAACACTATCAGCTAATATATTTTTTGATTTCAATAAAATAAACATAATTTGATAATATTTTTAAGCCGTTTACGAAAAGTTTTAAAAACATCTCTTAAAATGAAAAAGGTTTTTCTAATAAATTAAATTATTTCATTCAAATTTATTAAAGAATTAAAACAGGTTTATGCATTTCTTAAATTAAAAGCTTTTAACGAAATCATACTTAAATTATGATTATTATTAATTTAATACCGAATATATTTTGGATATTGTTTTATTCGATTTATTACGATTATTATATCAGTTAAATGTATAGTTAAACGATTTACTGTAAATATAATTATTTAATTCAAAGCTGCTAAAGCAATATGTTATTTTATTTATAAAAAATAAAATATAAAAATATTATAAATAATTCGATTAAATATTAACGAAAATCTTCTAAATAATAAACGAGAAAATAAAAGCCGAAATATATATTTATTAATTACGACAAAAAGAATAAATATTAAATTACGGTAAGACGTTTATATATATTGGTGTTTAAGCTAAATTAAAAATAAAAAGTATTAATAGTTAATTGTTTGAACGGTTTGAAAAGAAATATAAAGAAGGCTTTTGAAATTTAATCGACATAATTATTTATTAAATTATATTGCTATAATAATTAAAATCTATAATAAATAGTATATTAAATATATTAAAAACTGAAAAACAATATAATAGTAAATTTCGAATTGATATTAATATTTTAGAACTTAGTAATATTTATATAATATCAAATTAAACTGAAATAAAATATTTTAATTTTAAAAAAATTATGAAATTTATAAATATTATTTATTTAAAAAATAGTAATGAAATAAAGAAATATTAATATTTTAGAGATAATTTTAAAAAAATAATTAAATAATAATAAATCTATTAATATAATTTAAATTAAGTATTTATTAAGTTGATTATAGTACATCATATAGCAAAGAATATAAGAAACCCGGAAATCCATTTAGAAAATATTCCGGAAATAATAAAATACCGTAAAACATTAAAAAGAATATTAAATTTAAATAAAAAGGGTTTATTTTGAAATCTTTAATCGACGCGACAAATTATATATTATTTATTATCGACGCCAGAATTACCCTAATCATAAATAATAAAAATAATATATTTATAATAAAGTTATCCGTATATATTATAAGTGGTTTAATTTTTTAAAGCAGGAAATAATAGATATAATAAATATTAATACTAATATTTTCGATTTATAAATCTGAAATATAATTTTTTAAATAGCTATAATAAAAAAAATAATATTTATAAAAGATATTTATTATTAAAAGTAATACGGTTATTAAATAAGAATGAAATTAATTTAGCCTGTTATAATAAAATATTATTAAAAAACTATTATAAATTTTAATTTTTAGGTAACATTTATTATAAAGTTTAAATAAATTTAAAAGGAAATTTAATGATATATCTGGAATTTCTTTTAAAAAAATCGATAAACTTAATAAAGGATTGTATATTTTATTCAGAAATAACTTATTTAATAAGAAAAGAATTATGATAAAATTAAAAATAATTTATATCATTCAAAAAAAATATATACCGACAAAAACGATAAATATACCAATTTAATATATTATATAAGGAATTATAAACAAGGTTCGATAATTTTAAAATAAAAGTGGAAAAAAGTTATTTATAAAAAACTGCAATATAATAGAATTTAGAAAAATTAAAAGAAAATCTTAAAAGTGTTTTAAATAAAATAATAAAAATCGTTAATAATTTTATAATTTTGAAAATATAAATTAAAACGTATTAATATATTATAATAATAAAATAAGAAGTTTTAAGCGGAAATTATATTACACAAAATATAATTCACGAATTTTAATGATTAAAAAAATAGGTTAAAAGTTTATGAAATTATAAATATTAAAAATTAATATTTTGTTTACGATTACGGATGTTTTTATACAAAATTAATTATTTTAAAACCTTTATTTAAAAATAATATTAAATAATTAATTTTAATATGGTTTTATTTAAAATTTACAATATAATTTTCAAATTATTATAAAAACGTTAATACAGAATTTTAATTAATAAAGAATTAATTAAATAAAATTCGTTTTATATTTTATTAATATTCAATATTTAAAAAGAAATTTGATAGTCGATTAAAAATTGCGGTAAATATAAATATAAAAATATAATAAATCTCTTATTATTTAGAAAAATAAAAACATAAAGAGAAATAAATATTAAAGAAAGATATAACGTCGTGTTATTATTATTAAAGTAAATTTAAGGTAATAAAATAATAATTTAAAACAATAATTCTAAAAGTCAAAATATTTTATTAATATATTATTACAATATTATAAATATTAAGAACATTTTAAAAAAACTTAATATGAAATTGCCAAAATATAATAAATGAAATTACGAAATTATTTTTAAAAGACATTATTAATAACATTTTACCTTATTTATAACTTTAATAAAAGTAAATTACGCATTTTTAATAATATTGGAAAATTCGGTTATAAAAATATTAAATTCGATTTTTAAAATTATCAATAAAATATTTTATATTTTTCGTATAAAGAAATAATAAATTAGAATTCATATTTAAATATTAATATTTAAATCAAACTATTATGAAAAATATAATATTATTATTTTTAATTATTAAAATAGAAAACCCATTTTATAAAATTAAATAATTTATAATATTTAAATTTAACAATAAAAATAATCTTATTAAAATTGAAAAAAGATATAAATTAAAAATAGTTTTTAAAATGAAATACGAAGTATTTAAATATTTAGTTATATTAGTAAGATTTACAGACGTATTAATAATTTTAGAACGAATAATAAATTATGTATTACGGAAATATCTCGATATTTTTGTTATATATTACTTCGACGACATTCTTGTATTTTGAAAACAACAAAAACCATATTTAAAATAGATTTATACAGTTTTTTAAATTTTATTAACCGTGAAAGTATTAATGAACGGAAAAAAGAATTAGTTCTATAAGCAAGAAATGAAATATTTAAAATATATTACTATTTCGAAATATATTCAAATAAATGCACAGATATTACTGTAATTTCAAAATAATTAATACCGATAACGGGTAAAACAATTTAAAAACTTTTTAAACTTACTAATTATTATGAAAAACTTATTCGAAATTTTAATAATGTTATTATATCCTTAATTAATTTTATTAAAAAGAATGTATATAAATGCTACAAATAATAAAAGTATTTTAAAAATTAAAAATATAATTATTCATAAGTTAATATTAATTATATACGATTTTTTATGTTTCGTTAAATTAAAAATTACTATTTTAAATTGCGCGTTAAATACGGTAATCGGCTAATTAATTAAATAAAATAAATTATGTTTTATTGTAGCTTTTTGTATAAATTAAAAGCAATTAAACTTAATTACGGCATTTCAGATAACGCATTTATGGTTATTATTTTGATAGTTTAAAAGTTTAAATATTTTAAGGGATATCTTTATTAAATTAATATTTGTATAAATTATTCAAACTTTATTTACATTATTATAATTAAAATATTTATACAATCATAATTATAATATATAAAATATAACTGATTTCGATTTCACTATTATTTATAAAAAGATTAAAAAAATAATAAAGTGAATATTTTAAATAATTAAACTTGTAAAAAAAGTTAATTAAAGTTAATTATATAATTTTTAATATTATTGTAAAAACACATTTATATTTGTAAAGATTTACAATAATATGGATTATGTTTACGATATATATTTCAGAAAATAAGAAATATAATACTAATTTATGAAAAAACAAAGAAATTAAAAATTAAAAGTTTTGAAAAAGTATTAAATGAATTTAAGACGCCAAATATACGAATATTAATTATATGGATATTTAGAAATTTATAAAACATCAAAACGATTTTATTTTATATATTATTTTTAAGAAAATAAAAACATCAATTTAAAGAATATAACAGTAATATAACTTTGTTAATAAGATTCATAATATAATAATATAAATTTTATAATAAATTTTAATTATTATTACTTTTAAACGGATTATAAAGTTCGATTATTATGAATCTTATTATTAAATTCTCTAATGCCAAGATTGAACAATAAAAATTTATTACTATTATATTTTTATTATTATTAATTGATGTACAAAAGTGTTTTATTTTTTATTTTATTATAAGAATATTAACGTGAAATACAATAGAGTTTTTAAAAAAAAGTATTTTTAATATATACGAATTATTACTTAAATTTATTTTAAATAAAGAAACATCATTGATTTTAATATTTTGGTAAAATTTATTAATATAAATCGGCCCAAATTATAAAATATTTAATATATTTAAAGTTTAACGACTTAAAGAAATAAAACAATTAAATTGAATATTAAAATGATTCCGATATGCGCAAATTTTAAATATATTATAAATATTTATAAAAATATATATAATAAGTAAATAAATATTAAAATAAATTTTCCGGTAAAATAATTTCAATATTATATTGAAAAATAAAAATAAAAATAAAATTAGTACGAAATTAGATAAATAAATATTATAATAAAAAAGATTACAAACATTAATTTTTCTTTAAAAAAAAGGAATATAATTTACATTATTATTAAAAATATTAAAAGAAGTTAATAAAAATTTCGATTTTAACTATATCAATATATATAAAATCGTTAAAACATTTCAAAAAAAATTATTAATTAACATGTTATCAAAAATTAAATTTTATTTAATATTTTACGCGTTTTTATTTAAGTTCATTATAAAAACGGTTAAAATATATATAGTATAAACTAATGTGGAAATAAAAAATAATACAATATATAAAATAAAGCAAATATTCGATGTAAAAATATAATTCTATTTAAAATTTAAGTAAATACAAAAGTTATGCGGATTTCGAAAATATTTAGAAATTAGCTACAAATCTTATAAATATTTAATGCTAATTAAGGAGTTTTAATCGATAATACCGCAATCGCCAATGTTGATATCCCTTTAATTAGTAATTAATTTATTCGTAGATTTAATATAATATTACTTTAAAAAAATAACGAACCGGACTAATACGGTTTCCGTAATTTGAATTTATTTCTTACGTTTTAATTTATCTAGTTTATCCAAATTATCGATATTTTAAAAAATAATCTCTATTATTTTTTCATATTATATTTTTTTCGTTTTTTAAATGCAATAAGTATAAATTTTGACAAAGTGTGCGGTTGTTATGGCAGTTTTTAATTTCTTCGAATTTATAATACTAAATAATATTTTCTCATAATTATTCCGGATTAAGATTATAAACGTAATAATTAGGGTCTTAATAATAAATATACGAAAAATAACGAACAGAAACTTTTTAAATAATTTGCATTTAAATATCTGTTATTTACAATAAAAATAAAACGTTATTGAAAGAAACTTAAATAGAATAATAATTAAAAACCAATTACGTTTTGAGACTTTTATTTTGGAAAAACATTAATATATTTTTTAATATTGGAAATTATTTTAAAACAAATATTTATAAAATAACTTTAAGACAGAAAACTTTGAAAAAAACAAAATTATATCATATTTTAATACGTTTAATATAATTAAAAACATAAAAATATCCTGATTACCTAATTATAACACTCGTTAACAAATTTAGCAAATTTAAAATTACGAAAATCGTCGGCGAATTTAGCAAGTTCAAAATTTCAAAAATCATTAATATATCCAGTAAATTCCGGAACAACCAAAATTAATCAAATATATATATATAATTACGTTTATTTCTATAATGTAAATAACATGAATTTATAATATTCATTAATATTAATATTTTATAATTAATATTTCATTATTTAGAACGTTTTTAGTATTACAGAACATAATATATGATTATAATTATTACTTAACTTTTTATAATATTTTTATAAAGATAAATTTATACGATTCAAATTTAATAATTAACTAAATTATTTAGTTATTATTTGTTATAAAGTTTTTTTTACTAATATCGTTAAATTTTAAATAATATCGCCGATATTATATTTATTATTATGTAAAGTAAAATGTTTATTTAATAGGTTTTTAAGAATTTTATTAATAAAATAAAATTTAAGAAAAAGGAAAAATAATTTCGCCTTTTTTAAAAGGAAGTTTCTTGACGATTAAATATTATAATTAAATGTATTTTTTAACTTAAGTAAGATAAGAATAATTTTATAATATTTTTTATGTTATTTACGAAACACTTAGAGAAGAAAATCGTTTAAGATAAAAAAACCTTTTTTAAATAAGGTACATTATTTCATTAAATTCTTTAAACCAGAGATTTTTAACAAAATCTCAATTAAATTATACTTATTCTTAATTTAATGTCAGATATATTTAAAAAATTTCTTATTCGATTTATTACGTTTATTATACAAATTAAATTTGAAATTAAATAATGTATCGGAAATATAATTCTTTAATTTAAATTTACTATAAGAAAATATGTTATTTTAGTAATAAAGAATATAATTCAAAAATAATGGAAATTTATACTACTTATTAATAATTTGAATAAATATTAACGAAAGTTTCGACATAATAAATAAAGAAATAAAAGCCGTACTATAAATTTAATAGTTACAATGAAAGACATTAATATTTAATTACAAAGATATATTTATTTATTTAGATATTATATTAAAATATAAATAAAAATACTAATAATTACATTTTTTTAATAATTTTAAAAGAATATATAAAAAGATGTTTAAGTTTTACCGGCCTAATTATTTATTAATTTATATTATAATAATAATTAAAATTAATAATAAATAATTCAATTTAATATTATACGAATACTAAAGAAAAATATAATAATAGATTTTAAATTAATATTAATACTTTATAATATAATAATATTTTATATCATTTTATATTAAGATTTATAAAATTATATGTTATATATAAAAGATTAAAATTAAATTAAATATTATAATTATGAAAAAAATGATATAAAGTTTATAAATATTATTTATTTAAGAAATAATAATAAAGTAAATAAATATTAATATTTCAAGAATAATTTAAAAATTATTAATATAATCCAAATTAAGTATTTATTAAGTCTATTATAATAAGATATTTAACAAAAAGTATAGCAAGCCTAGAAATCAATTTACAAAATATTTCGGAAATGATAAAATGCCTTAAAAAGATAATTTAAGAAATATTAATGTTAAATAAAAAATATTCATTTTGGAATTTTTAATCGATACGGTAAAATATAGGTTATTTATTATTAACGTTAAAACTGCCCCAATTATAAAATTTAAAAATAATATATTTATAATAAAATTACCTTTATGTATTATAAAGAATTTACTTATTTAAATAAAACGGAAAATAATAAATAATAATATCCGTATTTTCGATTTATAATTCTGGAAAATACTTTTTTTAATTGGTTGTAATAAAAGATTGGTTTAAAAAAGATAATATCCTTAAAAAGGCTTTTTTTATAAGTAATACAATAATGAAATAAAAAAATAATTTAATATGCCGTAAAGAGATATTCCTGGAAAGTTATTATAAATTCCGAAAAGAAATTTAACAATTTTTTCGGGATTTTTAATAAAAACACGATAAAGCTTAATAAAAAGCTATATATTATATTAAGAAATAATTTACTTAATAAATAAAAGAATTACAACAGAATTATAAAAACTTAATATAGTTCGAAAGAACAATATGCCGGCAAAAGCGATAAATATAGCATTTTAACGCGTTATATAGGGAATTACAAATAAGGCTTAATAAATTTAAATAAAAATAAAAAAAGGCTACTTATAAAGAAGTCATAAAATGACGAGATTTAAAAAATTTAAAAGGAATTTTTAAGAAAGACCTTAAATATAACGATAAAAACAGTTAATAAATTTATTTTTTTGCATATACGAATTAACACGTATTAATATATAGTAACAATGAATTATAAGGTTTTAAGCGGAAATTAAATTATATTAAAGATCGTTAACGAACTTAAATTATTATAAAAATATAAGTTAAAGTTTTATATAATTATAAATGCTAAAGGTTAGGATTTTGCTTACAATTACGAAAAGGTTTTGTGTAAAATTAATGATTTCAAGATTTTTGTTTAAAAAAATATTAAATAATTAATTTCTATATCGTTTTATTCGAGAATGATAATATAATTTTAAAAATAGTAAGGATATATTAATACGGAATCCTAATTAACAGAAAAATTAATTAAATAAAATTAGTTTTATATTTTATTAATAAGTAAAGTTCAAAAAAATTAATAGTTGATCGGAACTGGTGATAAATATAAGTATAACGATATAATGAATATTTTATTACTTAGAAAAATATAATATAAAAAGGAAAATAAATGTTAAAAAATTTGTAACATATTATTATTATAAAGATAAAATTAGAGTAATTAAATAACGATTTAAAATAATAACCTTAAAAGTCAAAAGATTCAATTAATTATATTATTATAATAAGATAAATATTAATACCTTTTTTAAAAAGTTTAATACGAAATTACGAGAACATAATAAATAAAATTAGGAGATTATTTTTAAGAAAAAATTATTAATAAAGTTTTATTTTATTTACAACCTTGGTAAAAACGAATTACACGTTTTTAAAAAAGAATTAAAAAATTGGTTATAAAAAAATTAAATTTTATATTCGAAATTTATAAGAATATAGCCCTTATAAGGATAAGGCTAGTAGCCGACCAGCTACCGATTAGCTACTAACTCACTTACTAATATAAATCCATTATCTGGCAGCTAATAGAAAACGCCAGATAAAAATAACTTAATACATTTATTTCAAAAAATCTGCTTTACGATTGGTCAGAAATCACCTTATCTAGCTTATAGCTATCCATTATTTTACAATTTCTTTATTTATTATAAAAGATAACGCGATAATTACCAAAAGCAATGTTCGCCGATTGCAAAACGAACTTAAGTTATTAATCGAAAAAACCGCCGATCGGAACTTAATTAACGAACGATCGATTACGGTATAGGAATAGGCGAAAAAGCTTATAACGGAGCCTTAACGGGCAAAAAACCATAATTCCCAAAATTCCGAATTACTTTATATATATAATAAAGATACGTCCTAATAATTATTAGTTAAACAATTAAAAAATACATATAATATGATAACTGTATCCCGGAATTTAAAACAAAAGAAAATTAAACCTCTTAATAATAATAAAATTATAAAAATTATTTATTAATAAAACGAATAATATTCGGAATTATTTTGATAATTAGCAAAATGATAAATAATAATATAAATTAAAACAAGTAAAATTTTATAAGTTGATTGCGATATCGTTGCAAAAGCTTAAAAGCGATAAATAAATACTGCGTTATAATTACTCGAAATTTTTTAAACGTATATCGATTAAAAAGATTAAATAAAGAGTATTACGAAAATTTACGCTAAAAGGCCAAGGCGAAATGTGTTTACTTATATTTAATAGGTTATAGGTTACATGGACGTTTGTATTATAAACGTTTAATAATTAAACCGTATTACGGTTAATTATTTTAATTATAAAAAAGATTAAAAATAAAAGATTTATAGATTTTTTAGGAAAAACGTAAGTAAATCTTAATTTTTCTATAGGGAATATAAGAAACAATTTATAAAACTATAATAACGATCCGATTAATTGTCGTTGGATTTTTACGTTAAATAAACCTTCTTAATTCAAAATATAAAGTTTATAGATATTTTTAATTCGGAAAATAATTAAAATAATAACCGTTTGATTTTTAATTATTTTCATAAATTAATAACGTAATAAATAAAGTAAAATGCTATTAAAACGCTGGAAAAAAACGAAAAAAAATTAATTATTTTCCGTCAAAAAATATTAATACAAATAAACAATTTTATTTTAACTTTTTCGAGAAAAGAAATCCTTAAAACAAATTAAAGATATTATATAAAAATAATAAGGATTATAAACGTTTTTATATTTAAAAAGCGAATATCGCCAATTTAATTCCAATAGGAATAAATTTATACGACTTAATACCTTTAATTTTTATAAGGACAAATTTAAATATTATAATTATTAGAAACCAAGCAATAAAAACGTAAATTATAAATTAAAACAAGATATAAAAACCTTATTATCCCGGCCATACGAAAACCGATTTCCGAAAGTCGTATAAAACGTTATAATATATAACGATAAATTAAATTAATCCTTAAACTTAAACCCAAAAAACGCCGGAATAAATATATATATTTAATCTATTTCGGCTAATAACTATAAAACGGTTAAAATAAAATTACTTTTTAAAAACGCCATTTTTTGAAAAACATATAGGAAATATAGCAATATAAATAAATATCAATATCAGAACATAAATAAATATTATAAATAAAACATTAATAAGAAAATTTAATTTCTAATTAATTTCCGTAAATATTCCGGGTTTTATCGATATTAACGGTACGTATATTAAGTATTATAAGATTTAGGAAATTCTTACTAACATAATAAATAATAACAAAAACGAACGGAAATTTAAACAAATTTATTTTATAATCTGTCGTAATCAAAAAAGACCTAATTTTTTATTATTTTAATATGGAATAAATAAATTAAAAGTCCTATTAAATATAATTATATATTAATAATTTTACGGATTATTACAAAACGTTAATAAATAGAAAATCGTAAACTTAACGTTTTGCAGTAAACAAATTTATACCGTTAATATAATAGGTTTAGCCGAAAAATTAAATATCTCGGAATTTGAGATATAATAAAAATAAAAGATAACAGATTTCCTTATATACTTAAAGAATTTCCGGCGAATATATTCCGAAAAAATAATAAAAGAAACACTTTAATTATTAAGAGTAAAATATGCAATAAACCTGATTTTAAAGAAAAACGGTTTTTTTTCAGCCTAATTTACCTTATTTCGGAAATTTAAAAAATTATACTCGAAAAATATATCCGAAAAGTTTTAACAATAGTCCGAATACGTTATTCGAAAACGGACGTAAAAATATTAATATTCTTTATGCCCCAAAAAAACGGCAATTTCCCATTATACGTCGAATATAAGTGATTAAATCGGATAACGATAAAAAACCGATATCCTTTATTTTTAATTTTAAAAATAATAAATCGTCTAAGATTAATTAAGGTATTTTCGAAAATTAATTTTAAAAATATTTATTACCGTATTAAAATTAAAAAAGATAATTAATAAAAAGCTGTATTTTAAATACGATATGGATAATTTAAATATACGGTTAGATTATATACTATTATTAATACGTTAATTACGTTCTAAATTTATACGCATAACGGATTAATTAAATTAATTCAGTATATATATATAATATATTTAAATAATATAATTATTTAATTAGATAACGAAAAGAATATGTAAAATATATTTAATTGATTTACGAACGGCTATTATAATATTAATTATTTGCCAAAATATTTAAATGCGAATTTTTCAAAACAAAATGTTATTTAAATTTTATAATTAATACCGATAATTTAAAAATAAACCGCCGACAAATAAATATTGTCGAAATACAACCAAAAATCAAAAATAATTTATAATATTTAAATATTTTTTAGATTTATAAATCTTTATCGGAAATTTATTCTTAAACTTTTAAAAACGGCATAAGATAAAAAAACAATACAATTTCGGTAATCCGAAAAAGTTAAAAAAGCGTTCCGAAACCTAAAAAATATACTTTTTAATTAATAACTATTTTCCGATATTAAAATAGTTTCAAAACTTTTAAGGTTAAACCAAACGGTTTAATAAAAACTATATTAAAAATATTTTTATAAAAATACGGAAAATATAGGCGTTTTATTGTATAGTAATTGTTACAATTAAGTCGAACCGAAAAATAATGATTTAAAAGGTAATAAAAATTATTGACAATTATAAAAAACTTAAAACATTAACGGTAATATCTTAAAAATACGGAAAAAATTTAAATTTAATTAATTATATAATGTTAAACAATATAATAAAGACGCCGGCGCGTAACTTTAAAAGAAAATTAAGTTAATAAATTTACTGTTTTACGTATTTTAATTTTAAAATTTAATATTAACTAGGCGTTATTAATTCGACAAATAAGTTATTTAAACGTTCGGATTATATATTGAAGGAAATCGCGTATAAAGACGGAATTTTTATATTATTTAAGAAATTCGAATTTAGGAATAATATGCCGGAAAACGTACGAAAAACGGTCGTAAAAATATAACGCGACTTAAAACATTATAAGGGGGCAAAAGGCCTTATAAAAATAACTTAAAATTCGTTTACCGCAAAAATTCTAAGTAGATTTTAAATAAAAAAACTTAAATAATTATTATCCGCGTAAAAAAAACAGAAAACCTTTATTACATAATCGCAAAAGATTTTCGAAAAAAAAAGGAAAATAAAGAATTATATATTTATCGAACTTTTTATTTGCAAATAATAATATAAATATAAATCGTAATAATAATACGATTAATAATTAAATAATAATAACCGTAAATTACGATTATATTACGATCGGATTTCGAAACGTTTAAGGAAAATAAAATTAATATTAAAGTTATTATTTATAATTAGTACATTTTACGTTTTTTAGCAAAAGAATTAGCCAATAACGAAACGACATTATAATCGAAGATTTCCCATTAATTTTACGATCGGGTTCGAAAATTACAAATTAAGGATTTAAATATTATACAATTAATACGGATAATTAAATACTAAGTCGGAATAAAAAGAAAATACCCTCTAAAATTAAATAAAATTTTATATTATGAAAATAAAGTCGCAATCCTATTATACATTATTTTACGGAAATATTTAATCAACTAATATTATAATAATTTAAAAATAAGATATATAATATATATTTATATATTAAAATTAATAATTAAAAGGTTTTATTAAGAAAATATAACAAATAACATTTAAAATTATAGTAAGTAACATCTATATTATTAAGACATTTTAAAAATACATTATAAACCATATATATAATTATAACTTTTATTATTATTTAAATAATGTTTTTAAGAAATCTCGTTATATTCTATTACGGGATTTCCTAAAACCTTAGATTTAAACGGATTAAAATGCGATATAATTTTAGAGATTATTACCCGTTTTACGAAATTAAAATTATTTATTTTTATAATTAAAATTCTAACCGTAGTAAAATTAATTTAATTGTTTTACGACGAAATTAAATATAAATTCAATATATCAACGGGAAGTTTTAACAATAAAAACAAATTATTAATAAATTAATTATGGGCAAAGCTTTTTAAAAAGCAAAAAATCAAATATTAAATATTAAATATTGATTATCACCAAATTAACAAATTAACGAAATATATTTATTAAATCTTAAAATATTATTTCCGTAATTACGTTATTAAATATTAAAATTATTAATTAAAATTATTACGAAATACGGAATTAATATATAATAATACGTAAAACGTATTTATCGGCCGTTTTTCGTTCGAAGCCTTATATAGATATTATTTAAAAATGGTAAAATACCTTTTACAAAATTTTAAGAAATAAATATAAGAAATTAAAAAGCGTTTCGAAAAAATACCGGTTATTTATTAAATAATATACGAACATTAAGAAAAAAAATAACGGCAGCCTAGAAAAAATATTATTATTAATGTTATACGGCTATAAACTTTTAATTAAGATAATAAATAAATTTATCGACCAAATATTTTAAATTTAAAAATAGAAAATTCGTATTTATTTATATCCGATTCGCAATTAAAAAACAAATACATTTTTAAACGTACAGAATAATCCATTTTATTAAAGTTTAACGGATATATAATATATTTTTAATATCCTTATTAAAACCGTAACATAACCGAAAACCGGGTAACGTTTAAATAACGTTATCGAACTTAATAAAAGAACAAAAAGAATAAATAATAAAAAATATCGTTTATTATAAAAATAACCAAGGGCAGCATAAATATTTAATTAAATAAAAAGGTTAACCTGCCAAATATAATACGTAAAAACCTCGAAAATATTTTAAATACGCGTTTAAAATAGTATAACGTTAAAAGAAAAAAAATTAAATACATATATAAAAAATAAAATAACTCACAAATTATAAGGTAATAACAACTTAATAAAAATTAATTACTTAATAATTATAAATATTATAAAAAATAATTCGAAATAAAATTAAAATATTAATATGAAAATATTATTTAATTATATAATTGCTTTTAATTTTTTCGCAAATAATTATTTTATCGTATATCAGTTAGAAACCTATAAATAACATAAACGAAATTAAAGTTTTATTTCGAAAACATAATTTCGTACTTAATTATTAAATCTTACGTTAATTAGCCCTTAATAAACGTATTAAGGAAATTAATATAAAAATATCGAATAATAATCGAAAAACATATAACGGCAAAAAGCGGGTATATTTATTAAATTTGCTAACCGTAAAACCTAGAAAAAAACATAAAAACATTTTATTTCTTATAAAAAATAAAATTTAAATAATCGAAATATAATTTGTCAATAATCGGAAATAAGACGCCGTTTTTAAAACGCTTAACGTACTTAAGTTTAATAATAACTTTACCAGGTAAAACCGTTTCTTAGTTATGGTTATTAATAAATATTAAAATTTCGTTAAAACGTCGAAAAACGAGCGGAAAATACTTATAAACAAAAAGCGTAACTGTATAACGACTTTCGAAAATCGCCTTATATATAAAGGTACCCTAAAATTACGCCTAATCGGAAATTAATTACGAAATAATAAGAAAAAAATCGTAATACTTACAAAAACAATTTAAATTTATAAACTCAAAAAAACGGCATTAAAATTGGACTTTTACAGCCATAATAAACAATCGGAAATCAACTTCCGTTATATTAAGAAAACGATATTCATTAATAATAATTACGTTAAAAACGAATTCGGCTTCGCGAAAAACGTCGAGTCGACGACCGACCGCAATTACGTCAGAACGTTTATACTAGATATCTGCAGTACGAACTTTCTCGAACTCGTTAATTAATTCCTAATTATCGGTGCCGAATTAAAAAACCTTTTCGGCGGCACCTTTAACGATCGGAATCTGAACGGAAATTAAATAACGATATTAATAACGTTAGAAATAATTATTTACCGCGCAAAAAGTCTAATAATAATAATTGGCCACGATATAATTCAAAGCGCCCGGAGCCTAAATACAAATTATACGGTAATCGAAATAACGCTATATTACGTAAATATAATACGGCTTATTACCGCCCGTAATACGACTAATATTTACCTTACTATCGGTATCGAAAAGATAATGCTAAAAGAAATCCTAATTCTTATTAATATCAAAATACTACTTTTCTTAAAACTTCTTATTCTTATGACCCAACGGGCTGCGGCCTCGGAAACGGTCGCCACAAACGACTAAGCCAGGTGGATCAAGTCACGTGATGGCTCGACAGGATCGATCGTAGAGCCTGTAGAGCCAGGCTCGACAGGATTAAAGAATCAAGGATATATACGCTCATTAATTCCATAGTCTAGATAGCTTCAGCTTGCAGTACAACATCGTTACCCAAGGCACCCTTGGTATTACGAGACGTGACACGTTACTGTATCTATTGCTCAGATTCCCACGATACTCCTGCCAACATAAACCCGTCGACTTAAAGTTTAATAGTTGGTTAAACCGCATAGCTCGTCACACTTATAAAAAAAATATAACAAACGGAAATAACACGTAAAACAAACGGAAAAAATGAAATAAAATTAAAAAAAGACAGAAAACCGAAAAGAACGCGTACGCAAAAAAAAAATTAAAAAATATGGGCGCAAAAAAGAAAAAAAAGTAAATAAAATAAGGTTAAAAACGGATTATAATAAAAAAACTAGGCGGAATATAATTAATTACGTAATACAATACGCATTAAATATTACGGCAACAATTTATAATATAACATAACGGTAAATTATCGGTAAATATATGCAACTAGATTTACAAAACGTATTATATCAAATTAATAATAATATTATTAAAAATTTATAACTTAAAAAGGGAAAATAATTATAAGAATATAGCCCTTATAGAAATAAAGCTGGTAACCGACTAGTTATTAATTAACTACCGACCTACTTACTAGTATAAATCTACCATCTGGCAGCTAATAAGAAACGCTAGATAAAAATAACCTAATATACTTACTTCTTAAAATCCGCCTTACGACTGGTCGGAGATCACCTCACCCCGCTTACAGCTGTCCATTATCTTACAAAATTATTAATAAGGTATTTTATATTTTTCGTATTAAAAAATTGTAAATTACGATTTATAATTAATTATTAATAATTAAATAATATTACTGTTAAAAATTAAATATTATGGCTTTTAATTATTACAATGAAATATTAATTTTACAGAACTAAATAATTTATAATATTGAATTTTAAAAATAGATATAACCTTATTAAAATTAAAAAGGAATAGAAATAAAAATAATTTTTAAAACGAAATTTAAATTATTTAAGTATTTGGTTATGTTAATAAGATTTACAAACGTATTAGTAACTTTTTAACGAATAGTAAATTATGTGTTACGAAAATATCTTGATGTTTTTGTTATGTACTATCTCGACGATATTCTTATTTACTCGAAAACGGAAAAACCATATGCAGGATATATTCATAACGTTTTTTTAAGTTTTATAAAACGCCAAATTATTAGCTAACGCAGAAAAAACCAGTTTTATAAGTAAAAAGTAAAATATCTGGGACATATTATTACACCGAAATATATCAAAATGGATCTAAAGAAAATTGTTATAATTACGAAATAATAGATGCCAATAACAGTTAAAAAGATATAGGTATTTTTAGATTTATTAATTATTACAACGAGTTTATTCGGAATTTAACAAAATCGTTATATTTTTAATTAATTTTATTAAGACCTAAAAGAAATTTATATAAACGGCTTTAGTAATAAAAGCGTTTTAAAAAATTAAATATACGATTATTAATAAATTAATGTTAATTAAATAAAATTTAATAGGTTTCGTTAAATTAAAAAGCGACGTTTCGAATTACGCATTAAATGCGGTAATTAAATAATGAAATAATTAACATAAATTATATTTTATTGTATTTTTTATGTAAATTATTAAAAGCCAAACTTATTGACGGTATTCCAAATAAGATATTTATAATTATTATTATAATATTTCGAAAATTTAAATTTTTTTTGAAAGAAATGTTTATTAAATTATAATTTATATAGATTATTAAAGGTTTATTTATTTTATTACCATTAAAGAATTTACAAGGTAATAATTACGATATGTAAAAAAAAAGGTAATAAATCTCGATTTCGTTAATATTTATAAAAAGATTTTAAAAAAACTAATAAAGCTAAAATTTTATATAAATAATTAAATTTTAAAGAAACATTAGCTAAAATTAACGATAAAATATTTAATGTTATTCTAAAAAAAATACTTATATTTATGAAAAATTACGATAATACTCACAATATTATGCGATATATATAAGAAGGTTAAAGAATATAACAACAATTTATTAAAAACCGAAAAATTGAAAAAGTAATAAGTTTTTAAAAAATATTAAATAAATTTGATACATTAGATATACGAATATCAATTATATAGATATCTAGGGATTTATAAAACCTTATAACGATTTTAATATATATATTTTTTTGGTTAAAATAAAAAACATAATTTAAAGAGTATAACGGTAATGTAACCTTTATAATAAAATTAAAATCTAACGATATAAACCTTATAAAAATTATAATTATTACCGGCTTTTAAGAAATTATGAAATTCCATTAGTATAAATTTTATTATTAAGTTTTCCTTATCCGAAAATTTAATAATAGGAATATGTTATAATAAAATTGTTTTTATAATTACCTAATTTATGAAGGTTTTTTAGTTTTATTTTATTATAAAGATATTAATCTAAAATAAATAATATATTTTTAAAGCAAAATTACTTTTAATATATATAAATTATTATGCAAAATCATTTTAAATAAAAAAACAATATTTACTTTAAAATTTAGGCAAAATCTTATAATACAAATTAATTTAAATTATAAGTTATTTAATATATTTAAATTTCGAACGAACGGATAAATAAAACGATTACACCAGATATTAAAAACGCATTTGCGATATTATGTTAATTACAAACAAAATAATTAAGTTAAAAAGGTATTTATTACTTAGTTACTTTATAATATTAGTAATTATAAAAATATTAAGATAATTCCCGTTTATGCAAATTTTAAAATTACCTTAAATACTTATAAAAATATATATAATAAATCTGTTAACGTCAAAATAATTAAAATAATTATTTTAAAAACATGAACTTAAAATTAAAGTTTATACCAAACTAGATAAGCAAATATTACGACGAAAAAGGGTTAAAAACTAATTGTTTTTTAAAAAAAGAATTAATTTATCTTGTTGTTAAAAATATTTAAACGAAAAAAACCTAGCAAAAAATTCGATTTCAAATATATCGGTCAATACAAAATCGTTAAGAAAATTTCAAAAAATAATTCTTTATTAAAGCTTTTTTCAAGAGTTAAATTTTACTTGATTTTTTACGTTTGTTTACTTAAATTAATAATAAATATAATTAAAATATATATGGTGTAGAATAATATAAAAGTAAAAAATAATATAATATACGCAATAAAAAATATTCGGTATAAAAAATTAATTTTACCCAGTATTTAATTTAAAAGAATACCCGAATTCCGAAAACACTTAGAAACTAACTAAAAATCTTATAAATACCTAACGTTTATTAAGGAGTTTTTACCGATAATATCGAAATCGGCAAAGTTAAAAGTTTTCCAATTAATAATTAACTACTTTATAAGCTTATTACTGGATTAATTAAAAAGAACAACGGACGGTGCCGATACAGTTCCTGCAGTTTTTGTCTATTCCTTGTACTTTAATTTATCTAATTCCTTTAGGTTATCGATACCGTAAAAAATAAATTTTATCATTTTTATTATCATATCCTTTTCTGTTTTTAAATGTAACAAATATAGGCTTTAGCAAATTCCTCAACTTTTAAAGTAACTTTCAGCTTTTTTTTTCGAACTTGCGATATTAAGAGGCAATTTTTTAAATTTGCTCCGGATTAAAATTACGAACGTTACAATTAGTTTGTTAATAACGGACATATAAAAAATAACAAAAGAATTCTTTTCGGACAATTTGTATTTAAATTTCCGTTATTCGCAGTAAGAACAAGGTGTTATTTAACGAGAATTAAATAAAATAACGGCTAAAAACAAATTATACTATAAAACTTTTATTTTAAAACAAAATTTAACGTATTTTTTGATACGGGAAATTATTTTAAGATAAATATTTGTAAATCAAATTTCGAAATAAAGATTTTAGAAAAAAAAGATCGCATTATAATCCAATATATTTAGCATAATTAAAAAAAATGAAAATACCCTAATTACGTAATTATGAGGATTGCTAGCAAATCCAATAAATCCAGAATTACGAGAATCGCCGGCAAGTCCAGTAAGTTCAGGATTGCAAGGATCGCTAGCGAATCCAGCAAATCCCGGAATAACTAAAACCAGTAAAAAGTATATAATTACGTTTATTTTCATAATTTGGATAACATTAACTTATAATACTTATTAATACTAGTCGTTCGCAATTAACATTTTGTTACTTAAGAGGTTTGTGATATTATAAGACGTAATACGTTACTATAGTTACTGCTTAGATTTTTATAATATTTCTGCCAATATAAACTCGTACGACTAAGGTTTAATAGTTGGTTAAACCACCTAGCCGTTACAAGTTAGATTTATTAAGCCATTAATTAATGATAGTTTATATCTTTTTATAGCGTATTTGTAAAACTTTGACATTATACACTAATACATATAACTGAAGAAAGTGTATTTAACAAGTTGCTTAACCTTTAAAGGGTTCTAGATAGAGAGTGAGAGTAACGAGCCCTCTTTATATACATAGAAAAAACAGTGATAGCTAAGAGACACAGCTACCGGAGTGGCGAAAGCGATAGCCGCTAGTCTAAAGACTAGCTAAGCTAAGGCGTTCTAGATTCGTGTGAAGGCTAGGCGGTTTAACCAACTATTAAACCTAAGTCGTACGGGTTTATGTTGGCAGGAGTATCGTAGGAATCTGAGCAATAAATATAATAACGTATTACGTCTCGTAATACCAAAAGTGCCTTAGGTAACGATATTATATTATAAGCTAAAGCTATTTAAACTATAAAAGTAATAAGCGTATATATCTTTATAAGTTAATTAAATTTTTATTAAATTTTAACGTTATTAGAAATTTAATGCCATTAGATTCGGTTGGTTCTGTATGGATTTATTTAGATCTTGATGCCAAAAAAGATCTAAATCACGTGACTCTTTTTTTGTGGGTCCGACCGTTTTCGTGGCCGATCTTGGGTTGTGTTACAGGAACAGGGGTTCCTGTCTCGAGGAGACCTACTTGTAAGGACTAGCGCGGACCTGTCACGGGTAAACTCCGGACAGGAAAGCTTGGCTTTTTGAGTGATCTAGGTGATCTAAGTGATCTGGACCAGATCACATAAATCACGTAGATCCACGACACACTCACTTTAAGGAATTGGGATATATAATAAATCGGTTTCTCATGTAAATAGCACCTACTTAGTTTCACTCCTTAGCTATCAATCTAAGCTCTCAACCAAGAGGCAATTGCACCGTTCTCTAATTGAGGGAAGAGTCTTTAAATCTCTTTAACGAACAGACCACTGAATCATTCTTCGCCCTATTGTTACCTGCAAATCAAGAACCCTTTTCGGATACTGCTCATACCTCCAGGTGGATGTATGACAGGTTCGTTACAGGTTGGGTCGTAACAATTCGACAGTTTTAAATGCTTAAGGTCCTTATTTTTTTCCGTATAAGCACTTTAATTTGGTATTTAGGTATTTAAAATTGCGATAATATTATGCGAAATTCCTATAATTAACGGGTAATCTTTATTTATTATTTGAAGTTTATACGAAAAGTGTTAAAGCGTTTTATTAAGCGCCCTTTATACAGTAGGCAAGCCGGCCTCCTTAAAAAATATATGTGTTAAGGTGGTTTTTCAGGCCGACAGAGTTGCTTTCGCCGTTAAGATAAATATTCGTTATAGAATATAAATATGCCAGCTTATTTTGGTATTAACTTTTTTTTTCCGAAAACGCAGTACTTTAAGGTTTAGCTTGCGGCGACCGTAATACTACGTTTCTGTGCCGTATAATGCCGTAGGAATTACGTACGTTACGATAGCTTTTCGAAGGCTGGCAGCTAAAAGGCCGTGTTTGATATTGGCCAGATTGCGGAGATGCTGGGCGAGCGTTATGGTTTTGCCGGCCCGTTCCGTTACGTATTTTTTAAAAGTAAGTTTTCGATCGAACCATATTCCTAGCTACCTGAGCGCTGGTTTCCTTTTGCTCCCTTTAGCTTTCGGACCGGTTGGATAGTGAAATGTTCGTTAGTTACCACTGGGGGGTTACCCCTGTCTTTTTTGTTAGTGATATGAATCATGCACTTTTCCGGAGCAAAAAAACTTTATTGTCGTCTCCCTATTAAAGAACGCGCCGTACGTCCTTTGCTAGTTTTACGTTCTCCTCGAATAACCGTGAGGTGCGGTATAGGCAAAGGTTATTTATGTAGCCGAAACGTAGCTTAGGGTCCTGCTGAAACAATTCCGCCAGATATAATATGTAAAACACCGGCGACCAGAGCGAGCCCTGAGGTGTACCGCACCATGCCCCTTTATATCCCGTAATTGCTCTTTCCAGGTACATTCTAACGACCCTATTTGTAAGAAAAAAATTCCGTTAGCCGCAGGACCTCCAGCGGCCACCCCGGCGCCTTATCCGTTCTAGCAGCCCGCGTTTAAGCAGAGCGTCGAACGCACTTTGTACGTCTATCGTAACTATTAATACCTCCCGGCCAGCAGCAAACGCGTCTTTCACCTTATGTACGAAAGATGCTACCAGGTCTATCGTTATTCGGGTTTTTTAACACCCGCCATAGCTATAAGAAATTCGGAATCGTGGCGCGGTTTGATAAGGCATCCTGATGATAGTATGTGAAGTAACTGTAAAATAAGTTGATAAGGATAAATGGTTGGGTATATAATCGAGTGTAAAGGGGGAAAAATTGAGTAAAGATAGTCAAGAAACATTCGGAATCAAGAGAGTGCACATACATACATATATATATATCCACACAGAGAGGGAGAAAGGAAAACGAACTTCGTTAGTTAACCTATTAAGAACAGTCTGTGCAATTGATGCCCTTGTACAGTAAGTATTATAAGGTATTACCTTATACTTCTCCTAGTAAGCGGTATAATAAATGCAATAGGAACTGAGGAGCCTTATGCTATGTATCGTTTGCGACATCTAACCTTGCGTCCGAGCAGCTCAATCCTACCCCTTGCCTAATTGCCTCTCCTTTAGCTTCATACAGTATAGTACCTAAAGAACGCAGTGACATCGCCCTCGCCACCGGAAGGTCTCTGCCAACTGCTCGTGAACCTCCCGCTATAGCAGCTTCTTCTCCTTTAGCAGAAATTTACAAGGGGCAGAAGTTGGGGTTAGTCGAACTTTGTTGATGGGGTCATGCATTATCCGGGTGGCTCCGGCGGAACTGCTGTAGCTTCTCGCGACAGTTCTTCAAATGCGCAGCAGGCTCCCAACTATTGTGCTCGTGCCCACATCCTCCCCACTTGATCAGGTACTCCACCCGCCTTCCTCGTCGTGAGTCCAGGGTCTCCTCGACCTTAAACTCGCCGTCTTAAATCTCCTTCCATGGCAGCTGATCCTTCCCCTCCTTCAGCTGTTCGAGAAATTCGTTTCCCTCGGGTGCGGAGGCAACTCTTGATGGGAGGGCGCGCCCCGTCGAGGAAGTCCTCTCGGCCAGTGGCTTGCGTTGGAGGCTTTCAGGTGCGCGGTCTTTTTGTCCGTGATTCGCACAAGCGTTCCACCCAAACTCCAGCCGGAAAGTCGCCACCCCGTCCACTATAACGCGCTTGAGGACCGCGTTTCCAAGTGGCCATTCCTCGAACTTTGCGACAGCGGATTTGACTGGGCTCCTCTTCCAAAGCGGACCCCTGTGAAGATAGCTGGCTGGGAATACGGCGCTGACTTTGGCAGGCGCTTTGGGCGTTGGGTTGGTCTTTGAGCCTGTTGTGATCGGGAGCTAGTGTAATGCAGATGTATCTGCCGCCTGGGTGCCGCTCCGCGAGTTGTAGGGGTCGAAGTGCTTATCCTGCGCCGTTTGCGTGGGGGTCCAATACGTTACAGCCGAATTTGGCGATTAATGCGTTATGCAGAAGAGACGTTAGGCACCCACGCAGGCGGCAAGGCTTGGAAGGTGGCTTTGCTTACCACTCACCGAAGCCTTTCGAAGGCCTTGCAATGAGACTGGAAAAGAGCCTACCAAGTTTGGCTGGATATGAGCCTGGAATACTGCCTGGAGGCTCGCTTTCGCCCAAGCGCAAATAGTTAAAGGCAACCGTCACCTGTATTCATTGTATTATGGAAGCACTGAGCGATGATTCGAACGCAGCATCACAAGCCCAAGAGTATGGCTCTTTCGTGTTGCCCTCTGCCTAGGCTGCGAAGAAGGAAACTGCAAGCCAGTGAACCCAATGACTCAACTAGGCTTAGTCTCGATACTAAATATGAAACATTCAACCCACTAGGAACCATCGACGCAGAAAAGGCACCGATAACTTCGAATTCGGCATGCACCACTTTAACGCTCGGCTCACAGAACAACCAAGATGTAGATATTCAGGAACTCTGGTCCGAAGTCCAAGTCCTAGAAAATCATTACTCCCAACTCCATGGCTAGGGGCGGTTTAGATCTGCCGTACTGCAGGTGTCATGGAAAAGGGCACCCCTAGCAAGGGTCTTCGGATGATTGTTATTCCTCTCCGAAGCCCTGTATCAGTGGATCGCCCACAACAAGTGAGATCAACGCTTCCTAGCTTCATACAAGTCAATATAACCTCAAGAGCTGTGTATCTGCTCCCTAGTAAGTGTGACAGCAGGTCATTCACTTCTGCCAGAGATTCGCACCCGCCGTTGACGTGCTCATCCAGTCTGGCGGCGCTGGAGGTCCACAGGCAATCTGGGGTGTGCTCCGGGTTGTTTTCATAGTGAGCCTGCCCTTCGACCAAACGTTACACAGCTTGTAGCTAACATTGCATAGATCGCAGAGACGTCGCTGGCTTACTTCCAATTTGTGAACGCTGCTATGACGAAGATTAGTGATATCTTGTCCATCTCCAGGGAATATGAGCAGATATACGTGTCTGATCTCAGAGTGGGCAAAGAATTGTCAGAGGTCTATCGCGAGATATACGCCTTATACGCATTCGTGGAGCCCTGAGAAAAAGTGGTAAGAGTTTCGAGAATACCGGTAACCTTTATTTTGGAAGGGTTTAATGGAAATATAGCTTGGAAAAGATTTTTGAAAAACATCTCTAAATCGTTTAATGATGAGTTTAAAAACAACATCGACAGACTCCAGACGCGGGCCCAGAATCTTCGTGATCAAGTCCAGCTAGCTCACATAAAACGAGTGGAGATATCATATGGCCAACTTCAGCGATCGATGTCCCTGGCGCTAGAGGACAGCGCGAGTTTGGTAGCTTGCGCTCAGGAAAGAGATTCGAAAGGTTTGAGAATACTCGCTCAAAGTGATCAATACTCTACAATGCTAAAACTGGCCCCAGACCTTCTTAACGCCATATTAAAATGGCTCGATCCTATCGACCCTCAAGGCGAGTTGGACCGTGCAACAAAAAAGCGAACACCAGGTACTGGGACATGGATCTTCACGAACCAAATATATACCACATGGAGGCAAGCTCTAATCGACCATAAAACCAGCCTAATGACGATCTACGGCCGCCCTGGCAGTGGCAAAACGGTGCTGGCGGCCGTTATCATTGATGATCTTGAGGCTCATGTCAGAGAAAATAAGATGTCCGAAGTGCCCATCGCCTACTTCTTCTGTAACTCGGGAGAAAAGGGGAAACAATCAGGACTGGATGCATGCGCGACAATTCTGTCCCAGATCGTGCTCCAGTGCCCCAGCACCCTACCACTGATGGCGAAAGCATACTACACCTCTAAGCGATACGGGCGATCGAAGAGATCAGAGGGATAATCTTTTTGGCGTGCTCCGGGACGTTGCAGCATCATTACCACGAGTGTACTGCGTACTCGATGCTGTTGATGAGTGCGCCAATCCCGTGGAAGTTGCCCATTTGTATGGCGACATTGTGAAGAAGGCCTCTTCATTCAAATTGGTATGTTGCTCCAGGCCGCTGCAGTCTGTACAGCAGGCCTTCAGCTGTCCCCTATCTATTGTGCTGAATGCGGAGCTTGTGCAGCCAGACATCGACCTGTATCTGGAGCAGACCATGTTCAATTTGCCCTGGAACGAGCTCATTCGGGAGAGAGCATGCGCAAGGCTCTCGTCTGCCTCCGACGGGATGTTCCTATATGCGAACCTAGGGATACAAGCCCTGAAGATGGCCGCGGATTATCACAACATTATATAGACCCTTAATTCTCTCCCTGAGGGAATCAATGGCTTCTATACAGAGATGCTGAATCGCCTATCGCTTCAACCGGTTAAAAGTCAACGCCTGGCACGCGACATTTTGCACTTGGTCTGCTTGAGTGAGCGGGCTTTGACATGGGCCGAGCTGGAACATGCCTTGTCCTGGGACGATGGACAAGTCGTATTCAGGGCAGACCGAAAACCATTCAAGAGTGTCGTTCAAGAGCTGTGCTTTCCCTTGGTTGAATACAGCCAAGCCCGAGATGTCTTCATCGTCGCTCATCACTCAGTTAAGGAGTTCATCTGCAGTGCCGCTTCCTCATCAAAGCTGGCTGCGCCCGGATCCCAATTTCTTATCGACAAGCCTGAAGGCCATCACTTCATCACCACCAGGTTGTTGGCTGACTTAAGCGAAACTGAGATCGTGAATGAAACCAATGTTGACCCGAAGGTTCATCCACTTCTGGACTACTCCACCATGCATTGGTGCATCCATCTGTCCCAATCAGCTATCGAAGAGAAACTCCGTCAAAGGCTTCTAGCTTTCACATCATCACCGCAGCATAGAAGAACGTGGATCTTGCGGTACATACTCAAAGATAGGGCCTCCCTACCGCTGCAGCGAATCATGAAGCTCCAGAAACTCGTCAGTGAAACCATGGGCATGTGTTCAGCCCCGACCTCTTTCTTTGTTGAGGACTTAGCTGATCTCCAACATGTTTTGCTTGAGCTCGACCAGCTGCTCTTATCATCCACCCGAGAAACCCTAATTTCTAACTTTGAAAAGTTGCTGTATGTTAGAGATCTCGTGCGGGCATATGCCATGGCCGGGGAGCTTCCCCGAGGCATTCAACTCTTTTCCGCTGCCCTCGAGTCGACGCGAAAGACATTTGGCCCGCACTGTTTACAATCGCCCTGGCTGCTGAACAGCCTTGGATTATTGTACGGCCAACAGCATGACGTGCAAGAAGCAATCAATATCCAAACGCTTCCATACTTTCCATACCTTTCCATACCTTTCCATACCTTTCCATATTGATTAATAATGGAATGATAAGCTTAATAAGCGTTTATTTGCGAGTATATATAGCCCTGATTTTTCCCAACTGTTGTTGGGCTTCGATAGCTTGAATATAGACAATTCTATCTTCCGCGACACACCTTGAGCCTACCCTACACGTCTTCCCATACTAAACCTTCTAGGGTAGCCTCACCTTCTGTCCAAATTTTTAGAAACAGCTTGCACTCTCGATCCAAGAGAAACATCTTCCACCAGACCACGTCGACCATATCGGGACCATAAACGAGCTGGGACGTCTATATCGTCACCAGGGACGGTACAAGGAGTCATTGGCGTGTCACGACAGAGCCCTCGGGATTCTTCGAGCTATTTTCCCAGACACCGATCTCCAGGTGATTTGGTCCATTAACACGATGGCCCGATGCCTACAGAAGAGCGGTTCTCCAGATGAAGGACTATAACTTCACAGACAGGCGCTTTCTGGGCAGAGACAGGTCCTGGGTCCTGATCATCCGCATGCCATATGGACGCTTAGTGACATTGCAAGGTGTCAACGCGACCAAGGTCTCCTTTCCGAAGCCGTGGAGACTTTGGCTGAAGCGCTTGAGCGCCGGGAGAGAGTCTTGGGTTCCACGCATCCCGATACACTGTGAACGATCAATGATTTGGGTCTGCTGTATGAATCTCTTGGCCAACGTCAGAAAGCGGTCGAGTTTCATATGCGAGCGTGCCACGGACAGGTTGACGTGCTGGGCAAGAACCATGCGCACACGGCGAAGGCTTGTTATTCCCCCTTGAAACATCGGCATATCCGATCACAGCGCCTTACAGGGCTAAAATGAAGAATCGTAAGCGCTGTGAGCCAGGGCTAGACGGCCAAATACAATGGGCTAGGGCTTGATGACGTGGCCGTAGTCGTAACTCTGGCCTCGAGCTTTTAGGAATATGGCTGGATCTGACATGTCAGGATGCCTTTAAGGAGTTAGGCAGACTCTTGGCTAACGAACGACAAAGTCGCCACTGGCCGACCCGAGGGCCTATCTGTCATCTTAGAACATACTTGTTAGGACCGACAAGACACTGGCCAACCGTTGTGGTTCGGTCTCGATCCACCACCCCGACCCTTCGATAAGGGGAGGGTAAGCGGCTAAAGGTAGGGTGAGGGAATGGGTACCCGTGGGTGACCCACGAAGACCCATGGGTCCTGATGGGTACCCATCCACTACCTATCTAATTTGGTGGGTACCCGCGAGTACCCATCGGATTTGCCAAGAACCCATTAGGTATCTATTAGGTCTTGCCAAGGACCTACGGATACCTAGTGGGTAAAAAATTTGCATATAAAGCAAATCGTTTTAATAGTTTAAAATAATCTGAAATAATCCGGTAAAAGTAATAATATTAAAGAATTTGCAGCTAAATTATATAAAACTTTTTAGGTATTATAAAACCAAAAAACGCCGATTTCCCTTTAAACCGAATTTAAATTTTGTTTAAAATTTTATTATTATTATTATTTTACGCATTATCCGAATTTTTATTATTTTGCGCGTTATTATTTTGTACGTTATTATTTTACGTATTATTATTTTGCCCGTTATTATTTTACGCGTTTTTTTAATACGTTTAAAATTTTGATTATAAGCTTTGCCTAACGAAACGTTAAGTTTTTTACCGGGAGCCGCATTTTTTTACTTACCGTTTTGCTAAGTTTTAATAATGGCTTAAAATATTTTTAATTAATTGCATTTTTTTATTAAATAATAATTCGTTTAACGTAAATGGCATATAAATTAATTATTATAAAAAATTAAATTATTTTAAAATTATTATATATATTATTTATTTTTAAATAATTTAATTAATACAGTTTTTGCTACTTTTTATATAACGCTTATCATAAAAATTTAAAATCGTTATTAACTTTTAAATTATTACGAAATTTCTTTTATTAAATATTAAAAAGGTACTTTTTTAAATAATAACTTAATATTTATTTAATATTATTGAATTTTATGCTAAACGGCAGTTATATATATTAATATTATTTTAAAATTATTTTATTTTTTTAAAGAATATTTACTGCCAAATAAAACGTATCGTTTTCGCTTTTTAAAAAAAGCCAGGCGCTTAAATATTATTTTTTAGCCGGACGCTTAAGTATTATTTTCTTAACCGAAAGTTATTTTATAACGCGGGGAATTTTTTTTAAAGTTAAATAGTTTTTTTAATTCCAAAATTAATTAGCGAATTGTTTGCCTAATGCGCATTATTTTGGCTATTATTATAATTATTAAATTATTAATAAATAATTATTTTAAAATTATAATTAAATTTAGTATTATAATGGCGTCAAGTTATTATTTATAATAACAATATAGTAATTAATAAATATTTCGCGAATCTTTAATTAAATATAAATATAAGCGATTTTTTGGGAAAAATAAAATATATAAAATAATATAAAATAATTAAAATAATTTTCATAATTTACTTAAATTTTTTATTTTAAAACTTTTATTTTCTTATTATAATAAAAATAATATATATAATATTATTATTTTACAATTATTTTTTAATTTTAATTTCTATAAATAAATATTTTTCATAGTAAGAATTTATATATTATATAATAAAAACAAATAATGAGTAAAAAAGAGGAAAAAATAATTTTATATTAAATTTAATCTGCCTTTAAAAGTTACGAATATATTAATTATATTACTTATCGCCTTAACCTAATAATTATAGGCCTGGTTTATTATAATTATAACGATAGATTTAACCTATCCCGGAAAAACGACCGCTTTTAAATAAGCGTTAAAATTTGATTTTTCGAAATCTTATTTATTTATTTTTTAATAACGCCTTTATTTTTAATATTAGTTAATTTTTTTCTTTTTTTACGAAATTAATTTTTAAATGTAATTGCTTTATATTATAATCCGTTTACCTCAATAATTTAATTAGTATATGGAAATTCCTAGAATACTTAAATTTTACTTTTATTATTTTCTGTTTTATCCGGATTTTTTAAATTATTATTTAATATTCCGTAAAGTTTATTTAATAATAAGTTATGTTAATTCGACAATTTTCTTAGGTTTTCGATAAACGGAATTTAAAATGTTTTCCGTATTTTTTCCTTATATTTTTCGAATCGTTTTCGGATATAAATCAGGTCGTTATTATTATATATAATATCGTGATTTAAATTAAATATTTTAATTCGGATATAAAATAATATAATTAAAATTAATTTAAATTATTACAATAATATTAATTAACGGTTAAAATAATATTTTAACTAAATAAAATTCTAAGTACGTTTTATTAATACGGTAAAATATTAAATATATAGTAAATTACGTACAAAATAAGCAAAACCGAAAAATGTATTATTAATCCGTTATTATAATATTAAAACAATTTCGTTTAAACGAATATTTAAATAATATAATTAAGAAATAATTTTTAAAATATTAATTAAATTACTTACGTTCGTATTGGAAATAATCCTTAATAATATTTTTTTACGGATTATCGTTAATATGGTATACCGAACCCCTTTTTTTAAAATTTGAATTTAATAAGAAAATTTCGATAAAGTTTCCGTAATTCGAAATAAAAATACGTACAATAAATTATATATTCTGCTTATTATATTTTTCCTAAAACTTTTTTTACGTTTATTTAAAGTATTTAATAATTTTTCCGTAAAATATATTATTAAATATTTTTAATTAAAAATCCTGTTATTAATTATTAAAATAATTACGGAATTTAATAACCGTATTATTTAATAATAAATAAATTAAAACGGAAAAATAAATTCATAATTAATTTTTAATAAATAATATATTAATATATTTAAAAATTTTCGAAATTATTAACTTGGTACCTTTTCGTAATAAACGTAATTATATTAGTAATTAATTAAGAAATTTAAAAGATATTAATTTTTTCGTATTTTTTATTTTTTTTTTATTTTTTTAATTTTTTATCGGGGTCGTATTTTTAATAAGTTTTAACGATATGCTTTTGTATTTATGTAAATACTTAAATATGATTTTATATCCGTTTATTATATAAAAAATATGGTTTTTCTGGAAAAAACCGAAATTATTCGTTATTTAAATAAAATATTTAAAAATATTAATTAAATAACTAATAAATTTGATACCGTCAAAAAATAATACATAACTCGCTTTTTTTTAATAATAAATATTTGCGTACAAATCTTTGAATTACGGGATATATTTTTATATTACGTAATAAGAAAAAAGTTACCAAATTTTAATGGCTATAAACGTTACGGATTATCTGAAATACGTTTTTATGATTTAAAGTTTTATTTATAATTATATTTTGTTAAATTTATAAGAAGGTTTTTTTTTGTTAAAATCGAAAGAAATTTAAATAATAAATATGCGTAATTATAAAAATTAAATAATTATTTTATAATTATTTCAAAGATACGTACCAATATAATTATATATTTTTCCTTTAGGTTAATAAGGTTTTTATCTTATTTCGGCAAATTTTTGAATTTTTTATTTTATTTATTTAAATGTTTTTAAATTTATTCGATAACTTTATGCCATAAGTTTTAAAGAAATTATTTAATACCCTTTATAAAGTATGCGACGTATATATATAATATTAAATTTCGTTTACTTATTAGAATTTATCGCCTAATTTTCGATAACCCTATTTTTGTATAATTATTTATTTAATACTAAGGTTATTATGCGTAATAAGAACGCAAAATCGATCGGTAATTCTTAGTTTTTTAACCGACGTAATAACTTATTATAATTAAATTTATTCGATTTAATATTATAAAGTTAAATATTAATTAAAAAATAATGTTTTTTTATTCCCGGTTAATTTAATAAATAATAACTTTTTGAAATAAAAATACCAAATAAAACGTAATTTAAACGTTATAATTAATTAATATATAAGATTTTAAAGAAATATTTTTAAGTTTGTATTTAATAATCGCGTTAATATATATCCGTATATGCTTTATATATATTCTTATTATTAATAATTTAAAACCGTTACCGTAAAATAATATTATAACTTGGAAATATTTATTTAGAAAACTTTTAATAAGCAAATATTAAAATACGAAATAATTAATCAAAAAAAATCTAATTAAGATTAAGCATTTTAAATAATACTAAGTTTTATTTATAATAAGTAAGAATTATTTTAAAATTATTATCGCTAAAAGAAAAAGGGGAAAAAGTTAAAAATAAAAAAAGTCCAATAAAAACTTATTAATAAAAAGTTATATAATAATTATTTTAAAATTATTTCAAATCATATATATATTATAATTATATTAAGCACCTTATTATTAGCAATTAGGTCCGTTTAATTTACTTTTTTACACCATATATTATTCTATAAGTATTTTTTTATAAAACTTATTTTGTTTTTTTGGGAAAGGTGAGATATGTAAAATAATACCCATATCGCCAATATTTGATTATGGGTTACTTAATTATCCGTTAATAAACTTATATAAAGTTTTTTTAATATTCCGAATTACGGTTTATTTTATTAAATATGCTGATAATTTCGTTTAATAAGTTTTCGTTATTTTTATTATTAACGTTTTTTTGAAATTATAATTACCGTTAAAATCAAACTATTTAATTTTAGTATTATCGTTTTCGATATTCGTAATATTCCCGGTTAATAATGGGAAAATCAGCCCTTCGTTATATTTGGGATTAGGATCGGCTTAAATGGTTTGGCGTAATAAAGCGGTTTTTTTAGTTAGATAAATTCGGTAAATTAAATTGTTTTTCGTTCGGTAATTATTGGCTAAATTGTAAATGATTAAGTTTCGAACTTAGTTTTTAAGTATTTTATTTTTAATTCGAATTTATTTTAATCAGCTTTTAGCTTTAATAATTTTTACCGTCGCTTTTTAGCAAATAACTTTCGTTAAATATTTCGTTATTATTTTAATTATTAATAATAAAAGTTTTTGAATTATTATTTTAATTAAAGTTATTATTTTATAAAAAAATATTTTGTAATAATTTATTATTATCGAAATTATTATCGCCAAAGCCAAAATTTTCAAAAATTTGTAATATTATTTCGGTATTATAGTAAATTCGATTAATGCCATAATAAAAAAATTTTTTGTAGCAAACGGACAATTGGCGAAAATAAAAAAAAAGATAATCGAAATTACGTAAATAACTAACAATATAAGGTTTTAAAATTACATATTAAGTTTTTCGAACGTTATATACTTTTTTTTATTAAACTCTTATAATAAAGTTATTTGCTTTATTTATTTTAATTCGAGCTTAATACCACGGAAATAATATAATTGGAAATTTACCCGTTTTAAGTAATACTTTAAATTTTTTACGAATTGACGATACTTAAAGCAAATTTAATCAAAATTTTAATGGTTTTATTTTTAATTTTTTCCTGTTACCTAAATTTATTAAATATATGCTTATTTGACGTATAATATAAAATAAGTTAATACTATTAATTAGTTTTATTTCTAAATCCGCCAAAAAAACGTTAACTAAACCGATAAAATTTTAGCCAAAAGTTTTTATGCGTAAAGTTCGGCGTTATAAACGGAAGCCTAATAATAAATATATAATCCGGATTATTTTATAATTATTTTATTATTAATATTTATTAATAAATATATTCTGCGAAATTTAAAAATGTTAAAAAATTATCTGTTTAGTTTTTGAAAAAACATTATTTTAGCGTATTATTTGCGAAATACTTATAGATGCATTATTCCAATTTATGCGGATAAAGGCGTTTACTTTAAAAGTAATATAAAAAGTTATAAAAGAAATTTTGGTTTTTTTGTTTTAAAGTAATAATTTTTACGGTATTTATAATAAACGAATAATACTTTAAGTAAAAAATATTTATATTGTTTGGAAAATTTGCTTTTATTAGAACATAATTATTTTAATGCCGGTTATTAAAATTTTAAGGAAATTAAAAAAATAATATATATTTTATAGATTATTTTAAATAACTTTTTTTATTTACTTTAAATATTTATTTAAGAAACGGGTAAAAAATATTTAATATTATTTAATTAGATAAATTGTATTTTAAATTTTATGGTAATAAAATCTTTTTATCGATAAATCTTTAAATTTCGTATATCTTATATAAATTTTTATTTAATTAAAAATTTATATTTATTAAAAATATTTTATTTTGTTTTTTTATTTAATTACTTAATTCCTTTTATTTTGAACCTAATTAAATCTTATTATTTTGCTTTATTATAATACGTTATTTTAAAATATTGCTATTTAATTTTTGGAATAAATTTAAAATAATCGTATTTAAAATTTTTGGTTTTTAATTTTACGATACCTTTTTTACTTAAACGTTAAAAATCCGATAAATTATTATTTTAAATTCGTATATTAAAAAGGTTCGGACGCGAAAAGTAAATATTCCAGCAAAATAACATAATATCGAAAAAGTTCGGTATAATTTAAAATAATAAATTAAACATAAATTAAGTAATTAAAATGTTTAAATTTATATATAATTTTCAAAAAATAAATAGCGTAAAGTATAATTATTAAATAAGAAATTAATACTTATTAATAAGTATTATTTTATAATTATTTTAATATTTTGTTAATTCATAGTAACTGGGCAAAATAACGATATTTTAATTAAGTTATAACAAAATAAGCCGAAACCAAAAATATATTTATAATATTAAATAATATCGATAAAATATATATTAATATTAATAATAAAATGGCTGAAATATTTTATTATAACGATAATACCCTTAACGATATTTATTATAAATTTATTATTAATTACTTAAATAATTTGGTATTTTAATTACCGGAAAATTTTATTATACCTTAGATTTAAGAATTTCGTATAACGATTTAATAAATAATTTTTTACCTTAATTATTTTTTAATTATTTTATTAATATTTTTAACGTTTATTACCGGCTTAAGGCGGAAATATTTTATTAAATATTCGTATAAAAAATAATAACGAATTTTTATATACGCGTTACGTTAAAGTTGCCGAATTTATTATTAATAAAATTACGGATTTTTTAATATAATTTGTTATATATTTTAACTATTTTTGGCAAATAATAACTTTAACGTTAATATTAAGGCTAAAAATATTAAGGAAATTACTTTTATATTTTAATCCGTAAATTTAGATTATTTTTTAATTATTTTATTCTTTTTTAATTTTTTAACGTAATTTTAAATTATTTAATATTTAATATTTAAAATAATACAATATTGTAAACGATTTGTACTTTAAGTTATATTAATATAAAAATAATTTCCGAACGTTTTTAAAAATTATAAATTTTTGCTTATAAAAATATTTTGGCTTTGGGTATAATTTTCGATAATTATCTAAAATACTTTTTATTTATAAAAAAGGCTTTTTATTATATTACTTAGCCCGTTATAGATTTTACGATATTTTTATCTAAAAAAATTTTCGTTTAATATTATAAAAAAAAGAAATAGATTTTATAAAAAGTTATTACGGTTTTCGATTTAAGTAAATTCAAAATTAAAAAAAAGGTTTATCCGTTTAATTGCGTTAAAGTTTAACGTTATAAATAAATATGTTAAATAATTATTTTAAAATAATTTTAAAATAATTTAATTAAATTTTAAAACGCGTATAAGCGGATATCCGGTTTATTTAGGATTATACGGTATTTTATTACTAAAGGTTATCGGTTATATAACCTGGCGTAATAAGGTTAAAGGAAACCATTTTATACGTTATTTCGATACGAAATTCCGCGGCCTTATTCCCAAAGTTCGCCTTTAATATTCGAACCCTTTTTTATTACAGATATATTTCGGGAAATTATGGAATAAGGTTTTAATTATATTAAAAAATTTAAGTAAAAATAGTTTTAAATATGTAGAAATAATAAGAATTAATCGGATTTTGAAATTAACGTATTAATTAACGGCGTAAAAAACGGTTTGAAAAACTTATTAAATAAGGCCTTTAAAAAAAGTTTGACGTTATTAGCTGCGCCTATATTAAAATTATTTTTGCCGTATTTAATAACGTAAGTCTTAAATTTTATATAAGTAAAATTTCCCGTAAAAAAGGTTAAAAACAGTTTAAATTGGAGGCGGTTATAATATTAACTTATTAGTTACGACGTAAATAATTTTCCTTTTTTTTTCCGCTAAGTTAAGCTTATAAAAGTAACTGGTTATAATGAACTTAATTTATTATATATAATAATTATTTTAGATTATTTCAAATTATTTTTAAGAAAAAATTAAATTTACGGTATTATTTATTTCGCTTAAAAGTAATATATATTATTATTATAATATAATAATTATTTCAAATTATTTCCTTATTTTTTTAATACGTTTAAAATTTACGTATTTTGCTGATAAATAGTCGTAGATACCTAATAGGTCCTTAGCAGGACCTATTAAGTATCTGCGGGTAATGCCAAGGACCTATTAGGTACCCGCGGGTAATTTTAACTTACGCCAAGGACCCATGGGTCACCCATGGGTCCTTGGCATTACCCGCGGGTACCCGTGGGCCGTGGGTAATTTTCGGTAGGTAGTTCCTCCCTCACCCTAGCTAAAGGAACTCTCAAGCACCCCTCTTCAAAGCCCTATAGTATGTTTTAAGTGATTACTAACCGCCCTAGTATTATTGAGCCCATTGATGGATAGACTTAACTACTAGACTTACAGTGCTTTATTCTAGATGTCTTGAATATGATACGGTACTCTGATGGGTGATATTGATTGGTCCGAAGGATACCGTTGTAGTAACATGCTAAACCGAAATGGGGATAGTCAAATTTCCTACCGGTATCAATAGATATACCCTATAGGGTGAGTGTCAGCGGGTCCGTGTTTATATTTAACCATACGGACATAATTCACCGTTTTGAAAACAGCACGCAACTGTTTCTATCTAGCGTTACAACCATTTCCCTCTGCGAACAGTTTATACTCTGTCATAAGTCGCATTCATTACAAGTTGAAGAGAATCTATATAGTAATATTAGTACCTAACGATTTGTATTCTATCACACAACCTCAATTCTCCCTAAACTTAACGTTTTATGAAGTACCGGCTATGAAAACGACCTGATTCAACGATACCATCCAATTTTCATGGCGCGAAGGTCACGTGAGGAAGCTCATTTTGTGGGTCTCGTGTGGCATGGAGGACTCCATTTTTGGATCCCAAAACCCCCAGTCTTCGAGGCTTCTATACCACGTAGGCATCATTTATATGCAAATTGTTCTTCATGGCGGCATCGAGAAGGTCGCTGACAACTTGATTGCGATGGTGAGACCGGAAATTCGAGAGCTTGAAGGAAATACCATCACACCGGAACGCCTTGATCAAATTCGTTTATGCCAAACTGGGGGCTGGCCTCAGTCTGGAGGATATATCAGCGCTGTTACAGACGACCGCTGCATGGAATACCTTCGGCTATATGTTGGTCAGTCAAAGCGCTCTCAAGCCGCTTACTTCGGGGACATACTCAAGCGATTCTACGCAATAGTTACGCTTCACTTCATTACTTCATCCTCTGGCTTGGTAATGGCCATCGGGATGCGAGGTTCATGCTCCTCTGGTCTGCCCCACCTGAGGTTATATGGGATCACTGGTTAGCAGCTTGTTTCAACCTCTTGGAGGCAGTCTTCTGCCGGGCTTTCCAATCCCACCACGGCTGTTTATTGCCGGAAGGTGGGGGCAAGGGCCGTCTAGGCTGAGGCTTGAATGTCTTATCGCCCTTAATGCAAGGACCAATTCTTTCCGAGATGCAAAAGCTTAAGCAAGGCAGGCCAACTTCCGCTTTCCGAGGATCCGCAGATCTCCGCTTGGAATTCCTTCCGTGCAGCAAAACGCAGCAGGGCAGCCGCTACTCCAATTGTGCCATAGGTCCGCCGAGATTACGAAGATGCTCTGAAGAATGCCGTTGGTCCCATTGAATTCCAAGCGCTACAGTCGACAGTAGAACAAGCGCCTCGCATTCCAAATCCTACGCTAGATTGTGAAAGCAGTCGAGACTTCCCAGTGCTTGGGAGCCTCAATGCATCTGTTGCCTTTGTCTTAGGACCTGGCTGGTACGATGCAATGCATGAACCTGACCTTCCAAAAGACTCGTCACCAGTCCTGTCATTGATACTCAAGCACTCTGGCTTCAGCGATAGGAATGACCTAGTTTGGACACATGATTTGCGTCAGTTTTCGTGCCCAACTCCTTCCAACCTACGTCCGATTCCAGAAGCTACTGTTACCTTGCATCACCGGATAATAGACGCCAGCTGCGCGGTGGTGATTCTTATGTGCGGTTCTTATGCGGAAGAGGCTATTATGCGATCAAGAAAAAATCTTCGCGTTCACAAGTTGGATCTCAAAGGCTACTCCTATCGCCTATTCTTAGATAATCCTAAGGGCGGTAAGGTAAGACTCTTTATTCGTTGCCCTCAGCTTCCTGTCAAAAGCTACAACATAGACTTTAAACTCGCTACGTCCCTTTGTCAGATTATCAAATTTGCCGGGCTGATTACCAAAATGGACCAACCTCTTACTTTGTACTTCGTGCAGAGCAGCACTGCCTTATGGCTTATTTTTCGTCAACGGGCTTTGGAGGGGCAAGGTCAGCCAATGATGACCACTGAGACTCTCGATCCTAGTATCAGAGTCTGGTTCGCGAGAAAAGGTTTCGCAGACGAGAGCGACGTTCGTCAGCTAGAGATCCTTGCGGGATCTTTATGGTCTACTTCTGTTGTTGCAATGCCTCCGTCGATGCCCATCCACCTAGGGGGTAGGCCAAGCTAGACGGGAAGACAATGACCGCCTGCCGAAGCGCACCCGCGAACTCCCCGATGATGACAGAGCACTTACAAAACGACATTGCCATGAAATCATCGAATGGCACGAAAAAGGCTGGCCGGACAAGCTTGCAGAACAACAAAGGCAATCAGAAGTGATTGCCCTTAGCGAGCAGGGCCATTGCTTTGGTCAAGCAGAAGGCCACGGCTTGCTAGACGTGATTTCTCCCAACAACGAAGATCGCAAGTTTCTCTCTGATGTAGACAAGCTTCGTCGAAACAAGAAAGTACTCGGTGGAACGATACCCTCAGACGAGGTCATTGAGCTGGTGAAGCGTCAAGTGGAGTGTGAGACGCTCGATGAGGATATCGAGGGCGACGATCGTATCGAAGTGTGTTCAACCCAGGAGCCTCCACTTGCCCCTACTGCCCAAACGAACGAAGCGCTTGGAAAGAAGGCTTATCCAGTCAAACCGGGCTTCAAGAAGTTCCGGCTACCGTGTCCAAAGTCCTGGGGGGAGGAGGGGTCGGTTTTCCGAGGCAAACTATGTCCTCACACGGTTCCCCCCACTTGCGCAAAGGACAATTTAAGGCAGATCTGTATATGGCAACTTAAGTTGACATTTCCCGGCGAACTTAATATTGGGGTTGACGGCGTAGTCTACGTCTCCATCGAGATGTGCGCGGAGTATCTGACGCACCCCGATAGATGGGCACAAGCTGCCACCGAAGAGGATGTCTGTCGTTGTCTCAGTTTCAGAATCATCGGCAGGGACTCCAAAGGGGGACCGTTTGCCCACATTCCCAAATCTAAGGGGGTGTTGGACGTATTTCGTGCGAATACCTTTGTAGATCTCCTCCTTCATCGGAAGAGCGACTTCGAAATCGCGGGGACTCTCGGAAGGTTTCTCTACCTCCGAGTGGGATGTGCGAAGGAACTTGAAAGATTTATAAATGGGGGTTATACGTCGACACCCTCTCAGGCCAGAGAAGGAGATTCATAGGGATGCTCCCTAGTTCCATTACATGTAGCGGCTCAGTTCAGGAGGATCTACTGTGGCGTAACCAACAGTGGAGCAGTACCGAAAGCGAGCAAAGAATGGGCAAATTGTTTAATTCCTCAGCAACCTGCACATCTTATTACTTACACGCGGTATTTTACTCTGATTCCGAAGCACACCCTAATAAGGCATTCAGGAATTCTCAAAGTCTCCTAAAGCCACCTACGTAATTGCGAGGAAGCGGCTCATTGCGCCCGTTTTACACGCTCTAACTACTACAACCCCCATACCAGCTAATTAGGTACCTAGAATAAGTAATGGACTAATACGTGTTCGGAGTAAAATGGCCGACTCAGATGCCCTCGTTTTAGCGTAGTGAGCTTATGAGCAGATTGGAAGAGGCCTTGTTTTTGTGGAGAGGGGTTGGCAGTGGGCTGAGAACCGGTGTCCTAAATAAGAAACGCGACTTTATTGGCAGTATGAGGTCATTTGGGAGGTGCTAATGATAAAGAAGATGTTAGGTACAAGTCTAGCCCTGAGCTTCAGTAGAAATACCCCTCCCGTACTGTGTGGCACCTTCAGAAGTACCTGTAATCTACTCCACCATTTCAAGCGACCGACCCGGTCGCCTCTTCTTTGATATCGCGATAACCTCATTCTGGCTTCCAGCCTTCTAACTTTGATGACCTTCTGATAATCACAACAACGCATTCACCCACCCCCACTCCGCCCAGCGCGGACAATTCTGATAAGAAGTAAAGGTTCTTCATGGTTTCACCACATGGAAGCCACCTTGCCACGGATCTCAGCCGGTATCGCAGGAAATCCACACAGGTATGACTTAGACAACCTGCCGCCATGAGCTTTTTAAAGGTGATGCATTTTGATGAAATGAGGCGGAAATGGAGCGTCTAAAGCGCTTTCTGATGTATATGGCGGTGATTTCTGACGTATATGGGTGATTTAACGACTGGGCGTCACAAATTAGGCGTTAGTTAGCTTTCTGGTCGACAACGTTCTGACGGTCTGAAGAATTTCTGATGTACACGTATAGTCAGATCGTTAAAAGCGAAGGGTTTGACAGGGCTGATTGACTGTATGTTTGACGATATGCTGATAATATTCGGCTGAAGCATTCTGATGGTGTGACGGCTAGGCGGTTTAACCAACCATTAAACCTTAGTCGTACGGGTTTATGTTGGCAGGAGTATCGTGGAATCTGAGCAACGGATACAGTAACGTGTCACGTCTCGTAACACCAAGGGTGCCTTGGGTAACGATGTTGTATTGCAAGCTGAAGCTATCTAAACTATGGGATTAATGAGCGTATATATCCTTATTCCGGCTCAAGGTGCTCAAAGCGGCTCAAACCCTTGAGCCCGTTAAACCCTTTGAGCTCCTTCGCCGGCTCAAGGGGCTCAAGGTGCTTGGCACCTTGAGACCTTTGAGCTGGTCACGTGATGTCTTGGCTAGGTTCGGAGCCTGACCTTTTCAAGCTTCCGACCGTTTCCCAGGAGCCAAGACCGTTAGGTCATAACAGATGGACCTGACGGTCTGGCGGTTCTGACTGATGATTTTAAGGACCTGATGATTGATTCGACAGCTTAAGAGACCAAAAAATGATGAATGCAAGCCAAAAACGGATGAAAATTCATAATCCAGCCTCTGTTGAAGTCTGAGCGACCACCCTCCTCACCGAGGACACCAGAAAACGAGAGTTCATTAAGGTGGTCTAATGATGAGAATGAGGTACAAGCCAAGCCCTAGGCTCGAGTTGAAATACCCCCTCCTAACACACTGTATGGCTCCTTCAGAAGTACCTGCCATCTGTATGCAGCCCGTACTTTCGGATCAGACAAATCTCACGATTCCAAAAGCTATATACGTATTAATCTGCTTCCTTAGTAAGTTGCATGACCCGTACAACACCTGGTAATGCCTTACCTTTTGACTTGAACTGACATTATCACCGACCTGACTAACTACCGAACTTAACTGATCTTACTTACCGCCAACGGCCTTGCCCCGGACCAGGGGGTTCTGGGGTTTTAGCGAAGCCCCCCGCTAAAGCGATTGATGGCTTGTGAGGCATGCGCCAGTAGACCGAGTCAGCCGTTATGCGTAAAGGAGGGGTTGCTGTTAACCAGGATTATTAACTTGGCGAGGTGGTTGGCAAAAATTATTGTCATGCTCTAACAATGCTTGTGTCCACTTCCATAGATAACTATGCCGTAAGTATTAATTCTGAGCAAATAAAAACCAGAAAATAATATTTGTCCCTTAGAGATTATAGCAATACTTTAAGTTGGTATAAAATAGTATAATTAAAATATTTACCCGTTTCAAAAACGGTTGCAGGGTTTTACTAATAATAACGGCCACGCTGGTGTGAGTCGTCAAGAATGTCCTCGCTTGAGGCGCGTTAACTATATAAGATAGATCAATGCCACTTTTTTTCAACGGTCGCTTGGCAATGCGCTATGCGAAGACGGAAGCCAAGATGGCCGAGTGGTCTAAGGCGGCGGAGTCAAGATAACTCTTGACTTGCGGTAACGCGAGTACAAATCCGCTAGAGAAATCTGCGTCGGTTCGAATCCGGCTCTTGGCACGTTTTATTTACTTTTTTCTGTATACTCTTTGCTCGTAGCAGAGCGCCGGAGCCTGCTACCGCGAAATGGATAGTTATAAATTTTAACTTTGTTTAAAACCCCAACTTTTTTCATTTAAATTTTTTAGGGAGATTTTATTGAATTTTTTAAAATATTCCTATTTCCAGAACATATGTAGTGGCGTTCTACTTTACGCTATAATCTACATACATATCGCATGTTGGCGCATTAGAAAAGCAAAATTACCGCACGTAAGGCTACCGCGTCGCCGCGACAAGCACAATATGCCCTCGTTTTAATAGTGTTAACCGTACGTCGACTATATGTCAACCATGCATGCCGGCCTTTGGCGCATGACGGCTGGTGTCAGATATAAGGGACATCAGTTGTCTGTGTATTGATGACTAGTTGCAGGTGCTCTAGAACGCGCACTGCATTTTAAGGTGGTCTAGTCCCGGAACATATATGTTCCGATCAGAGGGAATCTTCCGTATATGGGGTGCTAGAGCACCCCCTGCTAGCTGACAACTGGCTCGACCTGCTGGCGCAGGCTTCGCAAACCGTCATACGCCACCGGTCGGGAGGCCTGGCCCCCCCCAACTCCGGGATGTATGCCAGGTGGCGGGAATATTGTGGCAGGTTACCAAAACCTTCCTAATTAGGACGCCAAGATTTTCCTATTTAGGACGCGCCAAGACTTATTCTAAGGGAAAGGAACTTTTCGACATAATAACCCTCGTTCATTACGTTCGCAAGCTCACTACGTTAAAACGAGGGCATTTGCTCTTTTCCATTTCTTTTTCTTCTAATAATGCGAAAAGGGTTGGGCATTCGCCACGTACAAAGCCGCCAAGCCATTCCTTGCTACAAGAGACCTTACGTTGTCAATCAACTCAGGAACCACGCTTATGTTGATGAAACATCCGCCGGAAGGCCACAAGGCGTTAGTCGCAACAATTTCTGAAACTACCTGTTCGGGAGTTATTTGCATAAGGAAATAGGAGTTATTTGATGTATTTCATTAGTTCAATTTGCCACGACCAGCAAAAACTAGGACCCATCGATAGAAAATTGTTACGACTAACGCCTTGTCGCCTTCCGGCGGATACTGTCAGCTAGCCAGGTGTGCTATAGCACACCAAATACGGAAAGGTCACCTTCTGATCGGAACATATATACTCCGTTGCTAAGCTACACAAAAGTGGTACGCGTTGCGAGAACGCACGCAATTAGCTGAATACAACAACGCAACTGATATCCCCTATATCTGACAGATACCCCTCCCCTCTGCCGGGCTCATTACGCGCCTAAGCTGGGCCGCACCCGTTACTTAACAACACGGTACGTATACACAACTTATATGCTGCCTAATGTTTTGTTGCGCGATAACCGGAAAAGCTGGCTGCCTTGTAATTGATAATGTCAGATATAAGGGACTGTGAGAATACAGCCCCTATGAGGATGACGCTGGTAGCCGACCAGCCACCGATCAGCCACCGACCCACTTATTAATATAAATCCATTATCTGGCAGTTAATAGGAAACGCCAGATGGAAATAACTTAATATATTTATTTTTTGGAATTTATTTTACGATTGGTCGGAGATCACCTTACCCAGTTTGTAATTATCCATTATCTTATAATTTTTTCATTTATTATGGAAGGTAACGTAATAATTATTAGAAATAAAGCTCGCCGATTACAAAACGAACCTAAGTTATTAATCGAAAAAACCGCCGATCGGAACCCAACCGACGAACCATCGATTACGATACGAAAATAAGCGAAAAAGCTTATAACGAAACTTTAACGAATAAAAAACCATAATTCTGGGAATCTCGAATTACTTTATATATATAATGAAAATACGTTCTAATAATTATTAATTAAACGGTCAGAAAATAGGCGTAATATAACAACCGTATTCCGGAGTTTAAAATAAAAAAAATAAATTTTTTAATAATAATTAGGTTTTGGAAATTATTTATTAACAAAATAAGTAATATTTGGAATTATTGCGATAATTAGCCGAATAATAAATAATAATATAAATTAAAAAAGTACAATTTTATAAATTAATTGCGATATCGTCGTAAAAGCCTAAGGGCGATAAATAAATACCGCGTTATAATTATTCGAAATTTTCCGAACGTACGTTAATTAAAAAAAATTAAAAAAAAGTTGTTACGGAAATTTATGCCGAAAAATTAAAAGGAAATATTTTTACTTATATTGAATAGGATATGAGCCATATAAATATTTTTATTATAAACGTTTCACGATTATACCGTATTATATTTAATTATTTTAATTACGAAAAAAAATTAAAAATAAAAAATTTATAAATTTATATTAAGAAAAATTACGTGAATTTTGATTTTTTCAATAAGGAAAATAAGAAATAATTTATAAAATTATAATAATAATTTAATTAATTATCGTTAAATTTTTACGTTAAATAAAGGTTTTTAATATATAAATTAAAGTTTACGAATATTTTTAATCCGGCAAATAATTAGAATAATAAGCATTTTACTTTTTATTACTTTTATAAATTAATATTAAATTTACGAAATATTTTGTTGCGAAAAGACGTTAAATTAAAACAAATTAATAACGTAATAAATAAAGCAAAACGTTATGAAAACGGCTAAAAAAACAAAGGAAAATCTATTTTTTTTATTAAAAATATTAATAAAGATAAATAATTTTATTTTAATACTTTGGGAGAAAAAATTTCTAAAGCAAATTAAAAATATCGTATAAATATAATACAAATTACGAGCGTTTTTATATTCGGAAAGTAAATAATTACCGATTTAATTTTGAGCGGAATAAATCCGTATAACTTAATATCCTTAATTTTAATAAACATTTATGTAAATATTATAATTATAAAAAGCTAAGTTATAAAAATGTAAATTATAAATTAAAAAATAAATACGAAAACTTTATTATTCCGGCCATACGAAAATTAACCTTTAAAGGCCGTATAAAATATTATAATATATAACGATAAATTAAATTAATTCTTAAACGTAAACTTAAAAAAGTAATTAAAATAAACGTATACGTTTAATTTACTTCGGTTAATAATTATAAATTAATTAAAATAAAGTCGTGTTTTTAATAAAAGATATTTATTAAAAATAATACGAAAAATATAACAATATAATTAAATATTATAAATAAAACTTTAACTAAAAATTTAATTTTTAATTAGTTTTTATAAATATTTCGAGTCTTATTAGCATTAACGGCATATATATTAAGTATTATAAGGCTTACGAATTTTTTGTTAGCATAATAAACAATAACGAGAATAAACGAAAATTTAAATAAATTTATTTTGTAATATATCGTAATCGGAAAACGCTCGATTTTTTATGATTTAAATTAAAAATACATAAATTAAGTGTTTTATTAAATATAATTATATATTAATAATTATATAAATTATTATAAAAGTTAACGGGCAGATAATTGTAAATTTAACGTTTTCCGGCAAATAAATTTATACCGTTAATTTAATAAACTTAATTAAAAAATTAAATATCCCGGAATTCGAGAAATAATTAAAAGAAATAACTAACTTTTTATATGCTTAAAAAATTTCCGGCGAACATATTCCGAAAAAGTAATAAAAAAATACCTTTATTATTAAGGGCAAAAAAATGTAATAAACCTAATCCAAAAGAAAACGCCTTTATTCGGCCAAATTTACCTTATTTTAGAAATCGAAAAGAAAGTATTCGAAAAATATATCCAAAGAAATTTAAAAATAAGCCGGATACGTTATTCGAAAACGGACGTAAAAGCATTAATATTATTTATACTTAAAAAGGACGGTAATTTTTAATTATACGTCGATTATAAGGGGTTAAATCTGGTAACGATAAAAAACCGATACTTTTTGTTTTTAATTTTAAAAATAATAAATTGCCGAAAAATGTTTAAAATATTTTTAAAAATTAATTTTAAGGATATTTATTACCGCATTAAGATTAAAAAAGGCGATTAATAAAAGATTGCTTTCCGAATGCGATAAGGGTAATTTAAATACATGGTTATATTATTTCGTTTTATTAACGCATTAATTACTTTTAAGAGTTATATATATATAATATTAATTAAATTAATTATATATAATTAATATATTTAAATTAATTAATTATGTATACTTAATATATTTACATTAATTAATTACATATACTTAATATATTTAAAGTATATAATTATTTATTCGGATAACAAAAAGAATATACGAAATATTTTTAATTAATTTATAAGCGGTTATTATAATATTAATTATTTATTAAAATATCCAAATATAAATTTTTCCAAAAAAAATAAGATTTTTAAAATTTATAATTAATATTAACGGTTTGAAAATGGACCGCCGACGGGTCGATGTTATCAAAATATAGCCAAAACCAAAATTAATCCATAATATTTAAATATTTTTAAGATTCGCAAATTTTTATCGCAAATTTATCTCTTATTATTCGCGTAATATCGAATTTATTATTAAGTTTTTAAAAAGGGCTTAAAATGAAAGTAAAATAATAAAATTCCGATGATCCGAAAAGGTTAAAAATTATTTTAAAATTTAAAAAATATTTTTTAATCGGTAACTATTTTTCGATATTAAGATAACGCCAAAAATATTAAAATTGAAATAAACGTTTCGGTAAAAACTATATTAACGATATTTTTATAAAAATACGGAAAATATTAATACTTAATTATATATTGGTTGCGTATATTCAATCTAACCGAAAAACGATAACTTATAAGGTAACAAAAATTACTAATAATAATAAAAAACTTAAAATATGAACGGTAATACTATAAAAGTACAACAATGTTTTTTTAATACTGATTAATTATATAACGTTAAAAAATATAATAAAGGCGCCGGCGCGTAATTTTAAAAGAAAATTAGCCCGATAAATTTACCATCTTACGTAATTTATTTTTAAGATCTAATACTAACTAAATACCGCCAATTCGGCGGATAAATTATTTAAACGCCCGGATTATAAAATTAGGGAAATCGTATATAAAAGTATAATTTTTACGATATTTAAAAGATTAGAATTTACGAATAATATGTCGAAAAACGAACGAAAAATAATTCCAAATATATAACGCGATTTAAAGTATTATAAAGGGACAAAAGGCCTTATAAAAATAACGTAAAATTCGTTCGTTATAAAATTCTCAAAAAGATTTTAAATAATAAAAATTTAAATAATTATTATTTACGTAAAAAAACGGAAAACGTTCGTTATATAATTATAGAAAGTTTTCGAAATAAAAATAAAGAATTATTTATTTACCGAATTTATTATTTACGAATAGTAATATAAGTTATAACGAACCTGTCATACATCCACCTGGAGGTATAAGCAGTATCCGAAAAGGGTCTTGATTTGCAGGTAACAATAGGGCGAGGAATAATTCAATGATCTGTTCGTTAAAGAGATTTAAATACTCTTCCCTTAATTAAAGAATGGTGCAGTTGCCTCTGACTAAAAACTTAGATTGATAGCTAAGGAGCGAAAACTAAATAGGTGCTATTTACATAAAAGACCGATTCATTATATATCCCAATTCCTAAAGTGAGTGTATCGTGGATCTATGTGATCTATGTGATTTATGTAATCTGGTCCCAGATCACTTAAATCACCTAGATCAACTAGATCACCTTTAAAAACCAAGCTTCCCTATCCGGGGTTTAGCCGTAACAGGTCCGCGCTAGGCCTTAAAGGTTGGCCTCCTCGAGGCAGGAACCCCTGTTCCTGTAACATAAGTACGAAATATAATAATAATACGATTAATAATTAAATAATAGTAATTATAAATTTTAACTGTATTATAATCGAATTTCGAAATATTTAAGAAAAACAAAATTAGTACTAAGGTTATTATTTATAATTAATACATTTTACCTCCTTTAACAAAAAATTGTGACGGGCACGATGCGTAGGCTGAACGGAGGCACGGCTTAACGAAGGTTTATACTCAAGATGAGGAGGAAAAGGGAGAAACAATTAGCCACTAGCGAGATAACCGCTTCCTATATACATATGGATAAATTCGGGCTAAGGAGCTCGCTCCGTAAGCCCGAGCCGCTTTATAGGCTTTAGCCTATAACATCACCCCCTTTCTCGCCCTTAGGGAATAACGAGGCTGCGGCGAGGCGGCGGCGACTTTGCTTATACCTTTTTCCTTTTATCTTTGTTCGCACTTTTACGTTTTCGCCGACCCCGTTTTTATTTCCGAATAATTTTTTGAAATTATTAAGGGCAATTATATTTTCGAAGTTATTACGTAGTTTTTATACTGGTTCGGCGTAACCTGTTTACTTTACGAATAGCTTTTTTCGGCGACCGCGGCCTACGCGTTTATTTTCGGCCTTTAATATACATTTTATTATATTTTTTTTTCTTTTTTTAATAATATAAATAACGGTTAATTATTATTTAAGATTTAATTAAATAATAAATTTTTTATTATTAACTTTAAAAGATTTACGTTAAATTTTAAGTATATTCCCGACGGTATATTTAACTTTATGATATTATGCGGCGTAATTATAATAATTTTATATTTAACATATATTTAAAATAATTTTTTAGATAATTACGGAATAATTACGTTTTTTAAATTTAATTATATTAAATCTTTTATTTCGAAATATAATATTTATTTTTTAGAAACGTTAATTAATTGCTTTATCCGGATTTGTATTAACGTTATAATTATTTATATAAATTCCGTACTTTTTTGTAACTTTTTGATAAAATTAATAACTTTTTTTACTTTGAGGATTAATTAGGTAATTACCGGTATTTTGTTAATAAGTTTTATATCGTACTTATAAATTTAAAAAAAAGTTTACTTTTAATAAAGAATTCCTGCCGTTAAAAGCTAATTATACTGCCGGTAAAAATTTAGCTTAATTATATTGTACGTAATTTATAAAATAATAAAAGTATGCGAAAATTTTTTGCTTAACTCTTTCCGTAATTCCGTCCGTTTGGGAGTAAAGAAATATATTAAATTATTATTATATATTTATTAAATTATATAAATAAGTCCAAAATTTATTCGTTTAATTATTCCTTTTATCGGATATTAATTTTTTAAAAAAGCCGTAATATTTCCAATAATAAGTAATAAAGCGTTAAACGTACGTTTTTGCGTTTATATTAGGTATCGGCTTTAAAATAACTGTTTTCGTTAAGTAATTATAGAATACCATAAGAAAACGGAGGTTCCCTTTTTATTTTGCCGGTAAATCGATTATAAAATTTACCGAAAAATCTGAATAAAATCGGTTTGGAATAGGTAAAGGCCGTAATAACTTTTTTTGTTTCCCTTTATACGTACGACCTGTTATATACGTTATAATTACGGCAAAAACGGCGTATATCCTAAATTTATTCCAGTTAATAATAATTACGGATTAATATTATTAACGTAATATCTTTTTTTGGGTGGCCGGTAATATAAAAGTCGTATACCCGTTAAATTAATAACGTTCGGAACGGTTTCCAAATAAGAACCTAAATATGTCCTTTAAATTATAAAAAACCTTTAGAATTAAAGAAGTATTCCGTTATAAAAACTTTTACCGCGTTTATAGCCGGAGGGAAATTACGTAATTTTTGAGTTACGGCGGCATACGCCATATTTAAGGTTTTATTTTTTGGCAACCCTTAAATCCTATATTTCTTAAAGGTTTTTTTTAAGGAATATTTCCTTGCTAGGGGGTATAACCGGTCGTTCGTTATTTCCTTATTTTAGGTAAGTTACGGCCATTCGGACTTTTTGAATTTGCGTTAATTTATTAAATAATTATTTTTCCTTAATTAGCCGGGTTACTTACTTTTTAAGCCTAATATTCTTTTTACCGCGAAATACGTTTTATGGCTTACGAAACATAGTATTAGGTCGGTTTACTAGCTTATTAGGATAATATTTAAGTACGAAATTAAAGGCAGATAAAAAACCGGTTTATCGAATTTACTTTTTAATAAGCTTATGAGTATTTATAAAGTACTGGAAATTCGCGTAATTTATTAAGATCGTAAAAGGGCTAATTAGCCTTTAAAGTTTTTTTTATTCCGCCAGTATTTTAACGATAATTAATAACTTTTTATCGTATATTTCGTAATTATATTTAACTGGTAATAACTTTTTTAAAAAATACGTAATTAATCGCAGGCGTTTTAACGAATCGAATTAAGATAAATATTTTCCAGCTGCCCAGCCGGAATAATTTGTTTTTATTATTATTTCCTTTTCGGAATCCTAATACATAAAGATAAGCGTTATAATAAAAAACTTTTTAAATCGGTCGAAAACTTATTGTTCTTTATTTTTTCAGCGGAAAGGGGTCCTTTTTTAATTAATCGTAAAAAGGGAACCGTTACCCCGTTAAAAATTTTTATAAAGGTTTGGTATAAGTTAGCGAACCCGATAAAATTCTTAATCCCTTTTACGTTAATAGGGGCCTTTTATTTTTAAATAACGGTTACCTTTTTAAAATCGACTTTTAGGCTTATTCCTATTTCGATAATAAACTTTAGGTATTTCGTTTCCTAAATTGCAAATTCGCATTTATCTGGGTCTAACTTTAATTCTACTTTCGTTAAACGGCGGAATACCAATTTAACCTTAGCTATATAATCGGTTCGAAAACCGGATAAATAAATTAATATATTATTTATATATACGGAACAAAAATTATTAAAATAACGTTCCAGCATAATATTAATATAACGTTAAAAGGCAGCCGGTATACCGTTAAGGCCGAATAAGTATATTAGCCATTCGAAAAACCTAAAACGTATACGGAACGCAATCTTTTATTTGTTTCCTTGGCAAATACGTAACCGGTAAAAAGCCGTTCGAATGTCGAATTTCGTAAATTACCGGGCCTATAATAAAGTTCGTAACGTTTCTTTTATTAACGGAAAAGGGTAACGGTTTCGTTTCGTAATTTTATTTAATTTCCTATAATTTACGTAAAACCGTAAACCCCTATTAGGTTTTTTTACAAATAATACCGGGATACTTATAAGGAAATTATTAGCCCGAATCCAATTTTTATAAAGCAAATCTGTAAATATTTTGCGTAAAATTAACAGCTTTTCCTTTAATATCCCGTATAAGGGTTTTTATAAAACTATTTTTTAACCCAAAGTATTTATTTTTAAGTTTATCGTTACGTTATTATTATTACGGTAAAATAATAATAACGAACTTTCGTTATCTACAAAAAGGTTTTAAAACTTCTATATTTTTTTAAAAAAACGTTCTGTTATATTTTTAAAAATTAATTACGGCTTTACTTTTAAAACCTTATTAATATCTTTTATAAAGATTACGAATAACCGTATCCCGTTTTTCTTACGGCGGCTCTGTTACGTTATCGCCGCGAAAGTTATAGCCGTTATTAAGCGGGCTTCTTTATATTTCTATAGCCGCCCTTTTAGGCGGTCCTCAGGCTCTTTATCGAACTATCCTTTTTCGCGTAATATAAGCGCGGTAATATCGTCCGCAAAACGGATAAACCGTTATTTCGCCTAGTACATAATATTATTATATTTTATTTAAGGTTTTCCCAGAATAAGGAGGTAAAATAAATCTTTAATTATATATCCCCAGATTCGTTTTAAACGGCCGTTTAAATTTACATTAATATAAGTAATTTTTCGGATTACGGTTATTATAAGCTTGTTATTTTTCACCAGTTTTAATTAATAAGATATAATAAATATGCGTTATAATTTCAAACGGCAAACTAGCCGCTAATTAAATACGGAATAATAAATATATTTATTACCGATTAGGACGTTTATATATATAATATTATTAATTAAGGTATCCAATATAAAAAAGATGCTATTTAATTTATTATTAATTTCCTGTAATTTTTCCTTTATTACGTCCCTTTTTTATTAATAAATTTTAACAAAAATTATTTTTTTAAATTTTCGTTATCCGAATTATTATTCCCGTTAACGGCATCCCGCAAGCTCGCTACCACAATTTCCGTCCTAACCGGACGAAGCCGTTTTGCGGGTTTATATTTAGGGCATTCCTAATTTAAATAATTTATGGCAGTATAGCGGAAATATTACCCTTTCCGTTTCCGAACTTTTATTTCGTTATCGGAAAGTTATTTCGTATAAGGCCGGTTATTTAAGCCTTATCCCGAATTACCTTTAAATTAGTTTTTTCGATTATCCCGCTATTGGTCTATAAATTTAAAAATTAACGTAATTAATTACGCGATATCCGTTATAAATATATCCCCTTAAACGTTTATTATTTAAGCCGGTTTATTAATTTAATTAACGTATTATTCTTAATTAACCGCTTTATTCCTTTTACCGGAATATCAAATTATCGTTTTTTTATCTATATAATAATCGGGTAAAGTTTTTAAGCAATTAATTACTTTTTTTGCCTTATATACCTAATAGTTATAATTGTTATAAGGCATATTTTTCGCCATTAACGTATTACGGAATTACGTATTAATACCGGCGTTTAGGAAAACTACCTTAATTATTAAGGGTTACGTTAAGTTTTTATATTGAACTAACTTAAATTCAAAATTTAATAAATAATTTTGAAACCGTTAACTATTACCTTGCCTTATACGTTATAATTACTTTTTAACGGATTATACCGCCTGCTTATTTTTAAATTATTTCTTTATATAAAGAAAAAAGTTATTAACGTCGAAATCCTTTCGTAATCCTTTTATTTCGAATTAATAATTAAGTCGTAATTACTTTTTGGTAAATATAAATATTATAATACCTAGGCAGGTTACTGCAAGGAAGCCGGAAATAAACCTGTTTTCCTTTATTTTCGTACGGAATATGGCGAAAAACGAACGGAACGTTTTTTATTTCCCGTTTTACGAAAGTTATTTTATAAGCTTACGATTTGTTCTTGTAAACGCGTTATTAAGCGGCGGGCCTATCGTAAATTTTTGACGAGGCGAATTTTATTTTATAAAGGTTTTTTTTTTCCGTTTTTATAAAAAGATATTTTTTTATTTCCGTTATCCGGTTAAATAAATCATTTATCGTTTTGTTATAACTAAAAATTAATTTAGCAAATTCCTTTTGCTATATATTAAATTTTTAAAACATATTTACGAATAATTGGTGCTATAAGTTTTTCTTAATAGTTCCGGACGAGATTAATACCGTAGGTTCGTTTATGGTTTCGTCGGTTATATTATTTCGTAATTTTTTCGTTATGAAACTTTTTTTTTGGCTTATTATCCGTAATCAGGGTATTTTTAAAAAGCGTTTCGCTTTTATTTAATTTCTTAAAAGTTATAATAAGTTATAACCTTAAATATATATAACGGGCATGATACGTAAGCTAAACGGAGGTACGGCCTAACGAAGGTTTATATTCAAAGTAAAAAGGGAAGGGGAGAAACAGCTAGCCACCAGCGAGGTGGCTGCTCCCTATATACATATGGGTGAGCTCGGGCTAAGGAGCTCGCTTCGTAAGCCCGAGCCGCCCTATAGGCTCTAGCCTGTAACAAAAATCATTTAAAAATAAAACGGCATTTTAACTGAAGGTTTTTTAATAATTTTACGATTAAATTCGAAAATTGTAAATTAAATATTTAAATATTATAAAATTAATATAAATAATTCAACGCCAAATCGGAATAAAAAGGAAATATTTCTTAAATTTAAATAAAATTTTATATTATCAAAATAAATTCGTAATTTCATATAAAAGCGTTTTACGAAAACAATTAAATAATTAATATTATAATAATATAAAAATAAAATATATAAAATGTATTCGTACGTTAAAATTAATAATTAATAAGTTTTATTAAAGAAATATAACGAATAATAGCCGAATTATTAGAGCAAAATAAAATTACGTTATAAATTATATAGATAGCTATAGTTTTTATCGTTATTTAAATAATTTTTCTAAAAAATTTTGTTAAATTTTATTACGAAACTTTTTAAAAGCTTAGGTTTAAACGGGCTAAAATACGACGTAATTCTGGTGATCGTCGATCGCTTTACGAAATTAAAATTATTTATTTTTATGGTTAAATGTTTAACCGCAACCGAATTAGCTTAATTGCTTTACGATAAGGTTAAGTACAAATTCGGTACGCCAGCAGGAATTATTAGCGATAAAAATAAATTATTAATAAATTAATTTTAAACGGAATATTACAAAAAACGAAAAATAAAACGGCAAATATTAACCGCTTATTATCCGCAAACGGATAAATAAACGGAATATACTTATTAAATCTTAAAAAATTATTTTTATAATTACGTTACTAAATATTAAAATAATTAGATAAAATTATTACGAAATGCGGAACTTATATATAATAATATACGAAACGCGTTTACCGGCCACTTTTCGTTCGAAACCTTATATAAGTATTATTTAAAAATAATAAAATACTTTTTATAAAAGTTCAAAGGATAAATATAAAAAGTTAAAGAACATGTTAAGAAAATGACGGTTATTTGTCGAGAAATATACGAATATTAAGAAAAAGTAACTGTAATTCAGAAAAAGTATTATAAATAATATTATACGCTTATGGAATTCTAATTAAGGCAATAAGTAAATTTAAAGATTAAAAATTTTAAATTTAAAAATAAAAAATTCTTACTTATTTATATCTGGGTTATAATTAAAAGGTAAATAAATTCTTAAACGTATAAAATAATCCTTTTTACTAAATATTAATGGATATATAATATATTTCCAATATTGTTATTAAAACCATAACATAACCGAGAACCGGGCAACACCTAAATAACGTTACCGAACTTAATAAAGGAATAGGAAAAATAAATACTAAAAAATATCGTCCGTTACCAATATAACCGGAAGTAACGTAAATATCTAATCAAATAAAAAAGCTGGCTCGCCAAATACAATACGTGAAAACTCTAAACGCACTTTAAGTACGCGCTTAAAATATTACAGTATTACGAAAAAGAAAGTTAGATAGGTATATAAGAAATAAAACGACCCAAAAACCGCAAAATAACAATAACTCGATCGGAAATTAATTATTTAATAATTACAAAAATTACAAAAAATAATTTTAAGCAAATTTAAAATATTAATATTAAAATATTACCTAGTTATATAACTGCTTTTAAGTTTTTGGCGAATAATTATTTTATCGTATACCGGTCCAAAATCGATAAATAATATAAAAAAAATCAGATTTTTATTTCGAAAACAAAATTTTACATTTAATTATTAAGCTTTACGTTAATTAGCTCTTAATAAACGTATTAAGGAAATTAATATAGGAATATCGAAAAACGATCGGAAAATATACGATAGCAAAAAATAAATACGTTTATTAATTAAATTTGCTAAACGTAAAACTTTAAAAAAATTTAAAAAAATTTTATTGCTTACGAAAAATAAGGCCCAAATAACAGGAATATAATTGGTTATTAATTGGAAATAAGGCGCCGTCCTTAAAGCGTTTAACGTATTTGGATTTAGTAATAGTTTTACCGGGTAAAACCGTTTTTTAATTATAATTATTAATAAATATTAAAACTTCGTTAAAACGTTAGAAAATAGGCGGAAAATATTCGTAAATAAGGAACGTAACGGTATAACGGCTTTCGAAAATTACCTTATTTATAAAAATACCTTAAAATTACGCCTAATTAAAAATTAATTGCGGAATAATAGGAAAAAGATCGTAATATTTACAAAAAGGATTTAAATTTGAAAATCTATAAAATAACGTTAAAATTAGACCTCCGTAATTATAACGAATAATCGGATATTGATTTCCATTATATTAAGGAAATAATGTTCCTTAATAATAACCGCATTAAAGGCGAATTCGGCTTTATAAAGGACGTCGAATCGACGACCGACCGCAATTACGTCGGAATATTTGTATTAAATATTCGTAATACGAACTTTTTCAAATTTGTTAATTAACTTCTAATTATCGGTATTAAATTAAAAACTTATTTGGGTAAAATCTTTAAAGACGATTAGAATTTAAATAAAAATTAAATAATAATATTAATAATATTAGGATTAATTACTTATTATATAAAAGTTATTATAATAATAATTAATAATAACAAAATTTAAAACGTCCGAAATTTAAATATATATTACATAATTATCGAAATAATGATATATTACGTAAATATAATATAATTTATTGCCGCCCGTAATATAATTAATATTTATTTTATTATCGAGGTTAAGGAGATAATATTAAAAAAATCCTAATTTTTCTTAATATTAAAATATTATTTTTTTTCAGAACTTTTTATAAAAAAAATATGGCGAACGGAAATAATATGCAAAATAAACGGAAAAGGCGAAACGAAAATAAAGAAAAACGAAAAACTAAACGGAATGCGTACGTAAAAAAAATGGAAATATAAGTACGAAAAAAAAAACAGAATGTCACACTTACTAAGGAGTAGGTGCACAGCTCTTGAGGATATATTGACTTGTCTAAAGCTAGAAAGCGTTGATCCCACTTGTTGTGGGCGATCCACTGATATAGGGCTCCGGAAGGGAATAACAATCACCCGAAGACCCTAGCCAGGGGTGCCCTTTTCTATGACACAGAAGGTAAATAAAATAAAATTAAAAATAGAGTATAATAAAAAATTAGGCGGAATATAATTAATTACGTAATATAATACGTATTAATTATTATAGCAATTATTTATAATATAACGGTAAATTATTAATAAATATACGTAACCAGATTTACGACACGCGTTATATTAAATTAATAATAATATTATTAAGAATTAATAATTTAAAAAGGGAAAATAATTATAAAAGTATAGCCTTTATAAGGATAAAATTAATAACTAATTAGTTACCGATTAATTATTAACTTATTTATTAATATAAATTCACTATTTAATAGCTAATAAAAAATGCCAAATAAAAATAACCTAATATATTTACTTTTTAAAATTCACTTTACGACTAGTCGAAAATCATTTTATCTAGTTCGCAGCTATTTATTATTTTACAAAGATATTAATTGCGTTATTATATTCAGCTAATTACGTACGCTTTTGCAACGCGTACAGCTTTTATATAACCTAATAACGGAATATATATATTCCGATTAAAAAATAACTTTTTCGTATTTGATATATTATAGCACATCTAGATAATTAATATACCTCTTTAATGTCTTAAAATATTAAAGGCGCTAATCGTTATTTTTTATTATTTTTTAAAAATATAATTGTTTATTTTATCTTTTTTTCTCTAATTAATTTTAGTAACTAGTGAATTTCTTTTTTAAAATTACATGTGAAGTATTTTTCCGTAATTCGAAAATTTTAATAATATTTATTAATTTTAATTACTTTTTAAAATAGTTAAAAGCTTAGATATTATAATTTTCGTTAATCTAGCTATTAATATATTATCTGTAAATATTTAATTTACTTTAATTCAATTATTTTCGATTACTTTTCGTAATTAATAATTATATATATCAATATATCGTTATAAGATAATAAATAGCTATAAGCTAAAGTAAGATAATTTTCGATTAATTATAAAACAAATCCCAAAAAATAAATATATTACGTTATTTCTATATAACGTTTTATATTAGTTATCAAATAATAAATTTATATTAATAAATAAGTTAATAATTAATTAATAAGTAATTAATTATTAACTTTAACCTAATAAGAATTATATTTTTCTAATTATTTCCCTTTTTCAAATTATTAAATTTTAATAATATTATTATTAATTTGATATAACGCGTTGCGTAAATTTAATTCCGTATATTTACCGATAATCTATTATTATATTATATTATAAATAATTACCGTAATAATTAATATATATTATATTCCGTAATTAGTTATATTCCGCCTAATTTTTTATTATAATTCATTTTTATTTTTATTTTATTTATTATTTTGTCTTTTTTTTGCGCTTATATCTTTATTTTTTTTGCATATATATTTTATTCGGTTTCCTATTTTTCTTTATTTTGATATCGCTTTTTCCGTTTATTTTAAATATAATCTTTATTTGCCATATTATATTTCGTAATAAATTTCTAGAAAAATAATATTTTAATATTATTAAGGATTAAAAGTTTTTTAACGTTATTTTTTCGATATTAACGGTAAAATAAATATTAATTACATTATAAACGGTAATATATTATACAATATTTATATAATATAACGTTATTTCGATTATTATACGGTTTACGTTGAAATTTTAAACGCCTTAAATTAAATTATAAATAATTATTTATAAAACAAAATTTCTAATAAATAATTACTTTTAATATTAATAATTAGAAATTAATCGACGAACTTGAAAAATTCGTATTACGAATACCTAATACGAACGTTCCGACGTAATTATAATCGGTCGTCGACTTAACGTTTTTCGTATAGCTTAATTTGCTTTTAATACGGTTATTATTAAGGAATATGGTTTTTTTAATATAGCGAAAATCGATTTTCGATTATCCGTTATAATTACGGAGGTCTAATTTTAACGCCGTTTAATAAATTTATTAATTTAAATCTTTTTTATAAATATTACGACCTTTTTTTTATTATTCTTTAATTAATTTCCGATTAAACGTAATTTTAAGATATTTTTATAAATAAGGTGAATTTCGAAAATATTATATCGTTATATTTTATATTTACAAATATTTTCCGCCTATTTTCTAATATTTTAATAAAATTCTGAAATTTATTAATAACTATAATTAAAAAACGGTTTTATTCGACAAAATTATTATTAAACTTAAATATCTTAACCGCTTTAAACACAATATCCTATTTTCGACTAATAATAAATTATATTCCGGTTATTTAAGCCCTGTTTTTCGCAAAAAAATAAAACCTTTTTAAGTTTTTTTCGAATTTTATATTTAATAAATTTAATAAACGTATCCGTTTTTTATCGTTGGATATTTTTCGATCGTCTTCTAATATTTTTACATTAATTTTCTTAATACGCCTATTAAATACTAATTAACGTAAAGTTTAATAATTAAATATAAAATCTTATTTTCAATATAAAGGTTCGATGTTTTTTACCATATTTATTAGTTTTCGATTAATATACGATAAGATAATTATTCGCTAAAAACTTAAAAGTAATTATGTGATTAAATAATATTTTAATATTAACTTTTTAATTTTATTTAAAATTGTTTTTTGTAATTTTTATAAACATTAAGCGATTAACTTTCGATTAGCTTATTATTATTTTACGGTTTTTAGATCGTTTTATTTCTTATATATATATTTACCTTTCTTTTTGTAACGTTATAAAATTTTAAGCGCGTATTCGAAATATTTTCGGCGCTTTTATATGTTGTATTTAGCGAGCTAATTTTCTTATTTAATTAGATATTCGCGCTGCCTTTAATTATTTCGGTTGTAGACGATATTTTTTACCATTTATCTTTTCTGTTTTTTATCAAGTCCGATAACGTTATCTAGATATTACCTGGTTTTCGATTATGTGACGGTTTTAGCAAAAATACTGGAAATATATTATATATCTGTTAATATTTAATAAAAAGAATTATTTTATACGTTTAAAAGCTTATTCGTTCTTTAATCGCAATTCGGATATAAATAAGTACGAATCTTTTATTTTTAAACATAAAGTTTTTAATTAATAATTTTACTTATTGTTTTAATTAGAATTTTATAGAGGTATGACGTTAATCATAATATTTCTTTTAAGTTACCGTTATTTTTTCGAGGTATTCCTTAATTTCTTATATCTATTTCTTAAACTTTTATAAAAAGTATTTTATTATTTTTAAACAATATTTATATAAGTTTTTAAACGGAAAACTGCCGATAAATACGTTTTGCATATTATTATATGCGAATTTCGCATTTTATAATAATTTTGCTTAATTATTTTAATACTTATTAACGTAATTACGGAAATAATATTTTAGAATCTAATAAGTATATTCCGTTTACCTATCGGTTTGGAGATAGTAAACGGTCGATATTCGCCGTTTCATTTTTTTGTTTTTCGTAAAATTGCGCTTAAAGTTAATTTATTAATAATTTATTTTTATCGTCAACAATTTTAACCGGTATACCGGATCTGTATTTTATCTTATTATAAAATAATCGAATTAATTCGGTTGCAATTAAGGTTTTAACCGTAAAAATAAATAATTTTAATTTTATAAAACGGTTAACGATTAGCAGAATTACGTCGTACTTTAGCTCGTCTAAACCTAGACTTTTGAGAAATCTCGTAATAAAATTTAACGAAATTTTTTGAAAAAGTTACTTAGATAACGGCAAGAGCTATAGCTATTTATATGGTTTGTGGCATAGCTCTATTATGCCTTGGCAATTTGTGACGAGCTATAAGGTTTAACCAACTATTAAACCTTAAGTCGACGGGTTTATGTTAGCAGGAGTATCGTGGGAATCTGAACAATGGATACAGTGATCGTATTACGTCTCGTAATGCCAAGGGTGCCTTAAGTAACGATATTATATTGCAAGCTAAAGTTATTTAAATTATGGAATTAATAAATATATATATCCTTTTCCTTTAACTGGATTATTACCAGTAAGTTGGTAATCCGGCTTACTGACTTACTACCAATAAGTTGGTGATCCATTACGTAACCTGATCCACATAGTTTTCTTGGCCTTTTCCGTTGCGACCGTTCCTGGAGGCCGTAATTTATCAGGTCGTAATACGATTTCCTTTTTCCCAAAATCTTATCATTAAGATTTTTTTTTTCCTAATAAATTTTTTTTATATACTTTTAATATGTTTTCCGGTATGTCCAAACGTTATTTTCGCAAATCCGAATAGTAATTTGCTTTAGTTAATTTAATTAAATTCAAAAGTTTTAATACGATATTTTGTTTTTTTTAGTTTGTTCGGCAATTTAATTACCAAATAATAAATAAGGTTTTTCGTTATAAGGAATATGTCCGCCAAAGTCGTTCGTATAACGGAATAAAAATTCTTATTTCCATAATTAATTGCTATATCGCAAAATCGAAAAAATTAAAAGAAAAAAATTAACGGCCGAAAAATTTTTATCCGAAATTTTTACGCGTTTTTTTCGCATACGTCGTTAACGTTAATATTATTAATTTTAGGGTACGAAATTTATTAATCGTACCTTTTAATCCTTTAATAATTTTAACGATTTTGCGTAATTAAAATCGGAATCCGTAATCGAGGTTTAGGCCTTAAAAAGGGTAAATGTTATTAATTGAAATACGGTAAACTAATAGTTTCCTTTCGTGGATCTCGTAAATTAAGATATTATTATTTCGGGTGGTTCCGCCGTTATTAGTAAAAAATTTTTAATAGGCGTTAGGCGTTAATAAGATTTTTGGCGGGTTTTTAGATATTTTCGGAATTTGGGTATTTTTTCTATTTGATTAGGTATTAGGTAAATCTGTTTTATTTTTATATATTAAGTATTTTTTTTATTTCGTATGCTCATTTGTTTTTTATTTTTATATCGTTTTATGCTATATATATCTTAATTATATCTGTTGTTAATTCGAATAAGGAAATATAAAAAATTAAATAAAATTTAACCTTTAGTAGAAATTCTAATTAATAATTATTTTCTGAGATTTTTTTTGGCGATTTTATATAAATTAATATATTTAAAATTAAGTTTTTTATTAGATCGTTTTGTTAAAATGTTTTTTATAATAAAAAAATTATTTCCCCTTTTTCGAAAATTAATTCTTTTAATTTTTTATTATAATATTTGCTTATTTAATTTCGTACGAATTTCAATTATATTTTTACTTTTTGGTATAACAGTTATAATTATTTTAACGTAAAAATTATTTTAATATTAATTAAACCGTTATTGCGTATTTTGTTATAAACTTTTGAAATAAAACCAAAATTTGCGTTCGTAAATATTATTTTAATGTTTTCGTAATAACTAATATTATAAATTAATTATATTATTAGCAATTTTTTAACCTAGTTATTTTATTTATAATTAATATAATATTGTAAGTAAGTTTTTAAAGTTTGATTTGTTCGTTTTATGTATTTATTTATTTAATGTTTAAATACGTTAAATAATTTGTAATTTAGGCCGACTTATGTTATTAGGCCTTATTAAAATTTTAATATAAATATTAATCCTTTATTTAATATGATTTTTATTAATAATTCGTATATGCTAAAAATATGTTTAAAGAAAATATATGCTAGTTATTTGGCGTTTATGTTTTCGTAATATGGTAAAAAATAAAAGAATTTCGTAAATCGATCGACAATTACGAAAATATTATCGTAATATATTTTTGTAATTAGATTTTTTTAATATAAAAAATTTAATAATAAAATCGAATATAACTAAATATTATAACTGTTTTGTAATTAATAATAATTACAGTTTTCCGTATGGCTTATATTATTAAGTTTTTATTCTAGCGTAAATATCGTATTGTTGTATAACTTTTTATATTATTAATTTTATTCTGGAAAAGGAATATATACGTTAAAATCGTTTTAAGATTTTATAAATCCTTAAATATTTATATAATTAATGTTCGTATTTTTTTCGTATTAAAACTTTTGATTTTTTTTTTGGAATTTATATTTTATTTACTTTTTGATTTTTTAGGAAATTATCGTTATGTTATTAAATTTTTTTAATATATATCGCAAAGTACTGCCCGAATTATCGTAATTTGTCGTAAGCATAAATGTTTTTTGTAATGGTATTAAAAATTATATAATTAATTTTGACCAATTTTTTTTCGAAGTTTAATTATTTGCTTAAAATATTTATTTTGCCGTTTTTGATTTTTTCTTGTAAATAATAACGAAATCGAAGTTCGCCAATTCTTTTGCGTATTTTAATTATCGTTTTATAAATTTTTTGGTTATAATAAATCGGGTAAAATTTTGATAATCCGTATAAACCTTAATCTGGTATAAATTTCCCTTTAAAAAATGCCTGAATTTCCGAAATGCCATAATAATAGCTATAAATTCCTTATTTGGAATACCGTAATTCAGTTCGGTTTTTTTTAATTTGTACAAAAAGAATATAATAAGATACAATTTATTTTAATTATTTCATTATTTAATTATTATGTTTAATACGTAATCCGAAATATCGGTTTTTAATTTAACGGAGTTTTTTAAATCGTACATAATTAATACTAATTCGTTAATAATCGTATTCTTGATAATTTGAAATATTTTTTCCGTATTTGGCGTTTATTTAAATTCTTTTTTTTTTCGTAAGATTCGTTAAAAGTATAGTTATTTTACTGAAATTTCGAATGAATTTCCTGTAATAGTTGGCGAATCCAAAAAATGTTTGTACTTTTTTAACTATTGTTGGCGTCTGTCATTTTGTGATTGCAGCGATTTTTTGGGGGTTTATCTTAATATGTCCTGGGGTAATAATATGTCCCAAATATTCCACTTCCTATATATGGAATTGATTTTCTTTACGTTAATAAATAACCTTACGTTTTGTAAAACTTAAAAAACCTTATAAATATATCCCGCGTATATTTTTTCCGTTTTCGAAAAAATGAAAATATTGTCAAAATAATAAATAACGAAAATATCGAAATATTTTCGTAATACGTAATTAATTATTTGCTGGAAAGTTATTAATATGTTTGTAAATTTTATTAATATAACTAAATATTTAAATAATTTGTATTTCGTTTTAAAGGTTATTTTTTATTCGTATTTCTTTTAATCTTAATAAAAATATATTTATTTCTGAAATCGAATATTATAAATTATTTGGTTCCGTAAAATCGGTTTTTTATTTTCGTAATTAAAGGTAATAGTATTTAATTTTTAATAATAACGTTATTTAATTGTCGGTAATTAATTATAAGTCGCAATTTTCTATTTTTTTTAGGTACGAAAAATATCGGGTATTTTGCTGGTGATTTCGAAAGTCAAATTTATTGTTTTTGTAGCCGATTTTCCAGATATTTTTTAAAAGGGCATAATTTATTTTTATTAAGGTTGTAAATAAGGTAAAATTTTATCGAAAATCCTTTTTAAGGATTATTTTATAATTTTATTCGTTATATCCTAATAATTTCGTATCGAATAACTTCTTAAAGAGCTATTCGTATTTATGGTATTATGGTAATATATTAATTAGATTTTTTGATTTTTTGGATTACTGTTTTTATTATTCCAGATCTTTATTTAATTATTTTAATTTCGTTTTAATAATAATAACGATATGTCGTATTTTTTTTGATGCCTGTTTTTTTTTTGTATTTTGTTCCTTTAGGTAATAAGGTATTTATCGTATCTTTATATCTGTATTTATTGTTATTATCGATCGAATATTAAGATTTTAATTTTTGTTTTCTTATTTGCTAATAGGATGTAAGGCGAACTTTACCTAGCCAGTCCCGTTATTAATTAAGATTTTATTTTAGCATATTTATGGTAATCCTAAGATTATATCGTAATTCCCAAGTGGAACGATATCGAAATTAACCGTTTGGTATTATTTTTAGATAAAAATCTCGAAATAATTAATTTCGTATGTAATTTTTCCGTTGTTATAAGCGAATTCCTAACTTTCGGCATTCGTCGTTATATAAGGTTTTAACTTGTATCTCCATAGCAATCTGAATTTATTAACCATATTTGGTATAATGTAATTTCCGCCTAAAGCTCCGTAATCCACCATTACGGTATACCAGTACGTTCCGATTCGTATGTTCAAAGTAATAAAGTCGTTAACGTTTTTTATTATTACCTTTAAAGCCTTTTTTGGGAATTTTCTTTAATTTCTTTAGGTTTTGTTATTTTGCGGCTTTTTTATAAGTAATTTTTTTCTTTTAATTTCTATTCGAATTTATCAAACCTTATTTATATTGTTTCGTTTAACGCGTTAAGTTGTTATATTTGTTGCTATTATCGACGTACTATTTTTTTAAGCCGTATTAATTATTCTTGGTTTTTTTGCAATTCTTTTTCTTATCGAATAAATTGTTTTTTTATATTTGCGATTATATCTTATTATGCGTCGTTTTGGTTATTGTTCTAAAGATTTTCTGTAAATTAATATTTTTTTTCTTTAATAACTTTTTTTAAGGATCCGTAATAAATGTTAATTGAAAATGGAAATCCGTAATAGCTTTTTGACAATGCTTTTTTATTATACGTTAAATTAATTCTTTTTCCGTTTAATAATTATACCATTTATAATAACAAAAAGGGTTTTTTTACGGGCATTACTTTTTTTAGGCTAACTTTTTATTTCGGCCAATTGCTGGATATTTTCTGGGGTTATAGTTCGAAATTATTAATACCATTACTTATTATTTTTATTATACCCGGTACGGTTTGGAAAATTAAATCCTTCGTAATATATACGAGTAATTCGTATATAAATATATTGTTTTTATTTTTTATGATCGGGGTATTTTCGTCGTCGACAATATATAGCGTATATTTTGCCATATCGATTAAGGGTTCCGGGGTAAATTTCTTTTATCCAATTTTGGTATTTGCGTAATTATCTTTATAATGCTTTTTGTTATGTTTACGATATTTGTTAAGCCAGCTTTCTGGTTTTTCGTATTTTTCGTCGAATTTCTTATCGTAATAATCCTTATTGAACCTTTTGCTTAAGGCCTAATACGTATTTAGCTTGGATTATGTTAATAGTTTTATTATTATTTCCTTAATTATTCTTAAATTACCTTTCCGGTATAAAGGTTTAATTATCTTATTATGGCTTTTTGGGTTTCTTATATTTATAAGCTTTATATCCCGTTTTGCCATAATTAAAGTATTTAATTTGGTTTAAATTTTATTTGTGGGTAACGCCGAGTTCCATAGGTCCTAACGCCGTTTCGTAAGAAATAAAAAGTACGTTTTATTTTTTTCCCCTGGTTAAATTTGTTATATCTTAAACGTAAAGCATATTATTTTTTTCCTGTTTTTTTTTCAAATTGTCAATTATTAATCTTAATTATCTTTATAATATACCGATTTAAAGTAATTAATTATTTAATCCGAATAATTTTATTTTTCATATCGGCTTTATCGTCTTTTTATCCGGTTTTAATTGCAAAATTTTTGAAAATTATAGCATATTTGGACGCGGATTTTTTTTGTTAAAGTTATAGGAATTATTAGGCCGCGGATTATTTTTTATCCGGATTACCGAAATTATCGTACATTTTGTTTTCGAAATTGGTATAAATTAAAAAAATCTTATTAGTAAAATTCTTTTTATTTGTTTTTTTTATTTTTAAGAAATTTTTCATAATAAACTTAAATTAATTAACTGCATTTTTTATTAAGTATCTTTTTATTATTAAAACTATATCCGCTAAATTATTAAGATTTAAAAAGCGAAAATAAATTCGTACTTAAATTAAGAAGGTCTAAAGGTTATTTTTTTTATTATAAGGTTCTGATTTTTTCGGCTTTATGCGAACGAAAAAAAGGTTAGGCAGGTGGCGTAACTTTACGTTATCGAACTTTTTTTTCTAATTTCCGAATTCGAGCCTAAAATTGCTAAATAGGGGTTTTCTAAGCGTTAATCGACATTTTAACAATATTAAGTATTATTCAGAATTTAACGATATTACTGAACAAAAACTTATAACGTATAACGAATTATAAGATTTAACCAATTATTAAACCTTAAGTCGACGGGTTTATATTAATAGAAATATCGTAAAAATCTAAGCAATAAATATAATAATCGTATTACGTTTCGTAATGCCAAGGATACCTTAGGTAATAATGTTATATTACAAATTAAAGTTATTTAATTTATAAAATTAATAAACGTATATATCCTTTTTTTTAGCTAAATTATTACCAGTAAGTTAGTAATCCGGCTTACTGGCTTACTACCAATAAGTTAGTGATCCGGCTCATTAGCTCACCACCAGTAAGTTAGTGATCTATTACGTAACCTGATCCACATAGTTTTCTTAGCCTTCTCCGTTGCGACCGTTCCTGGAGGCCGTAGCTTGTTAGGTCGTAACACAATTCGGATATTATTTGGTATATTTTCGAATATCGTTCATTATATTTTCCTAATACAAATTTCTGGTTATTAATTTTAACGTACGGATATATCTTAAATATCTTACTCTTAAATTATTATGGTACTAATTAATCAATTATTTTCGTAAAACTTCTTATAATGGAATTACGAAATTATTTTAATAATTTAAACCCTTATTTAATTCCAAGAAATATCCTGTTGTTTTATTCCGGCTTAATATTTAATTATCCGTATTAATTTCATAATATTTAAATCTGTAGTTTATAACTTTCGAACCTAATCGTAAAACTGGTAAAAGTTTTCAGCTATAATATTATTTCGTTTTTGGTCAATTCTTTTGGCTAAAAAATATAAAACGTATTAATTATAAATAATAACCTTAATATTAATTTTATCTTTTTAAAATTTCTCAAAATTTAATCATAATACGGTCGTAACTTACAGTTATTATTATTTAACTGCTAATCGTATTATTATTATATTTTACGTTTATATTATTATTCGTAAGCAATAAATTCGATAAATATTTAATCTTTACTTTTTTATCGAAAATCGCTTACAATCGTATAACAAAGGTTTTTCGTTTTGTTATGCGGATATTAATTACTTAAATTTCTGCCATTTAAAATATCTTTTGGAATTTTATAACGAACGAATTTTGCGTTATTTTTATAAGGCCTTTTACTCCCTTATAATATTCTAAATCGCGCTATATGTTTACGACCGTTTTCTGTACGTTTTTCGGCATATTATTCGTAAATTCGAATTTCTTAAATAACGTAAAAATTACGTTTCTATACGCGATTTCTCTTAATATATAATCCGGGCGTCTAAATAATTTATCCGCCGGATTAATAACGCCTAATCAATATTAGATTTTAAAATCAAATTACGCAAAATAAGAAACTTGTTAAATTAACTTCTTTTTAAGATTACGCGTTAACGCTTTTATTATGTTTTTTAACACCATATAATCGATAAGTATTAAGAATTCTTTTTTTGTATTTTTAAAATATTACTACTGATATTCCAAACTTTTTATAATTGCCAATACTTCTTCTTATTTTATAATTTACTGTTTTTCAGTTGGACTTAATTTTCGCAACTAATATATAACTAGATATTATTATTTTCCGTATTTTTATAAAAATATTTTTAAAATGACTTTTATCGAAATATTTATTTTAACTTTGATATTTTTGGTATTATTTTAATATCGAAAAATAATCGCCGACTAAAAGGCATTTTTTAAGCTTTAAAACGCCTTTTTAGCTTTTTCGAGCTACCGGAATTCTGTTATTTTATTTTTGCCTTATGCCATTTTTAAAAACCTAGTAATAAGTTCGATAATACGCAAATAATAAACGATAAATTTCCGATAAAAATTCGCAAATCTTAAAAATATTTAAATATTATAAATTAATTCTGGTTTTAATTATATTTCGATAATATCAACTCGTCGGCTGTCTATTTCCAAATCGTCGGTATTAATTATAAATCCTAAAAAATTTATTTTTTTAAAAGAAAATCGTATTTAAACGTTTTAATAAACAGTTAATATTATAATAACTGTTCGTAAATTAACTAAAGATATTTTGCATACGTTTTTTCGTTATTTAAATAAATAATTATATTATTTAAATATATTACGTATATATAGTTAATTAATTTAGCTAATATCTTATATATATAGCTCTAAAACGTGATTAACGCATTAATAAAGCTAAATAATATAACTGTATATTTAAACTGTTCTTATTACGTTTAAAAAACGTTTTTTTTACTAGTGGCTTTTTTTTATCCTAATATAATAATAAATATTTTTAAAATTAATTTTCGAAAATATTTTAGCTAACCTTAAGCGATTTATCACTTTTGAAATTTAAGATAAAAAGTACTAGTTTTTTATCGTTATCCGATTTAACCCTTTATAATCGACGCATAATTAAAGATTACCGTCTTTTTTAAATACGAATAATATTGCTATTTTTACGTCCGCTTTTAAATAGCGTATCTAATATGCTTTTAGATTTTTTCGGATATATTTTTCGAATATTCTTTCTTTAAGCTTTCAAAATAAAGTAAATTAAGTTAAATAAGTACGTTTTCTCTAAAATCAGATTTATGATATAATTTGCCTCTAGTACTTAAGGTATATTTTCGCTATTTTTTCGGAATATATTTGCCAGAAATTCTTTAAGTATATAAAGAGGTTAGTTATCCCTTGTTTCTGTTATTTCCCGAATTTCGAGATATTTCGCTTTTCGGCTAAGTTTATTAAATTAACGGTATCAACTTGCTTATCGAAAAATGCTAAATTTACGATTTTCTATTCGTCGACCTTTTATAATAATTTATATAACTATTAACATATGGCTATATTTAATAAAACGCTTAACCTACTTATTTCTGATTTAAATAAAAAGACATCGAACGTTTCCGGTTACGATATATTACAAAGTAAATTTATTTATACTTTCGTTCGTTTTCGTTATTATTTATTATATTAACAGGAATTTCATAAGCTTTATAATGTTTAATATATGCGTTATTAATACCGATAAAGTTCGGAATATTTACGGAAATTAAATAAAGGTTAAGTTTTTTCGTTAATTTTCTGCTTATAATATTTATCTGTACTTCGATATCTATATTTATTTATATTGCTATATTTTTCGTACTTTTTTAATAAGTATTTTTTTTCTAAAAGGCGGCTTTGTTCCGATCGTTCTGCAGTTATTAGCCGAAATAGACTAGACGTATACGCTTATTACGGCTCCTTTTTTAGGTTTACGTCCAGGGACTAATCTGATTTATCGTTATATATTATAACGTTTTATACGGTTTTCGGAGGTCGGTTTTCGTATTGCCGAGAGAGTAAGGTTTTTGTATCCTTTTTAGGTTTGCAATTTATGCTTTTATAACCTGGCTTTTTATAATTATAATATTTAAATAAGCGCTTATAAAAATTAAGGGTACTAAGTTATACGGATTTGCTTTAATCGGAATTAAATCGGAAATTATTTGTTTTTCACATATAAGATTATTTACGGTTCCTATTACTTTTACGCGGCGCCTTTAATTTATTCTAAGGATCTCTTTTCTCGAAAACTTTAAAATAAAATCGTTTATCCTTATCAATACGTCTAACGGAAAATAATTAGTTTTCTTTTACCTTTTTTAAGCATTTTAATAATATTTTACCTTATTTGTTAGATTATTAATTCGTTTTAATTTAACGTTTTTTTCTTAGTATAACAATTTTCATCTTGGTATTAATTTATAAAAATAATTAAAAATAAAACGTTTACAAGCTTTATTTTATAAACTAGGAACTTTTATTTAACGTACAAGTTAAACGACGATTAATCGAATTGCTATTATAATTCTATAAATTTTTCTCTATATTCTTTATCGAAAAGATTAAGATTTGCGTAACCTTTTTTAATAAAAATCTATAAATCTTTTATTTTTAATTTTATTTTTTAATTAAAATAATTAAGCGTAATGCGGTATAATCGCTAAACCTTCGTAATAAAAACGTTTATGTGGTCTATAACCTATTAAATATAAATTAAAGTATTTTGCCCTGGTTTTTCGACGTAAATTTTTTTTAATAACTTTTATTTAATTTTCTTTTTCTTTAATCGACGTACGTTCGAAAAGTTTCAAGCAATTATAATGCGATATTTGTTTATTACCTTTAGACTTTTACGACGATATCGTAATTGACTTATAAAATTTTGTTTTTTTAATTTATATTATTATATATTATTCGGCCAGTTATCGGAATAATTTCGAATAATATTCGTTTTGTTAACGGATAATTTCTAAAATCTGAGTATTAATAAAAAGTCTAACCTTTTTTTTATTTTGAATTCTCAAACTTAATCGTTTTATTACGTCCGTTGTTTAATCGTTTAACAAACGGTTATCGAAATATATCCTTATTATATATGTAAGGTAATTCGGAATCTCGGAGATTATAAATTTTTGCCCGTTAAAGTTTATGATAAACTTTTTCGCTTATTTCCGTATCGTAATCGATCGTTCGTTAATTGGGTTCCGATCGGCGGTTTTTTCGACTGGTAACCTAGGTTCGTTTTACAGTTACCAAACTTTACTTCTGATAATTATCGCGTTATTTTTCTTAATAAAAATAAAAAAGAATTATAAAATAATAAATAGCTATAAGCTAGGGTAAGGTAATTTTCGACCAGTTATAAAACAGATTTTAAAAAATAAATGTATTAGGTTATTTCCATCTGGCGTTTCTTATTAATTGCTAAATAATAGATTTATATTAGTAAGTGAGTTGGTAGCTAATTAGTGGCTGGTCGGCTACCAGCCTTATCCTTTTACGAGCTCTATTTTCACAATCGTAATTTTGTTATAAAAAAGCGATATTTATATTAATAAGCCGTATAATTTCTAAATTATCGTATTATATACTTAAAAGTTTCGTTTTTAAAAAAACCGTTTAACTTTATAATTTATTGAGAAAATAAAAAGAGTTTATTTTAATAATTTACGTATAAAACAATAATGCCTTTTCGATTATAAAATTAATTATTATATTTTATTTAATTTTTTTCATTCTAATACTTTTCCGAATAACTATATAATGCATATTTATTTATTTAAAATAATAATAGAATTTTAAAAAATAAGTCGATTTAAATATTTATTACATTTTCGCCGCTATAAAACAAAACTTATGTTTTAATTTTAATTAAATATAATATTATTTGATTGGTCGTTCCGTGATACGGAATATTAGTACTTAAATAAAAAATCGTATTAATCGAAATATAATAAAAAAATACATTAGATTAAATATAAACAGTTATATATCATATCGATTTTATTTTATTTTTAAATATTTATTAATTAAATTCGGTTAAGTAAAATGGAAGGTAAATAATAACTTAATAATAATTATCGAAATATTTTTAAAAAATTATTTAAACGTGTTTTAGAAATAAGGTTAATTAATCTATTTATAAAATTAAATTAAAATAACCAGGTTTTCTGTTTAATACGGTTTTTGATTATTTCGATATTCAAAAATTGTTAAAACGTTTTACATCATATAAAAATATATTGTTTTTTAATTTGCTAAATTATATAGTTAACGAAATGTTAATTTTTTTACGGTACGTAATATTAATATTATTAATATTTAAAAAATGTCTTTTAACAAAAAAAATAAGATTTATAAAAAAAACGGAATTAAATTGTATATTTTTCAATATATTAGTAAACTCTTTTTATTATAATAACAATAATTTCTTTATATTATATAATATTGCTTTAATTTATAATATTATATTATTAAAGAACTATTCTAAGAATATTTATATATATATATATATTATAAAGAAAATTCGTATTAACGAAAATATTAACAATATTATATTACTTAAGTTTTATATCAAATTCAGTTATAATAACGATTACAATTCGAAGGTTTTGTTTAGTAACTATAAATATATATATAACGTTATATATATATTTTAATTATTAATTATAATATATTATAAATTATTTTTTAATTAGCCGCTCTTATTCACTTTTATAAATATATATTTATATATATTTTAAGATTGATTTGCTTTTATTAGAAAATTAATTAATAATTTGTCGAAATTATACATTTTTTTTAATTTTATAAAGAAACTTTTCTAATTTTAAACAACTTTTACCTTAACGAATATATATTTTGTTTTTTATAGCTTTATAGGAATACATATAAATTGCGTTTATATAATCGGTTTTATAATATATCTTTTTTTCATATATTATTAAATTGCAAGCCTTTAATTAAAGCAATACGTATTTCTATTTATTGACTTTTTTATATCTCCGTAATTTATCGACTAATTATTAATCGTATTAATAAAATAGGTTTTACGTTTTATGTTAAATACGATTTTTTATATTTTATATTCTTATCGAACATTATTCTTTTAATATAAAATGTACGGTAAACTTTTTAACCGTAAAATGCTTTCATTTTTACCGTTATTTTAAGTTAAACAATATAATAAAAATCTAAAGTTACCTTTATTCTTTTCATTAACGTAATAATCCTAATAATTATTACAATAAACGTTAAAAAATAACTTAAAAATAAAAATAATTCGAATATAACAATTATATAAAACTAACTAATTTTTTATAATGAGGCTTATTTTTATTCATTTTATACGTTTTTTATAATACTATTATTTTATTTTAAAATTTCGTGTTTAAATAGTAATTAAATTATTTCACTAAAGCTTATATTTATATATATATATATATTTAAAAAAATTAAACTGAATTGAATATAAATACATATTAAGAAATACAAAATAATTTATTTTTATTAATATGCAAAAAATTAGTTTTTAATTGTTAATATTTCTAGAAAAAACAGGTTTTTCCTTGAATTATACGTTTCGAATAATGATAACTTTATTTGTTAAAAGTTTTAAAAATTCATAAATATTTATTAATTAATAATCAAGGAAATAACTAATTTAAAATTTAAAATTTAATTTGTACAAAAATCATTTTAATATAGAACGGTTTCTGTTATAATATAAATTGTATAACTATAAATATACAAATAACTTTATTAAAGTTTATAATTAAGTATTATTATTCTTTTTATATATTTAGTAAGCACAATAAATTTTATCTTGAATTTGTTCAAATAAAGCATATTTAAGTATTTAATTATATAAATATATTATCGTTTTAAAAAATTTATACAATTAGAAATAAAGATACTTTAATATTATTTCGTAATATAATGGCTTTTTCTTCAAATATACCATTTAAATACTTTATATTTTTATTTGATATATAAATATAAAATGTTGAAAGCTTCAATTTAATCTTAAAAAATAATTATAATAAGTTTTACAATAAATAACGTTTTCTAGATTTCGTTATTATATTTAATTACTTATAAAAATCTTCTATTTTAATTTTTAAGAACGTTTAAAATATATCGAAATTTATTAATCAAAATATTTTGTTTGCGATTTTGGAACTAAATACCTTAAATATATCTTAAATATTTATCTATTACGAATATTACACATTTATATGTTTTTTAAATTTTCTTTAAAGTTTGTATAATTAATAACTAATTTTTGGCCTAATCGAAAAAATTCCTCCTTTTGATATACTGTATATTTATCTTTCAACGTTTATTTTGTTGTAAACCTAGTATTTAATCGTTATAAGGCGTTGGAATCGTACTCCTTTTGCATAAAATAAAATTTAAGTAATTATTTTAAGGATTAAATAATTTAAATATAACTATTATCTAATTTTACTACTAATATAAGATAATTTAGTAATTATTACGTTAACGTTTTATTCATAAGTTTGAAATGTTATATTAAAAATTATTATATTAATATTTTAAATAACATATTAATTAAACTCATATATTAATACAAGAATAACCTAATTATATTTATTTTATATATAATTAATAATTATTTTATTACTTTGTTCAAATTGTTCTCAGAATTATCAAAGTAATATTAATTTATATATAAAATTTTTATAATGCGATATATTGTATCAACGTAATATTCTTATACCCTTAAGATTTGAAAGTAATGTACATATTTTTCTGAAATTGTTCATTAAAACGAAAATCTTATTTATATGTTTTGTCGTTTTATATAGTAAATTTATAATTAAGAAATTTATTAATTACCTTAAATATATAGATCGTCTATTTTAAATTTAGAATAGAAAATTCCTTAAAGAATAAAACGAAATATTTATTATGCCGCGTACGTAATTAATTTAAAAAATACGTTAATATTTAGTTTAATTTTTGAAAAGGGCATTTTATTTTTCGTGTAATTAATTTCTTAAATTTTTCGACAGCCGGTTAATTGTCGTTTTTAAGAACTAATTAAATATTGTTTTATTTTTTATATTAATAAGTACAATTTCGTTAAAACTTGAATTTTCTAGGGCTTTATTAAAAAATATATATAATAATATTATCATAATCCGTAATAAAGATATATATAAACTTTATAACGGATATATTAAGTATCTCATTTATTACGTTTTGCTAATTACTGTTCTAATTCGACTATAAACTGTTATAATTGGTTTATATTAAGTTTTGTTTTAATTTTTTATCTTGTATTAACCGGTTAGTAAATTAAGCTTTTTTTTAATTGAAATTATTTTAATTAATAAATTCTGTAAAAGCTTTAAAAAATCGGAAATATTATTTTAAGATTTTTTAATAGTCATTAATAAGTTATATTTCAGTAATCTTATTACGACACGAGAACAAGGGCGTAGCTATCATACCACTAAAAGTGGAACGTTATTTGCTCGAGCATTGACCGTCTTGTGCTGCTCTATATATCTACGAGATGTCACTTAGTACCGTGATAGTAGGTTCTTCTTTAAATTGTATCGTCTCGATATGATCAAAGTTAAGGGCCTTTTACTGAAAATCGCTTAGCCGTTCGGCAATTTTCGAATTATGCGTTAATTTAAGCTCTATGTTCAAGGTAACTGCGCTAAATAAAAGTCCGCCCCGTACGCACCTCTTACATACTGGGTAAATTAGCTGCTCAGTCCAGAAATCGAACGTACAACCTATGGAAAAGCTGATAAACTGTTACGGTACGAGAACAAGGGCGTAGCTATCGCATTATTAAAAGTGGAACGTTATTAGTTCAAACACTAACAGTCTTGTTCTGCCCTATATATCTACGAAGTGTTACTTAGTACTGAAACACAAAGTTCGCATAATTTATTATTAATTTTAATATTGATTATAGTATATTATATCAAAATAATGCGTTTTAATAATTTAATAATTTAACTTTAACGCTATATTTTAATTTTTTTTTAAAAACTATACCGATTAAATTATTATTTTTGTTATATATTTATTTTATTTTGAATATGAAGTTTTTTAAAAAAAAAAATTTATATATTTCGAGATAAAAATTTTATTACAACTGTAAAAGTTTTTATATTATAGTTTATTTTTAATGCGGGTTTTTTAAATTAATCGTATATATTTTTCGAAATTTATATAATAACAAACCTTAATAATCTTTTTCTACTAGACTTTAACATTTTTTAAATAATTTGTTATTATTTGCTTAAATTAATTTAAAGTATTTTTTGTATAAAAATTATTATAACGAAAATTTTATTTACAAGCCGAGTTGAATTTTCAAAACGGAAATATATTTGTATCTAGATAAAAAACTTTAAATGTTTTTGTTTATTATAAGATTACGACTTTTCAGCTTTGAATCTTAATATAATAATATAAATTAAAATAGTCGTTACTTAATTTATATATTATTAAATTTATTTTTTGAAATTGTTTAACTCCAATTTAGAGGTGAATAATAATAAATAATTAAATATCAGTTAATATCTTAACTTAAAAAAGTATTTTCTAAATTTTAACGTTATTATTAAATAAAAACTTGCAATTTGTAACAATTAAAAATTTAATAAATTATTAAATTTTAATTGTACGAATTTATTTTAACAGAAATATCATAAAACCTTGGGTAATAAAATAATTTAATTACGTTTTGTAATATTAAAAATATTTTAAATAACGAAATTATATTATAAATCGACCAGATCTTGATAACATCTTAAAGTCGTTATAAATTCAATTTTATTAAATACGACAAGTTTCGTTTAGATTTGTTTGGATCTTAATACCAAAGAAGATCTAAATTACGTAACCCGTTCGTATGGATTCGACCGTTCCTTGCGGCCGGCCTTGGCTCGGGTTGTAACACAACCTTTCCTCGCGATCAGCCTAACTTTAACAGCTTTCCTATTCAAAAGACCGTATAATTAGAGCCGAAAAGGCATTGTTGCTTCCACGAATTCCAGTCCATATTTTTCGCTGCTAATTACCAAACCCAGATGTCAGCTAAGTGAGGAGTTCCAGATTGTTATGGCCAATCCCAGTAAGGACCAAACTATCGCGCCACTATTTCTCGCATAAGGTCAAGGGAACCATATATTTATAATTCGTTACATCGGCCTAACATTAGCGGCTTCAAGAGTTCGTGGTAACTGTTATGCGTTTCGAAATCCAACGTCCTAACTATTAAGAGACGTCGACTATAGCGTTTCCACCCTTCTGTCTAGTTTTGCTTAGAATTTAGCTAATTGGTTGACTCTACATGAGCATACAGCAATAAGAAAGCAGATCGTTCCGGTATGTATAATTAGAATGTGCCAGTTCTCCCCGTCCCTTCCTGGGCTAGTTTTTAACACGTATAATGGTGCTTCTACCACTTATGACATTTCGCCAAAGGACTTCGAGATGAGGCCAGTGATGAGAGACTCGTGCCCCTCTTCTTACGCACGAGTTTGTACACACACACATACATGTGTGAGTGTGCTCGTCACGCTGATTATTGATACTATTATCAGCGCCATCATCGCCTTGGTGTTAGCGTAAATAGGTAGTTATTAGTTATGATTGCTGGGCATCTCGTAGTACACTCGATCTCCGTATAATTCCGCCGGTCTTGTGTAGAGTTCCGTGGGTGGCGCCAGTGGTTCCGGCGACTTCCACTGGGAAGGGAGCGAAGGAGGAGCAGTAGGCTCCGCCGGTCCGGCAGGCGGGGGACATTGCGGATCTTTCGCCTTCCGTACCAGAAGCCCACCGCCGCGACGATGGTCGCCCCAAGAACAGCACCGATGGCTATGGCCGCGATAGTCCCAGGGCTCAGGTGTCAGACCCAGCTGAAGTCGATCAAACAGCTAAGCCTTGGCTTAGTTTGATCACCTACTGAAACAAGGCTACTTTATGCACCCCCGGTACCTTTTCTCTTGGCTACAGTTGTATTTACGTGTATAAAAGGAGGGTTCGCTACCCTCACCTTCTAGCTAGGACCTTCTAGAGGTCAGGCAACCTTCAATACACTTCTTCTTCAATTATATGCTTCTGTGTGTGATGCCAGGGTCTCACATCAGGCTATTACCCGCCTCCTGGGTTAATTCCTGCGCCCCTGGCGGAAGGGGTGACGAGGTTGAAGACCTGGTCGAGCTGAGACTTGAGGTCGTAACTGACGATGAGAAGTCGACAGAGGAGGCGGTGCGTGTGGGTGTGGCGGAATGAAAGTACTTAAGGTGGAGGTAGAAGTGGACGTGACGGTTTCGACCAGTATATCGCGACGGATGAAGAAGCTCGTGCTCCAGAAACCACCGTTTAACTGTTCGTCATCGGTGCCGTGTGCATTGACGATGCGGAACACGAAGGGTTCGGTGACGTTCGCCTCTTCCGTTTTCACTTCCCACATGTACCATTCGGTCGCTAGGTTGGCTTTTTAACGCATCTTATTTACCAATCCCTCATGGTTGAGTAATTGCGACGCTAGATAACTTACTTGCGATCTGGACCGAGGTGGCAACCTTCCCCCGCTGGTAGTAGTACAAATTGATGCCCTCGTAGATGGTGCTCCATTTGATGTTAATGGTCGACGTCTCCCCAAAGACAATGGGCCACGACCTGGGGAAGATGAACGACCCGTTGGCACTGTCCCGGGGCTCAGTATAGATTATCCCCAAGTTTTCCTGCCTTCTCTGAAGGAGGGAGCCGAAGCCGTCGAAGGGATTCCGCATTTTCCGCTGTCCCCGCAAGAGGGAAAACAGACGAAAGAAAGGAGTTGAGGCGGCGCGTACCACGTCTAAGAGAGGGTTCCCCAAATATACCACCCTTTAACCGCTGCAGCAGAACACTTGTTGGGCCCCAAGCGAGATCGTGCTAAGTATGCATGTAACAGCTAGTCCAGCATCCCACCTTCTCGAAGCGGTCCATGCCAGCCATTCTTAAGAAAACAGCCTCAAGGGCCTAGTGGCCTGCGGGCTTGACAGCCCGTCGTATCACTGGGAATTCTCAGCATTGGAAAACATGCCAGGCCCAAGCTCTCATAAGCCAACATCAGAAGACGAAAGAAATGGACGATCAACAGTTCTTGGCGCTCGACGGTGATAGGCTGGCTTCATACCTGTTAGTCGGTACAGTTCCTTCGGGAACCGGGGGACGGCAAGGGCCCCTTGCTAGTCAGACCGCCCCGGGCGGCTATGCACCAACCTGATTGTGGGGCTTGTGAGGCCATACCAGTCCCGGTCGACTCATCTCGGATGGATTCGCATGTCGAGCTGATCCTTTTTTATCACCCATCTTGTTGTCGCTGTTGTCACTCGACGGCCATGCCTACAAACGTGAAAATCATATGAAGTGAGACTTCAAGCCTCACGCAATGCTGCTGCGAAAAGGCTCGAAGCCGCGCAAGCTTCGGCTGGCGCTGGTCGCATCAGTCTTCATTGCACTTGTGCTCTTCTCCCGCCATCATTCTGCCATCTCACCCGCGATTCCTGCTCCCCGGAGCGAACTAGCCACGGATGAATGTCAGAAATCGCCTGTAGGGGACGATGTCCTCGTGGTGCTGCGCACAGGCGCTACCGAGGCGCTCGAGAAGCTCACCGTTCATTTCGAGACCATCCTCACGTGTATCTCGGACTATGTCATCTACTCGGACATGGAGGAAGACATAGAAGGGCACCACGTCTACGACGTTCTCGACCAGGTTAACGACACCATCAAAGACACCGTGCCTGAGTTTAAGCTCTACAACCACCTCCGCGCCAGCGGCAGGCGGGGACTCAACTACCAGACCATGTTCGGAAGCGGGCCATCCGGCGCCTTGGAGAACCCGGGCTGGAAACTCGACAAGTGGAAGTTTCTCCCCATGGTCGACCGGGCGCTTCAGCACAGACCCAATGCCAAGTGGTTCGTGTTTGTTGAGTCAGACACATATTTGATTTGGCACAACATGTTGGAATACCTATCGAGATTCGATGCGAGCCAGCCCCACTACCTCGGCAAGCACATGTACATCGGGGACGTCCTCTTCGCCCACGGGGGATCTGGGTTCGCGCTGTCTAACCCGGCCCTGAGGAAGGTCACGGGATACTGGAGGGAACATCGGGACCAATTCGATCAATACACGGAGAAGGAGTGGGCCGGCGACATGATCCTGGGGAAGGCGCTCAAGGACGTGGGCGTCGACATGCGCTGGGTATTTCCCCACCTCCAGGGGGATAGTCTGACTGCGATGGACTGGAACGTGTCGAAGCTCGGCCGGGAGCCTTGGTGCTACGCGCCGATAACCTTTCACCATATGAACAGGGTCGAATTCGACATGCTGTGGAGCTTCGAGCAGGAGTGGCATCGCCGTAACCGCGGTGTCGCCACTCTCCGCTTCCGCGACATCTTCAAGAGCCTTGTCCGCCCCCGGCTCCAACCAGCGCGCGAAGACTGGGACAATATTTCTACCGGGCCCGAGAACAGCGACGAGGCCCTGGCGAGCTTCTCGGACTCGGATGTCAAGAGGAACGGACTATCTGCGGCGGAGCGGGAGGCCCATCTCTCGTTTGACAGGTGTCGGGCCGCGTGCGAGAGCAGGCCTCTATGTATCCAATTCTCCTACACCCCAGGAAAGTGTTCCACCTCGAACGAGCTGCGGTTGGGACACGCGGCAGACTCGCAATGCCTAGAGTATTCGAATGCAGCCGGGAAATGCATCAAATCCGGAGCGGCGGAGGGAAAAGACGACGTCAGTGCAGGAAGAAGCTCAGTACGCTCTGGCTGGGTCATGGGCAGGGTCTCAGACTATGTAAAACGCTTGGATCAATCCTGCGATAGCCCGGAGGGGAATGAATGGGTTATGAAATGACGGGCTCCCAGAGGGCCAGGGGCATTTGATGGAAAGGTCTTTGGGACGCGAGTGCTCCCTTCCGATGCAGGATGATTCCCGGTTGACGATGCTCCTCCGTTGGTTCGCTCATACGATGGCATCTGGATAGTCTCAGGGATCAGGGCCAATACACAGACGAGCATAGAGGTATACATGAGAAGCGGAGGGGGAAGCCTCATACTGCAGCCTCTACGCGCAGGACTGAGGAGAGGGGCCCTGTAAGTATATGCAGGTAATGACATGTGTATATAAAGAGGGTATAGGCTCTTGACATATCACCTCCTCGAATAGCCAGTCCAGGACAGATCCGAGCTGAAAGGGGTCAGTGGTGTACTTGTTGGAATGCTGGTCAGAATAGGGGTACGGCGACCCACACCTTCGGCATAGAAGTTGTGTAACCCCCGGGCCTTAAGGCAGACCACTTAGTATGCGGTCTAACGGATACTCAGCCTACCATTGACACTAATTGCATAGTACTACAGATGTTGGGCGCAAACCATGATACAGATCAAGGAATAATTCAACCGAGGAAAGAACGACATTGAAGTGGGACTTTCAATGGATATAGCAAGCTCCAAAAATCAAAACGCAAAGTTGGTTTGTATAACAGGCAAGGAACTACGTCTTAGAGGGAAGGCTGCGGAGGACTATTAAAGATTTTAAACCTACGAATCTTGCATCGAACTGAAACAAACGTAGCATGTTTCATCGTCCGATGGCGGTCGACGAATGGTCGCACGGCTTATTGATAACCACATTCTTACTCTCGGTACCTTTTATTCCGTTGCTACAGATTTCCCACTGCTTCACCCGGTTATAGTGATTACTATGTGGTAATCTAGGGAAGCCGGCGGTAGCCGTGATTTGACAAGGCCAGCTCATACGCAGTCTTTCCACATCACACAAGTACTGGAGCGAACACCTCTATCGTCGCATCTGGAGGATTTTTTAGGTTTGAGGCGGCGTTGGAATTGCAACTCAACCTCTTCGTCAGACTAGAGCCGTGCGCTCATCCAGCTTATCAATCGCTGAGATATTCTACGCGACAGAATACGCTTCCAGCCGGAATCAAGATTCGTTCGCTTACAATCAGCCAGATTTGAGAGATCGCTCGTTCCAGGGACGACTAAACTGCACAGCAGCGCCTATAAGCTCTAGTGATACCCTTGCTATGGGTTCCTTTCAAGAACATCCTACATGCATAGACGCTTCCCCAGGGCCGTGTAATGAATTTGGCAACGTGTTCGCAAGTCAAGGTTTTACATGCATACCACGCTAACATCGACAGATGCAGGCAATGACCCAGCCAGTGAAGTCACTGCCTTGGCATTGGGAAACTCCGCGACGAACAAACATTATAAATACTGGGAGCCTGCTTCTTGTGTAACAGTGCTATTTCCATGACGTTCTCTCCACGAGCGTATAAGAAGGCAGGGGCGTGCCTTGGTGGGAAGCTGGCTGGGGAAGAATCCTGCTCTGAAGTTCCCGTCTACGAAGCAGAGGCATTCTTGCTGTCAGTTTTGCTTGATCAGCCTTTGGACCCGTACCCCTGGATTGATCTCCAGTGAACATGAGGAAAGAAGCGATCATCCCGGCTTGCGTATTTACAGGCTTGTCCTGCGTGTTCATCGGTCTACGATTATATGCTCGCATGGTTCTAGTCAACTGGCTCGAAGGAGACGACTATCTCTTAACAGCTGCGCTTGTGAGTCCCATCCTCCTCTCTGCCCCCTACTATAGTACTTAAAAGATTAAACTCAGTAGATGCTTTGGTCAATACTACCGTCTAACGTATGGCACTACACAGTTCGCCCCTCTTGCGCATGTTACGATGCACCTAGTGGGTTAGTTACTCGAACCTTCGAAATATGAATCCGATCATCGAGCTGAGTGAGACATAAATGTCCACCAACGATGATTACGTCTATGCTCAGCTTATTCCGCGGGAAGCTAATCGCATCGTAGCTGGAAGAGTAGGTTGTCCACGCACGCTCTCCGTCGTATTACGGTCGCTGAACCCTCCCTAGGCAAACTGGCTTGGAGCATCATTCTGGGGAATATCCTCAGTCTTATGCAAACTCTCGATCGTCTGGCAGCACCCGCGACTGTTCCAGCTACGGTAGATGAGACGAGCATGCAATATACTCCAGCTTGTGTGCATACTCCATGGTCTCACGATGTTTTCCTGCAAACCCCTGTAGTGCATTCCAATCTCGCTCTCGTGGGGTGTTGGCGGAGGGAGACGCATAAACAGGCGCATTGTTCAATCCGTGGTATGCATCATTCTCGCCAGGCCCTTTTACCAACTCGCAGATTGCTGACATCTTCCAGTAAGCGCTCAATCTGTTTATGTTCATCTCTGCTCCCTTCTTTCGCCTTCCTTTAATTCCTGTAATTCACTATAGCGTCTTGAATGACCAGTGAATAATGGCCGCCGCCTTGTCACAAAAGGATAATCATTGTAGAGGCACCGGTGTCAATACTACCCTCGACATAATGCTCTACGCCCTCCCAATACCTCCCATATATAATCTACAGATATCCCGAAACTAGAAGATGGCCTTGATATTCGTTTTCACATCCGGATTAATGTTAGTCACCCCTGAGGCCTGGACTGTCCCAGGAAAGACTCCTAAATAATTTGTGTTCTGCATTGCCATTGTCGCGTCCCTTTTCAGATCATTTTGATAAATCAAACCTTCCAAAACACAACTAAATGTTCGGCAGTTGAGGAGGGACCCTTGGTTCAGACACGGACAAGACCCCTCTCGAGTAGTACTTGGGCCATTATCTAAGGTAACTCACGCAGAGCCGGTGGAAGGCATTGCTCTTTCGTCTGGAATCGAGATAGATGCGGGCGTAATATGCGCTTGTCCCGTCGTCATGAGGCCGCTTCTCGCGCGGTTCTTCCCAAGCCGGTTTGCCTCTACCAACCTCAGGACAACATTCTCTGGACAATTTTCCTTTGCTTCTTCGGGCGCGTCGCGTCGGAAGTCTCCAAACAGGCGAGCATATGCAATCTTCAGCTTCGTCCTTTTGGCCCATGTACGATGATTCCGAAGGTGTATTTCTGTCTGAGATCACCACCTTTCGTTACCCTTAAGCGCAGTTTCTATGTCCCCAGAGGTCCGAAGCCCTCTATGCACTACCGTCCAGTCAATGGAACTACTGACCGACTCTGCTATGTAATGTAGTCAAGCGAGCCCTAGGAAAGCAGGCCCGGGTCGTGGAATAACGATGCAAACCTTTCAGCGGGGCGCGTTTAATGAAAACGACCAGCAGGAGCGTATAATATCCGACGGAATCCATGCGCGCCGAGGTTTCGATACGACCGCCGAACAGGCGAGCGATCGCCAGAGCGAAAGCGAGCTGATACCACACGGAAGAGATTGGTTTTCTACTGCAGATAGGCGCTGAGTAACCTCCGCTGAGTAACCTCCGCTGTGAATGTAGAAGGCGCATATCAGGGAAGGAAATGGATGCCTTGAGAGGGCAATTAAGCTGGATGTGTCTGTCTAGGTAGCAATAGGTAGACGATGGGAGGCAGGCAGACTTAATATGCTGTAACTTCTCTACTATGGGGATATGGGCATCCACTTATCCGTACCGGCAAAGAAGTTATGCTTATGCACGCGCAATAGTTCCATGGAGACTTATGAGCAAATAGTTTCTTGCTACGTAGGCTATCTCGACGCGTGGACCGTTTAGCCGTTCTCGCTTTAGTTTATACACATGCAGCTTCTAGGTGGGAACTTGGTAATAATGATGAGAAACTCAGAAATCTAACGGAAGTGAGAGGCCCCTTTAAGCGCTCCCAGAGACCCCCCTATCCTATCAATAATTTCTCGAACCAAGGTAGGTTGGGAAGTCTCTCGGGCCTCGTCGTTTCACTATTGATCAGGGGAACAGCAACCCATGCTACACTAAGATATTGCATTAGACAAGTGATGCTATGCGTTGCATCAGGGACCGGAAAGGCAGGTCGTGGTCTCTTACACTATATCACATCGCTTACCTCAACATTGGCCGAGGAGTGGACGTTGACATCATGTAAGCTTTGTAGGTCTTTCCCCCAGCTATTAATGCCTGTCTGCTATAAGTTCCTTAAAAGCATAGAAGCCGCTAGCTCTTTTAGTCCACAATACATTGAATACAGCTTTGACATAGAAGTTATGTCTCTGTATATACGGTTTATATAGTTGGAAATAGACAAAGCCTAGTAGTCCTTTGCTGCATGGAATTCTGCTGTAGGCGGGTTAGGATACAGGGGTATCAAGCTTTTTAATTGTTCACATACTTAGTGCCAGGACGCACGTTAGTGGTACATCAGGGAGACCTCGGAGGGTAGATTCGCGCAAGGATCTGTGCATGCAAGAAGATGGTTGGTTAGCGGCAACCAAAAATAGATTAGCGCTACCGAACGACGCGACGTCACCATCACACTTCTCCGCTTGAGAGTGGGACGGTGGAGTTGTCGCGCGCGTATCCGTCCATATCTGCTGATTTCCGCACCCTGGAGCTCCTGGCTACCTTATATTACCTTTTAAAGCTTTCTGCTTCCCCCCCGGATATTGTAGCTGTCTCACGTGTACAGTTAAAGGGTTTTCCATGTTCCAACTATCGCGAGATTCAACCTTACCTTGCCGCTGTCTACCTTATCCGTCGCCTTGGATTCTTCACCCACCGAGTAACGACTCAGAAACGACTCAGGTCTGGTTATTGGGACGCGATATCGAGGTTAACCCACGTCTCGACCCCCTAAATAAAGCTCTATCGTAGACCAACCTGGAAAGCCTACCTGACCGAACCTGGAAGGATCACCCTTCGCAAGCAGTCGGGGAGAAGCGCCTTGTTTCAATTCGGCATTTAAAAAGCGTCATGGGTCACATCGAGCCAGCTATGCCGCGGTAGTCATTATGGACGACATACGTGTTGGGGCAGGAGGGATCAACGCGGCTACGAGAGGAGGTGGAGGTGGAGATGGAGGTGGAGGTGGAGGGGGAGGCGGTAACGTAGCCACTCCTAGGAAACTTACTGAGAAATCGAGAAGTCTATCTGATGGTGGCGGAACTCAACTGTCGCCCTCCCCGCGTATAATCGAGGCTGCGAGATGCACTTCCAAAGACGACATTTCCTTGCACGATGCTATGGTCAACAATAGCAGCAGCAATAACAATAACCAAGACAGAGATATCGACCCGCCTGTCACACCCCATCGTCCCGACTTTCTATTCCGTGCAAGTGGCATGAATCTTTCCCTGCAGATGCCCCAGCGAGACCAGACCTCGCCCATCCCGGCTGCTGGCACTCCTGCTGTGTCGGCTCATCATCTCAGACACACCATGACTCCGACTCCTTTGTCACCCAAGCTCGATCATTCCCAGATCTATGCCTCGCCCACAAACATCCTCCCCCGTCGCTCTCGAGGGTTAGACTTCTCTCGAGCGGCTACGAGCCTCCACCACTCGACGCTTGCTGAGCAGCCATCTCCTGATTCCTCACCGACGATCGGCGGCAGGGCCATGAATATTCCCGGTAGAGGGAGTGGGGAATATGGTGCCGAGCAGTCATCCAACTCGCTGTGGTCCATGATGGGCGCCCGAGAACGCAGCAACCTTTCCGGCTCTGTCGGCAGTGCGAATAATATGGTAGGCTCCGATTCTTCGTCGAGCTCCGATAATGAGGACTTCATGGACGACGATATGGAAGATGCCATTATGAGCACGCCGCAGGTTGCCAGGAGGAACTCGCAGCTCGGCAACCAATCAATCGGTCGGGGTAACAGCGTGGTTCCGTGGTTGCCCGACTCGTCGCCTGCAGTAAGCAGTCTGTCGAACTTTCGATCGCGGCCGAGGAGACAATCCAAAAAGAAGTTGCGCGGTCTGTTAGGTTTTGGGTTCAAGTCCGCCACCCCGTCTACGCTTTCCAAGTCCCCTCCGAACAACGTAATCAAGGAGAAACGCGAGGCTGCGATCCCCCAGCCGCGAAGGGAAAGCATAAGTTGGGCAGCCAACCAATTACACATATCTAGTACTGAGGCGGAGGAAAAAGGCAATGACGCCGGCGATATTTTGCCCGCCTCGGGCAGGGATGGCCAGCGCGGAGTCGTCAAGAGGGTAGTGACGAGGAGGGGCAATCTTTTGGTAAGCCCAAGCAACCCTTCGTTGCAGGAAAGGTCAGCGCTAATCCTCGATGAAGCCGAAAACCAAGGGCTTCGCACGTATCCGCGCCGCTCTTGCCGAGGAGAGCATGCCTGTCGACTCCGAAGTTCAACGAGAAGCCGAGGTTATCCGTCAAGTTCGCGAAAGCGATATAAATCTTGAGCCTCGTATGACCCCCGCTGCCCCAACAACGCCAGCCGCCCCAACGGGAACTGCTCCGCCTCCACTGGACATACCGCAGACATCGACGGCGTCACCGAGTCTGAACACTACCCGAGAAGGGCTTGACGATATAACCGAAGACGACATGATGACTGATTCGGCTCTATCGAGTAGCTTTAAAAAGCAAGCATTCATGAACTCCAAAGGAAAGAACTTTTGGGATGCTTTTTCCGAGACTAGCAGTATAAATGGTGCCAGAGTGACGCCACCACCTCCAGCTTTTCTGCCGAGAGGTTCTTCATCGGGTATAAGCGAAGACGTTAACATGGACTCGCCTTCTCTATCAGCAGGATCCGCTAACACGAGTGTCTGGGGTCCCGGGACCGGTTTTACTCTCGGCGGAAATGGGACTGACAACCAGAGATCCGACATGCCTCGGCAAACGACGCCCGGCTTCGGATCGCAGGGGGGCATTCCACCCACTGCCGCGGAGATCACCCGGCGTATTAACAACAAGCGCCGGAGAGACGATGACTTCGATCCAGTCAGCTTCAAGCGACGGGCAGTAAGCCCCGGCATGAGCGTTCACAATTCTCCCATCATGCAGAGCCCCATGCAAAGAGATGTGGCACCTTGGGGTTCCCGGCCGGGAAGCAATCACGGCGGAGACAAGCATTCGGCGACCCCCAGTGACAATGGAAGTTCTGCCGGAAACAACGGCGGGAGAGCGGTCAATGGCCCCAAGGGCCGTGTTGGGTTCCAGGGCATGGTCGATACTAATGATGGCCTTATGCGTATGAGTATCGAGTAAGGGTGACGACTCGGCGATAACCGCACGCTGCGTCTGTTAGGTCGGGAAATACCTTGGCTATAGCGGCATCCCGAGGCGATGTGATCCAGAGGAAGTTGGGAGCATTGGATAACGGTCATTGCATCAGTTTTGGAGTGTTGGTAACTCCATGACTACTGAGCGAGATATATACATTGTATGCATACTTTGCCAAGCCCGACATTTAGTCGTACTGTTATGGCTGTGATAGTGGCATACCTCTGCGATTCATGCATTCTGTGAATCTATTTGACCAATTCTGGACACTATATTACCAGCGAGAGTAGGGGAGCTCTGGGAACGCAACACTATCCCCTGACAGATACCAAACGACTCCTTTGAATGCATCAGCGGAGGTATTTGCATAGAAAGTTGGCCCTTAATGAACGCCCCTAAATCCCACGTTGAAATTAACGGGAGCTTGCCAGACAGCCCACAACGACTCTGAACTTCGAAAAAGTCGTATAAAAGGCAAAGCATGGTATTTGCCAGTCTGGAATGATCAGTATTGATATAAAACGGATACGAAACAGTACAGTTGTAGAATAGTTGCTAGAGAGCAACAGTGTCAATGATAGATATATGCACAGCATATGCACTAACCTAGGCTGATTTAGGCAGCGGATATGCAGTTGTGGTGGGTATATAAATCTTCTTATCGCAAGCTTACCTCATACCTCGAGTTATCTCATAACGTCGGATTGAGCTTCTCGACGACTGATATCTCAAACCACAACTCGGTAAGACGTACAGCCTAATTCCATACGATGGCCTCCTCACAATATAATCCCTACGCCGCTGCGCAGTATAATACGTTCTCTTATGCGCAGATTACTCACCCGCAACCACATTCACACCCGCAGCAATCACAGCCACACTCGCATCCGCATCCACACCAGCACCCACCCACACATCCACAACCTTATCCGCATACCCAGATCCCCCTGGACAGCGCGCTGCAGCAGCAGAGCCCGGCCCCGCCGGCGACCCTCAGCGAGCCCTCCCAGCCTGTGATCCAGCCAGATCAGACAGGCACGCCGACGCAGCCGAACCAACAAGCGACGACCCAGAGTCAGACGGAGATCCAGACCCCGGGCCAGGCGCTGACGCCGTCGGGGAAGCCTAGAGGCAGGCCGAAGGGCTCGAAGACCCGCCCGCGTCGCCGTTCCCCGTCGCCCGGGACGCTCGCGCGGAACCCTCCACCGCCCCCGGCGCCGCTGCACCGCGGGCCGTACGCCAACATCGAGGATGCCATCTTCGCGCTGCAGCTGCACTGCTTCACGAGCGGCTACGGCGTGAGCCAGATGCGCGGCGTCCGGGAGAAGCACTCCAACGGCACGTACGACCCGGACGGCCCCGTCATCCGCAAGGACTTCGCCTGCGACCGCGGCGGCCGTGAGTTCCAGTCCAAGGGCACGGGGCAACGCAAGCGCGAGTCGACGAAGACGGGGTGCGGCTGGCGCGTGGCCATCCGCCGCCTCAAGCGTGAGGGCGACCTCTGGTTCATGGAGGTCCTGCAGGCCGAGCACAACCACGAGCCCACCCCCATGCACAAGATGGACACCATACCGTCGTACCGTAGGTGGCAGAAGGAGAACAACAAGGGCATCAGGACGGCCATCAACCGGCTCACGCGCGCCGCGCAAATGCCCGCGCGCCAGATCGCCGCCTACCTCTGCGGCGAGCACGCGGACCCGGAGCTCGATCGCGTCGACAAGCAGATCCTGAGGGCCCTCTCGATGAGCGACCAGGAGCAGCTTGACCCGAGCGACCCGGCAGCGCAGGCTAGCACGGCCTTCGGGATCGTGGCGAGACGACCGTGCATCATATTGCGCGAGGACGGGAGCAGGGAGGGGCAGCCGCCGCAACAGCCGATGTACCAGCCGGCGCACCAGCCCCCACCGGGCTTCTGACGACTGTGATTTGATACGTGACTGACTGTGTTACATTTGTTGAGCGATCATATTCCTCCTAGGCCTAGTGGAGCTCAGAATTATTGATACCCCTATTGAATTGCTATTCATGATGTACGGTGTAATATTCCTCCAGTTAGCCCAGAATCCCTCAAACGCCACGAGTATGCATGATTACCCTCCCTACACCTGTGATTTACGCCTAGCCATCTGCGTGGCGCGTTAGCAGTGCGAAGCAGCGACGGCGGCGGGTGAAACTTACATCGGCAAACACATCCTGCACCGCCACCAAGTCCCTGTAAACATCCTCGCCGAGCCACTGCGCGCGCAGCACCTCGAGCCTCTTCTCGATCTCGTATGTCCTGGAGCCCGCGACGTGGTACGTTTCCCCGTCCACCCGCGACTCGAGCGCATGTGTGATGGCGCTCGGGACATCCTCGGGCTCGTTGCACATGAGGCCGCGCGACGCGAAGGTGTCAAGGAACCCGGATATCATTTGCGTCCCTGCCAGTCAGCAAGGTTAGCCGTAAGCTGAGTAATGGCGCAAAACTCACCCCC